>VYZX01006963.1:0-146417 GCA_013401335.1 Brachypteracias leptosomus
GCCCTCTGATCATCTTCGTGGCTGAAGATGCAGAAAGATCAGGAAAATCTTGGGCTGCCCATGCCCCTTCTCCATTCTCTAGCTCTTTCTTTGCCCACACTCAGGGGTGACTCATGGGAGTAGCTGCATTTTAATTTTACGACTACAGCTAGAGAGGTTTCAGCAATTATTGTAATTCACTCATATTTTAGAAACGCAGAGAATTTAAACAGGAAGGGTATAAAAATACTATGAACTAGCACATCTAGCGAAGAAGATGCCACCATTTTTGGAGGTTACACTGGTTTGCAGTGGGGAGGTTCTACATCTTTCTTAGGGTATTGGATACAAGTGGATCTGATAGCACTGGGGGTTCCATTAATCACTACCTCTGGTTGATTCATCAAACTGTCTTACCACATAGGCTGTACTAATAGTTAACAACCCTTAAGATCTAATGCTCGTTATCTACTCCTCTGTAGTGTCAAATTTTCAATAAGAAAATTACTATTCCCATTTATTCTCAGCTGCATCAGGGTGATAGAGTACAGGATTGACTTACATTTTTAAAAAACATTCCCTCTTACAGTGGAAATTGGTGATTAAAATATTGTTAATATGACTAACATTGTTTACATTAATTTATAATTTCTCGACCTTTCCTTATATTACATTTCTGCAATTGGCAGGCAAAACTAGGTACTCTGCAGTATAAAACTGTAAAAAAACCCCTCGAAACCTCCAAACCAGCAAAAACCCCTACCCTGTAGTGATTTTAGGATATTTATGATGAAGATCATCAATTAATTTCTCCGTATATTTGGTTTTTTACTGTTAAGCAAGGAGAACAATGATTACCTCTTTTTCATTTTTACCAGAAATAGTAGCTAGAATAGTGAAATTCGACTGAAACTGTACTATTCTTGTGAAACTGCTTTGAATTATAGCATGATTTAGAATAAAACAAGCTTTGTAAAGACTACTTCAAATGAGGTTCCACCTAGAATGAATGTACCACACATTGGTGAAGTGAAGCATCTACTGACACCAATCAATTGCATCTTGTTCTTTTCACCAGAAGTGATACAGCAGCTTGCATTTTATTTTTCTAAAAGAAAAAAACCCACCACCAAAACCAAACCAAACAATCCTAAACCAACCAGCCACCAAAAAACCCCCAAAGCCCCAAAGAAAAGCAAATGTCAGACTTGCTGCTAAGAACTGGTAAGAATGGAGAAATTGCTATGAATTCATTGCAGCCACTGGAGTGATGCTTAATTCATGTTAAGCCTGAGCCTGACCTCAGGTCTGTTTAATTGTAGTGCTTTTGGTGCCTTCCTGCATGTTCAGACCCTTGCCTTGCTGAGTACCAAATTAGAGGGATTTACTAATTTCCTTACATTTATGGTATGCCATTGATGCTGCTGCTGACTGAGCAGTTCCCTGTGGACAGAGGCAGCTATGTCACAAAATTCCTATTATAAATTGATCTCAAAGATAATTTTGGTTCCATACCTTCTGGAAGGGTTATCTAGAACTCAACTATTCACGTTAGTATCTTCTCTATTTATTTCTGGTCTACATGTATGTATGAGTAGCTACAACCAGTGGTGCCTGTGTGAACAATTTTGGTTAGTTTATATAATCCTCTTCCTCTCTCAGGGGTTTCCTCTGTTGATACAGGTATAAAAATTAATCATATCCTATTTCTCAGTCCTACAGCCAAGCTCTTTTGGGCCTCTCATAATGCACATTTTTAATTCCTTATCACTGCCTAAGAAGCTGATGAAATTTAATTCTCACGAACTTTGGTGTTTAGAATTCTGCACCAAGATATATTCCACGCTTTACTAGCAAAACTTGTGGGGCCATTAATTCTACTCTCTGCTGGAAAGAGTTGTGCAGATACATGCCAAGATGGCATTTAAATTTAAACTAGAATATTATCCATTTACCACTGGCTGACTTGACTGTGTTCAGCTCTTCCTACTACCCTTTTATACATGTAAAACCCTTAGCTACAGGATTTCATGTACCTCTTAACCATTGTAGCCTGATAGGACATGTGAGCTCAATAAGATTTTTCACCTTGACTCTTCTCGGACATAAATCTTTATTAAAAGGCAGTTATCCCACATACACAGCAATGACTGTGACACAGAGGAGAAGAAAAGTGGCCTATGCACCACTGCCATCTTCTGGCAATGATGGAAAGAGTGTTCAGCTTCAGTAAAGGGAGGCATGAAAAGCTGGAGAGAATTAAAGGCTTATTTCAGCTTCCCCTGAGGGAGGAAGGAAATATTTGGCAAATAAATCCTCTCTATTCTCCCTTGGTTTCTTGGTCACAGCACTCACTCAAAGTATTTTAGATGGAGAAGATACCTGGAAAAAGATCTGCGATAAATCAACGGAGTTGTATTTATTACACCAAGGTTCACCCTGGCTCTTGAGCACGGATGAGAGGTTGTCACAGGAAGCTTTCACATTTTCGTATTCCCTACAGCCTGTCACTACGAGGAATCAAGCAGGAGAGCATCCCCACAGATGATTTCCCAGCAAGTGAAGCCAAGAACCAAGCTCTTCTCGTTGGGTGAACATTGTCACCTACCCACAAACACTCTGGCCATGCAAGATACCCTCAGAGGTGAGGAGAGACCATCTTCTATAGGTGCCATCTAGACCCATGGTGCTTCTGCTGAGGCATAGCCAAAGGCACCAGGTACCCCCCCCAGCTGCAGCCCTGGATCTTTGTGCTGGTTCTGGCTCGCCCAGAGAGGTGCAAGGTGGATGAGCTCTGCTTATTGGAATATGCAGGAAAGGTGAAATGTGATCCTGACACAAAAGCTGTCCCCATGGACAGAGAGACATCTGACCTCTTTTCCCTGAGGCTGACCTTCATGCTACCATATCTACGCTTCCATGGCCAGGGGCTGACATATATAAAACGAATATTTCAGTTCTATGTTTGTACAGTGCAAATATGGGATCCCTGACAGGAATGGCCAGGTGCTATATATTACATAAATACACTAGTTATCTCAAAAAACAACCATATGTCAACTAGCACACTACATACTCCAAAAAAAGCCTTAATTCTGCCCATCATATTGAAATGCACCTTCATTGTGTGCCTACATCTTTGCATTTCAAGACTGAAGTGTGCAGAATGCCCTTCATGTAAGGGCTACTTATAATATTTATAATATAAAAAATAAAAAGTTATTTGATGATCTTTAAGGTCCCTTCCAACTCAAACCATTCTGTGATTTTTTTGGGTTTAGGGTTTTCTTTTATGGTCCCATAGCAAGCCTTTAGTCACAGGAGGAATATTTGACACGTTTATGGTTTATTAATGGTGAGAGGTAGATCAGAAGGTTGAACTTTAGCAGCACTTAATCATTAACCAATTTAAAATTGACAAAGTGATTCAGTAGAATATGTTATAATCAAAACAGCAACTTAGCTCCAGGTTCGATAGTGACAAGGTTCATGCTCACTTGCTGCAAGGTATCCTAAATCCAGGTATATAGAAGTATATGCATGGGTATAGCCACAAAACACAAAGTCCACTGCTAAACCTTGTCCCTAAGCACTATTTCTACACCTCTTTTAAATACCTCCAGGGATGGTGGTTCCACCACTGCACCGGGCATCAGGCTGAGCTGAGCCAGCCTTTGTAACCTGCTTTGCATCAGCTTGGTCTGAATTGCAAATGCAGACTTGTTTTCATTTTCACTTGAACCCATTCCCCAGAACTGCTGCATGTCAAGGATGTCTGTGACAAACACTTGGGGGGCCACCTGCTGTCTTTGGGAAAAAAAAAATACAATTTTCCCTACCAAAAATGCTGTGATGCATTTTAGTGTGGTAGGAATTTATATTTCTAGAGTACTGTAAGCTCTGCTGCATTTACAGATAAACTGTCCCGAGAAGGGGCATCTGCGTGGAAAGAAACTGTTGGAGCAGACATACCCCTGCCTTCCCTAAACCTGGACCTGCAGCCCTGTGGATCAGCTCATCCCTCTGGCTCCTAACTCTGCTGTGCCCTTGACCAACTTACGGGCTTGTGTCCACATCATGTGTTATTTTACAGAACCATGATTTTCAAGCAGAGGTCCTATTTGAGGGAAGGGTCTTTCTCCTAATTTCCAAGGATACTTTGAAATAATTTTAATTTCCTCATTCTTTGTCTTGCACCATGGATCTGTATCTAAAGGCAGGGCAGTATTTGAATATTTCTTATTGAGAAAAGCAGATATCAGAGTGACAATTCCTGTGTGGAGCTGTGTGCAGGAGCCAGGCTATGCTGCACTGCCCACAGGGTGTAATTCAAGAAACGTCTCAACCGCATGGACAAAGTCGGAAAAACCCTACACGTACAATTCCTTGCACTGCATCCCTTTGTCAGTAGATGGCTCCGCAAGCCATGGTGTTTGGTTAACCATTGCACGGTGGAGGCAGCTGGGGCTCCAGATGAGGGGCAGCCTGGCTGGGTGCCTCATGGGGTTCTTGTTTTCTACCTGCAGAAATCTGAGTGCCCTCAAGCCTGCAAACACCCACGGGTTTTGTCTAACCCTTGTTCTCTCTGACATCTTTCCCACCCTGACCTTGTTCTTTTCAGAAAGACATCCACCCCATCCTGTTCTCTGGAGATCCAACCCATGATGGACCTCTGGAGGTCATTCAATCACACCTCATCTCAGCTGTGCTACCATGTCTTCAGCTGGACGCAGATGACATTAGCTGGGTGAGTTCCTCAGCATGTCTGGAGATACAGCTGTTGGCTGTGGTGCACCACCAGCTACCCAATAGGTTAAGTCAGCAGCTGTCATTAGCATGGCACAGAAAATATGCCTCAGAACAGAATGTTTTAGCATCTCTTTACCTTGCCTGCTGCTGGAAGCCTCTAGAGGTCCAATCTGTTTGACTTTTTTCCCCCCCTACCTGGCAACTCAGTTTTATTGGCATTTCTCTCTTGTGATAGTACACAGTAAAAAATTGCATTTTCTAGGTAATACATTCAGGCTGGGGATGCAAGCCAGTTTAAAAAGCACTCTTATGGAAATCTAAACAGCAGAGGGTTGGAACAGTCAGGGAAAAGGTGCGTCCTCTCCAGCTAGAGCCCTCTGCAGCAGATTGCTATGGAGATAGCAGGAAGATCTGTCATGGGTGCCAAGGCTGGGGAGCCTGGGGAGTTTAAATCATGTAAACAGATCATTGCCTACACAGTAGCATCCAGGCTGGGCTGAAGGGGTTGCAGCTTTAGCTGATATCTGAATAGATGGGCTTGTTCTCTAAAACTCTGGTACTATGCCTCTAACAGTGTTTTGTGTCCTCTCCCTTACCACATAGGGTATGATTAAAAAAGGTCTCTGAGGGTGCTCAGATAGTGGATGGTGCCATTTCTACACTGTCATGTACTGAAGAGGCACAGAGATTTTTTTTCTCCAGGGCTTGAAACATGTAGAACTGAGCTGAAGGAGGTTGCCTCTGAAGTGGTACAATGTTCATGTCATCAGATCCAGGCTGCAAAAACCACCCTTTCCATGCTGAGCCTCTTCAGAGACCTTCCTACCCTAGGGGCACATGCTGTTCTGCCTGTGAAGAGCATTTCCATGGCTGGGACCTCACATTAAACTGATACTACAAGACTGTCATCAATATTTTGCTTTTTTTAAATTTTGGTGCCTTTCCTCCCACTAGTTCTATTTATTTTCCTTATGTCTGAGTGCTTATGTTTATGAAGGTAAAAGCCATGGAGAAGTGAGGTGAGAACCTTTCCCCCTCGAATCTCCACAAATGGAAATCCTTGCCCTTGAGGTGCCAGAGAAGATCCCCGCTTGGTGGCAGAGCCTGTTACCAAAGAGGGACATAAAGGCCACAACTGTACAAGTGCCATGTCTGGCCACTCATGCTCAGTTGTTGGCAGGCTCATCTTGGTGGGACAGTCATAGGCACAAATTCGGCCCCAGCCCTGCCCAAGCAATTCCCAGGGAGGTTTAAGGACTTAACCCCACACAGGGACCATCCCCTTGCCCCAAATTGAATCACCCACCCCTTTAAAGGGTAAAAGTGTAGTAGTATGGATGTGGCCTTATCACACCTCACAACCTCAAGGTCAGAGAAAAGGCAAAGAAGAGTTTTATGAGACTGAAAGGGATGATGTTTGAAAACAGAAATCAAAATGTTCTCTGGCAGCAACGCTGAGTTTTATCTCCCTTGACAAATTCCAGGCAAATCAAGGCTCATTTGGAGCAGCAGCGCTGTCCTGGCTAAAGCCATCCCTTCAGGGGAGCTGGCACAGCCTGCCCAGTGCCCAGAACAAGCCACACTTTGCCCATTCCCACCTGCTCAATGCAGCAGGGTCAGCTTCTCCAGGGACCATCCCACAGGCACCGTGCAGCACAGTTTGGAAGGGAAATGTAAAAGCCTCCAGCTCACATGCATTGAAAAAACAGCCACCTCCATCTACTGAGTGTGTGCCCTGCTTTTCAGCTCACTGCCACGTTCTCACTGGAGCTACAGCTCCACAAACAGACCTGGCTGTGCAGAACCTGTGTCCATAACCTGGCTGCAGCATGAGCTTCTCAGTGCAAACCCAGCTCCACAGACTAGTTTGGTGGAAATGTGAAGCTGTGAACTAGAGCAAGAAAGGCACCAGCTGCCTCCCCTTCTGTCCCACCTGCTCTGCAGGAGACATGGTCACAGCCAGGTGACACAAGAGCAGGGTCAGGCACCACGGCTAGATTGGGCAGAGCTCGTGTGTCACAAGAGCTCAGATGGCAGCATGTGTCTCATGAGGTCCAGCCCCTAACTGCAGCCATCATTTGGGCAAATCACCTCTTAGCAATCATCAGGGGACTTCAGTGGCTGCTCCAATTTCTAGCTTTTCCCAAGCAATTTGCTGAAGGCCTCAACACTTCCTCTGGAGAAGCCTTGTAGCTCTGAAAGGGCCACCCAAGCCATGCGCAACCTGCTGCTGCAGTGGCTGCCCAGGGCTTCAATATCAACACAGCCCTTGACCTTTCCATGCCTCACTTCTCCATCCCTGAGCACAGGGAAGGAGACATTGCTCATTTGACCAGGCTGTGTAGGAGGAATCAGGCAGGGGTTATTGGTTATTCCCTTTCCTACTAGCCCTCCTTCCCCTCCCAATGATCTCTATCATCAACATTTTTCAAAATCTGACATCAAATCCAGAGACTTTCTGTAACAAAACAACAAAACCCAACAATCAATATCAATTCTCCACTTACCTATTTGCTGTGCTGGTTCAGACACCATCACTTCATGCTGCCAGCAGCTCNCACCAACATCCCCTCAGAAGGCTGCTTTCAAACACTCCTGCCATAGGTTCCTGTGGGTCCAGCTCCTCCACTGCCCACTGTGGTGCCAGCATCTCCTGCTGGACAAACACACAGACAGAGATGGCTCCTCAGGAGCCCTGCACATGGAAGGACACCACTGAGAGAGCTCAGCAAGGTGTGACCAGCCCCAACAAGAGGCCCCTCCAGCTGCTTAGCTCCTGGTTGATATAGTCCTGACCTCACTCATCACCCCAACCACGACCACCTGGGTGAGATGGAGCCACAGAGACACAGGTGGGGCAGGTTCTGCCTCTGGAACCTGAAGCCAGTGGGGGAAACAAAACCTTCTGCTGGATTATGACTGATCCACAGGTCAACTCCAACTTGGGGCTCACAGCTCAGACCCCAGCACTTCACTCTTATACTGAAGGGGGGTGTCTGCCCTGGTCTGCCCTGGCAGCTCCCCCTCCCCTGAGCAGCCCCAAAATCACTGGGAATCCAGTTACTCTTATCCACATGCTGCCAGGTATCTTGGATGCCAGATTCACCTTCAAAAATTGCTGTTTCCAAACCAAAACTGTGCGGGATTTTGCTTCCATTAATGTGGTTTGAGATTTCCTTCCAAACCTGCATGAAAATAACTCTGCAAATTCCAGCAGCATATCAAGGAAATTGGGCTTCCAGGTCTGCTCTGGCATTGCCAGACCTCTTACCTCCCCCCTCTGGTTGCTGAGACATGGAAGGACCCCTGTGCCAGTTTTAGGGAACACTGTGCCCATTTTCCAGAAGAAGCAGCAGCAAGGTTGTAGGAGAGGACAATGAGGTCTTACACTAAGCCAAAGCCCAAGACTTTCTGTACCTTTCTATCGCATTGCTCCTAGCAGCTTCCTTCCCTCCTGTTAAAGACAAGACAGGCAGTGCCTATAGGATGCGGACTTGATATATCTAGGAAAGGATTTGGGGAGTTAGGGGATCATCTGTACCAGCTCGCAGTGTGATGTTGCAGCAAAAAGGACTGAGGCTGAGGAACAGATGGGAAATCTGTGCTTTAGTCAAACACAAGCTGTTGAATTCAACAGGAGGAGCTGGTGACATGTTATAATTCAGTGTCATACAAAAAATCAAACTAGATGTTCCAACAGAATGTAAGTTTATGATTTGCCAAGGGTCTCACAAGATGTTTATCACAAAAGAAGAAACTTAAAAATATGTTTTTGAAGCCCTATGGCCAATGTCCATTCTCTGAATCTCTCTCCCTTGTATGAAAAATATTGAGTAATTCTCATTCCCTTTCCCTCCCTTGCCCTCCCTCTGATAAGGAGGGGGCTGGCTGGGAAAGCTGTGGCTGTGTGAGGCTGCACCCAGTGCTGGTACTGGGAAAGCGGCTTTTGAGCAGAAATTCTGATTACAGGACAACAAGGTTGTGCTGCTGCACCTCATGCTCAGTCCTACCTGGATCCCACAATACTGATGCTCTGCAGTTCCCACTGCTGTAGGCATCCATTGCCATATGAAACATGGCTCCAAGGACTTGCTCCAAATGTTCTCCTGATCCCTACTATAACTGTCCTGGATCTCACATAGTTTGCTTCACCACTGCTGTAATGGTGGGCCACCAGTTCAAAGGGGCTCTGAGCTGGGATTCGGTTTGGAAAAACATCCAAAAGGGTTTGGTTTGGAAAAAAACATCCCAAAGGGTGAATGTTCCTGGCGTGCTGGCAGCACTTGTTAACTTGATGTCAGAGCTGCTACTCCAGAGACGTGGGAAGCGACACGTGGTTCATCTGGGAAGCTTGGCAGAGCTTCCACTGCGAGCAGTTCAGCTGTGCTCCTCAGGGAGAGAGGAGGAAGTGTCCTCATTTCCCCGGAGCAGGAGGCACAGTGTTCCTTCAGCACGTGAGCATGAGAGCCATACCTTCACCTGGGTGCTGCAACCAAGGGACACTTCCTTCCCTCCCACAGAACCACAAGGGAGATACAGCAACAATACACAAGAGGTCAAAGATGGTTTTTGCTAGAGGACTGGGAAGAGGAGGATTACAAGGTCCTTTCCCATCCAAGCCTTTGGGAAATCTGCTGGAGTTGCAGAGAGAGCCTCTGTGTCCCAGCTGGCCAGGAGCTGAGCTGCTGGGAGGGATGGACAGGAGGAGATCCATGAAGGAGTGCTCTGGACAGGGTTGCTGGCAGGTTCCCTGTGGTGTGCTGGGGAGCCTGGGGAGCAGCAGGGAAACCACGTGGGTCAGTTGGTTTGCCTCCTCAGTCATGGCTGTGTTCAGGCCCCCAGCTGTAGGAAACATCTTCCTTTCCATGTCTTTACACACTCAGCTCTTCGTGGCACAGCCTGAGGTAACATCATCACAATAAGGAGTGTCAATAATTCGGGTAAGGCTTTCTTTGGTAAGGTGTCTATAGGCACTGCAGTACAGGGAGATGCTGCACTGGTAAGTGCAGACCCAAACCTCAGCTGGCTGTAATTCAAACCCAAACACACAAACAAAAAGGTGCAGCAGATATTTCACATCCAGGTGATGTGTAATGATGGGGGGGTTGTGTGCCCCTGGGAAGTTAGAGGAGGTCTGTAGCAGTGTTTTCCTAGACCATATGTCACCCCAGAATTGCCAGAGGAACGCAGTGGGATTGGACATGCTTGGATGACAACGTTTATTCCCTGAGCCCTCATCTCACCCCTCAGGATTAGGCCCGATAATCCCAGGGTGTTTATGGCAGTGACTTCTGCTTCATCACCTTCTTTGCTTCAGCCTTGCTTAGGGTGGAGTGGTTGTGTCACATCCTGACCGCAGCAAAGCAGCAACACTTCTCAGCCACAGCCATGGAAACATTTTTCTAGGTGTTTTTTAGCTTTTATTTTAATCTTTTTTGGCCTGAGATCGCTCTTACTGCAACGAGTCACTGAGTGCATATGTTGACATAATACTTAGATGCACAGAGGAGCACAAAGAAACATCCAAACGTTCCAGAAATCCATAGATTTATGCCAGTTTTCACTCCTGGTGATTTCAGCCTGTTCACTAATCAAAGTTGAGTTTCTCCACTTTGTGCACGAGCATCTGCAGAATTGTCATGTACACCTACAAGCAAGTGTCTCCAATTCACCACCCTCCTGAAATTGTCACTCTGTGCGTATGGAACAGATGTCGACATTATACTCTTAATAAATTCATCATCCATCCAGTTTTGCATGTAGACATGCTGCAATTTTTTTTTTTTTAATGTAATGGGAGAGAATACAAACAGAGGAAATGGTCAACAACACCCTCCAAAACTAGAGAGCGTGTGAAGAGCCAGAAGGCAGAGCGGGGATGGGAATTTGGTGCCTGCAAGAGGTTTTATGTGTAAGTCATATTTTACTGTCTTGTCCAGTGTCATGAATCTGTCCCCAGATCTACACATGAAAACACCACCGCCAAATTATTAGCTCTTAATTACATACTGGATGCAAGTGAGAATTACTATAATGTGCCACAGCATCCATAAATACGAGATCCAACAGGGGCAGAATGGCCTTTTGTTTCCCTCTGCAGAATTTTATGCATGACCCAGTTTTTTCTAACACTGCAGTGGCAGGAGAGACATAGCATTGTTTGTTCCACACAAAATGGGGAGGGAGGAAGGGCTCTAGTTTGCAATGTACAGTAAATAAACTCTTGGGCTACAGAACAGACCAGAGAAAGGATGCTCAAATCTCTTGTTCCAGCCAGCAATATTTGCAGTGGTGCCTCACGCTTAATTATAACATTTTCCTGAACTATCTGGAGCCAATCTCAGAACCCAATTTCCATTTTAAATACCCCACTCCTACATCCTGGGTCTCTTGTTTGCGGTGCTGCTTGGCTTGACCTGCTGGTTTGGGAGGAGGATGAAATCTGTGAGCCCAGCTGCTGGTGCCGGTGGGGTCTGGAGGAGCTTGGGGCTCCCCAGGTGTCAATGGAAGTGAAGAGGGCTCAGTGCTCTGTGGGACATCAAAGCTGGGAGGTATGTGGTCCTCACCCCAAACAAAGAACACTCAGCCTTCAGCCTACATGGTCATTGGGATGAGTGGTGTGAGAGATGTGGGCCAGGGATGGGGACGAAGATTTTGGTGACTGGATTTTCCCAGCTGAGAACCTCCCACCCTGGGCAGAGGTCCATAAAGATGGGAGTTGAGGGAGGACCTAGTTTTCTTGGAGAAATTACACTGCTGGTTAAGGGTGACCTGAGAAAGGGAAAAGGGCCACGCAGCAATAACCTGCTATGTCTATACAACCTCCCTCAAGAATCTAGTAAGCACAACTTTAATCCTTATGCACACATTATGCACACGGAGCTCAAAGCACAGAAATCTACTTATGTCCTTACAGAGGTAATCTGGGAGGAGCAGAGGAAAGGCAGGCAGTGCTGGAGGGCACGTGGCTGTCCCTGGGATGTGGCCATGGCAGGAGATGTCAGGAGGAGGTAGAAGAGGTTCTTCCCATTATCAAGAACAGCCAAAGTGAAGGATGTTATTTTAATTACCCACAACTGGAAACGAAACAGGCAGGGACAGAGTCCACCAAGTTCTTAGGGTGCTGGGGATAAAGTTTCAGCTCAGATGGACAAACAGGTACCTAGGTTGGACTGTGACCACAAGGAGCTGGCTGGGAGCCCAAGGGGACAGTGATTTTGGGGAGAGTGATCACAAAGTGGCAGAACTCATTTTTCTCACAAACAGGGAGATGCAAAAGCAAGGGCAGAGAGATGCTGGCCCTAAACTGGCTGATTTCAACACACATAGGGAAGCCATGGGTGGCTCCTGGGGAAGAAGGAGGGGCAGCACAACAGGGGAGAGCCCTAAAGGCACCGAGGGGTTTGTCCTGCTGGGAGGGAGGCAGAAAACATGACCACCAACCTCAGCACCAGTGGTCCTGCTGCAGATCCAGGGCTGAGGGAGGTGGGAACCGTGGGAACTTGCTACACACAGCCAAAACCTCCCTATTGTGAAACCACATGGGGAGGAATGAATGAGCTTCAGCTAACAGGGTGGGAAGGCAACAGGAGGATCTATAAACACGTCAGAAGGAAAAGAAAGAGGAAAGAGAGTAACCAAGGGATGAGTCAGAAAAGGCCAGTGCTGAGTTCACAAGAAAGATTCCTTGTCGCCATCTGATCCACTTTAATTACATGTTAATCAAACCAAGGAGTGGAGCAGAGAGAAACTGTCTGGAGATGGTTTAGGTGGGACAGAGGAGTGGAGGAAGCAATTGTGATGCTCTTCTCAGCCAGCCTGGGCTAGGATAGGTCCCGGGACAGAAACCAGCAGACACAACATTTCTCTTTAAAAAGTGGGAATTATAAGCCAGGAGCCGAACTCTGAGCCTTGGAGAACTCCCAGAACAAATTATTAAACATACAGTTGATACGAAGCCAGAGGAGAACATGGGGGAGAATAAGAAGAAAAAGTGAATTTGTCAGAAATCAATTGCCCAAATCAGATAAATGGTCAGCTCAGGTTGCCTCTTGGGCAGCTGAAATATGCTGCAATTTAGGTAATCTTTTCAAATAGTCTCATCTAACATTTCACAAATTCTCTTAAATTAAGGAAATATGGGAAAGCGAATTTAGGAACAATTGAACGAAAGACACTTGGGGTCACTGCTGACTTTTTTCAGCCAGACAAGGAGGAGATTTTGAGCAGTGTTGTCCTGAATTGGGCATAAAGGTGCTTCTATTCAATATTTTCATTTACTGATTCGAATGATAGCCCGGGGAACACGCTTCTAAAATATGCAGGTCATGCTGGACTGAAAGCACCAGGGAGGACTGGGTGAGAATTCAAAATGAACTCAAAAAATTGGGAGAAAAAAGCCTGAATTGAACAAGATGAAATCCAATAAATAACAGCACAGACTGTTTCTCTTAGAGGAGCAATATCGAATGCTTGGTACCCACCAGGGAGCTCTTCCCAGGTGATGGTACAGCAGAAATGGAGGAGGTACAGCAAGTCACAAAGGATGGGGATGAGCAATCTGCCACTGGAAAAACACCAACAGAAGCAGCAAATCTCTTTCCAGGACGCAATAACAAGACTGTTGTGTGTCAGCCAGAGCAGGTAATTATTCAACTTTCCTCCGTGCTGCTAAGGTCTCAGTTGGAACAAGTCAACTATTTAGGGTACACTTTGCAAAAGATGTAAATTAATTAAAAAAGATTAAGATACGAAGAAGTAGAAAGGTGAAAGGATTTAACTGTGTTTTGCCAGGAAGGAGAAGCTGTGATAAAAGCTCTAGGACACGGCCAACCCTTACAAAGAGCAGATACTCGAGTGTTGCAAGAGGAAATCACATTAAATTCCAGCAGGGCAGCTGCTCCATCCCTGTTAACCATCTAGAGGCCTTCTTCTGTCCTTTCTCCCCCAGCACAGGTCCTTTGGGGTGCAGAGACCGGGGCAGCGCAGTGCTCACCATGTGCATACACCGAGGTTGAATACAGCAGCAGAATGGTACCCACTGTGGTGAACGAAGCAGGACAGGGGTCTGGAGCTGGATGGTCCAATTTAAGCACCAGACCATGGGTGTGTGGCCACCCTTGGAGCGGGTCTCGTAGCCCTCTGCCCCCCTTTGGACTCTAATCTGGGTTCAAGCTGCTGGACACGCATCATTTGAAAATAAACCCAGCAGTAATTAAAACACTGTGCAATGCCTTTCCCTTTGGGGGGAAAAAAAAAAAAAGACAAAGAAATCTGTTTGTATTTTTGGCTTGGTTTGCCTCATTTTGTGCCATAGAAAACAATTGTCCCTAATGATGAGTGTTCCACGTTCCCGCTCGTGTTCCTCGCTTTTGTTAATGTGAGGATTTAAAGGCACCATTTAATACTGACATGGGGCAATGAACTCCTGGCTCCACTGGCACACCCAGGCTGCCAGGAGGATGCACAGTCCTATGACATGACAGGCAATTAAAAATCCTATTATGGGATCAAGGAATAAGAAGTAGATGATCTATTAAAACATGGAGCATGTTTAATTTATAAACCCAAGTTATTGCATGCTGTGAAGTGCTAGGGAGAGAAATGAATGAAGAAAGGGCTTTGTAGTGTTGCTCACTATTAAGTATTATAAACAGCAATATGTGTCTGGCTGAGGAGCCCCCCGGCAGCTCAGGCAGCCCCTCTGCCTCCCCTTTTCCCTGTATTTCCAAATCCAATAAGAATTTCTGTTGCGTTAGCCAAAAAAGCACCTAACCTCATCATGAGGGACCCTTTGATGCTAGTGACATGGCCTTGGGGCTGGGATGTGAAGTGGAATTATCCGGCTTCTCTATTAAAATTCAGCTCCGGTAATTAAAATTTAATAATAAAGACCGGCTCAGCTCCCAGATGCTGCAGGGCTGAATTTCTTGGGTGTGCTCGTGTCCCACGTGTGCCCAGTGCAGTGGCCTGAGGCACTGCTCTCCTGGCAACTGGCCGCCTGGCCAGGAAAGAGTGGGCTGCCATGGAGACCCTACTCCCCATTTAATTTTCAGAGGGAAAGGCAGAGTGTGCACAACACACAAATAATGGCATGGATGGCTCCATCCTTCCGAGACAGCTTGATGCAGTAGGGTGCAGCCCTGGTGTGAAAACCCCTCCAAGGAGGGCTGCATAAGGAGGTCATATTATGGTCCTGGAGAAGTGCCTGAGCTCACCTGTCCCTCTGAATGGGAAGGCTGCGGGTTCTCCATGGGGCCATGCTCCGTAGGCATGTGTGGTGGTGGTAGGTTCTCCTCTGAAGAGCAATGTCTGGCCGCAGCAGCTCTGGTGACAGAGAAGGAGCACTAGCCTGGGCTGACCGGAGCCCGGCAGCTGAAGGGGGTCAGAGGAAATCCCAGAGAGAAGTCAGGGTGAAAGATAAGGTGAGGGCAAGACATCTCTGACCCCAAAGGGAGGGCTGGGAGAGGAAACGGTCCATTAGCAGCTCTCCTCCAGGGGAATCAAAGAGCCATTGTGCATCAGTCTCTTGTCCAGCTTTCTCAGCATGTTTCCACCTCCTTGGGGACGATGCTCCAGCCTCTCACCTACTTCTTACGTCAATGCATTTCCCAGCAGACTTCCCCATCTGTTTATCATCTCTGGTGGCGAAGGATCCCATGGGGAGCTCTGCCTGCTCTGCATCTGCTCTTGTGACAGGCTCCGTTCTGTCTGCCAGAGATGAATGAGGAGCCCTGGGGCGGGGAAGTCCTGGGAATAAATACTCTGGTCTGGGGAAGGGACCTTTCTACGGGGAGGGTGAGACCCTGTGCTGCTGCTGTGGTAAACTGGGAAGAATAGGAGGTCCTTGTCAAAGGAGCCAAGGGGGCCTTTGTCTTCATCCACATAAAAGAAATGGAATCTTCCTACATGTCTCACTTCATATGGTCTTTAAAGATACTCTTGTTCCTTGGGTAATTGGTGGAGAAGAATGTTATTCTGTCTTGCCTCTACCAAATGCTATGAGCATCTCCCAACACATTGGTTGGCCAGAGGACTTGCAAAGGAGAATGACTAATGGATCCTGGGCCAAACATACTCCACACTAAACTGGCTCGGAAGGCGCAAGGGGAATCAACCAGCAAGCGAGGACAGAGGAGTACAAATCACCCAGAGCCCAACTTCTTGCCACACACAAGCATGTACCCTCTGCCTCCTCAAAATGGGTGGGCAAATAAGGTGTGTGTTGAAGGTTATCTCACCCAGGCAGCCAAATGGACTCCCAAAACCTGAAAGGACAGGTTCCCTCCCTCCTGACAGTTTCCCTGCCTCCCCACTGGAGGCACAGAAGCCCCTAATTCCTGAGGGCTTTCCACTGGCATGACAAGTCCTATCTGAGGTCCCCTAGTGCTCCCACAAGTCCTCCCCTTGGTGCAAATGTGAGATGTGTTTCTGCTGTTCTTGGTTATTTCACTGGCCTGCATCACACCACTGCCTGAGCTTCCAGCCATCACAACATCCCAAATAAGCAGACCCCTCTAAGATGCAGGTAGGTCCTGGAAGGGACTTTCCAATCCATTCTGAAGCTCAAATCCATGTGACTAGGGCAAGTCCACAAGGTATCTGCTGGCTGGTCACTGTCTTTGACTTGATACTTCAAGGATATTTATGAACTTCATCAAAGACTAGCACCTGGGAAGGAATAACCCCCATGCTACAGCACAGTATGGGGCTGACTGGCAGGGGAGCAGCTCTGCAGAAAAGGATCTGGGGGTCTTGGTGGACACCTGGTTGACCATGAGGCAGCAATTCACCATTGCAGAGAAGGAGGCCAACAGCCCCTTGGGCTGCATTAGGCAGATTGCAGCCAGCAGGTTGAGGGAGGGGATCCTTCCCCTCTGCTCAGCCCTGCTAACATCATGTGTGGTTATTGCATCCAGTTTTCAGCCCCCAATACAGGAGAGACAGGGTTATGTGGGAGTGAGTCCAGTGAAGGGCCACCAGGGTCAGGGCACAGGAGCACATGGCCCGGGAGGGGAGGCTGAGGGTGCAGGGCTGGAGAAGAGAGAGCTTTAGTGGGGATCTGCTGCTGACCTCCAATGCCTGCAAAGAGGATATGGAGATGATGAAAGCAGGCTCTACGCAGTGGTGCTTGAGGGGAGGACAACAGATATTGGGCATAAGCTGAAATAAGGGAGGTTCAAACTGGATATGAGGAAAAATGTTCCCACTATGAGGACAGTTCAGGATGTCCAGGGAGGCTGTGCTGCTTCCAACCTCTGAGGTTTCCAAGACATGACTGAGTAAAGCCCTGAGCAACCTGGTCTGACCCCAGAGCTGGCCCCACATGAGCAGGAGGTTGGGCTGGAGACCTCCTGCAGTCCCTTCCCACATGAGCTCTCCTGTGATCCTACAGTGCCAGAGGACATCCTACGCCCAAGACACACAGTGCATCTATGGCTGGGTCTGTGCCAAACACTGTCCCTCCTCTCTAGGAACAGGACTGGCGGCTGCTTCTTCTCCCTTGCTGTGGGACCTCCACCAAACCCACAGCTACCAGATGGCTGAAAGCTGCCTCCCCCCAGCACCAGCAGAGAGAGGGGGAGCGGGGACCCTCCCGGCGCTCTCCCAGGCATCCCTAACCACAGCACATTGTTCTGGGCATCACACAATAACCCCAGCTGCAGTGGGGGGGTGGGATCCGCAGTCACGTCCGTCACCCCCAGGAACAAAGCCTTGGGGGAGAGGGCGGGGGCTGCACCCCCTGCCTGGCGTGGGGCGCAGGAGGGACGAGGAGCACAGCTCCCCTTCCTCTGTCACAATCAGCGTTTGATTACCCCAAACCACTGATCGTAAACGTCCCCCACTCATCTGGTAACAATAACGAGCAGGGGAACAGCTCGTCCCTGGCCTGGCACCACGTCACTCATCGGGCGATGCAGCCAGAGTGCATCTCCCCGTGCTCCTGCTCTGAGCCTCTCCTCTTCCACCGCTGCTTGAAGGCAAGGTGAACCTGGCGGTGGAAACTGGAGGTCCACAGGTACATCTCTCCTGTGAGGACAGGCTGAGAGCGTTGGGGTTGTTCAGCCTGGAGAAGAGAAGGTTCCAGGGAGACCTTATTGCAGCCTTCCAATATCTGAAGGGGGCTACAAGAAAGCTGGGGAGGGACTTTTTACAAGGGTTTGTAGTGATAGGATGAGGGGTAATGGGTTTAAACTGGAGAAGGGGAGATTGAGGTTAGATGTAAGGAAGAAGTTCTTCATTCTGAGGGTGGTGAGACACAGACACAGGTTACTTAGGGGGGTTGTGGGTGCTCCATCCCAGGTTGGACGGGGCTTTGAACAGCCTGGTCTAGTGGGAGGTGTCCTTGACCATTTCGGGGGGGGTCGGAACTAGATGATTTTTAAGGTCCCTTCCAACCCAAACCATCCTATGATTCTATGACTCCTATTCCTGGGTCAAATTCCTCTTACTCCATGACATTGAGACCTTAGTTCAACACAACTGCCATCAGAAATGGTGAATAAAAAAATGGGCTGCCCTTGGCCATTGACTTCATTTAGGAAGTCTTCTTCTGAGAGAGGACAATATGGGGTTCCTGTTAAGGACGTCACTGAATAGCTAATGATGAATAGTGGTTAATGGAGGTGGATGGATATCTGCTGCCTAGAAGAAATGCACAGCCTGAGGCCTGAGATCAGTGAACTGAACACCGTGGGAGGCTGTGGGATGGAGGCAGTAGCTGGCTTTCCTAGGGTGTCCCAGAAAGGCAAACAGAAAGGGAGAGCTGGACATTTCTCTGTGTACTTTGGATGGGGTGGTTGTTTATTGTTACATTATCTGCTTTCCTGTTTCTCTGGCCTCTCTTCCTTCCAATGAGACACTTTGTTAACTCTCTTTGTTCACAAGTGGGGAAGGATAGCTGGGAATGGAAGCAGGAGCATGGCGGTGAGGGAAGGAGAGCAGAGCCAGAATGGTGGAGAAAGGCTTGGAGGACAGGACAGTCCCTTGAGTACCCAGGCTGGTTTGACTAAATTTTCTCAGGTTTCTGGCTGGAGGTTAGTGATGAGTGTTGGGCTGGAACAAGATCATCTTTAAAGTCCCTTCCAACCCAAATCACTCCATGGTTCTATGTGTTTGTAAGGACCCTTAGAAATTAAGGGTTCCTTAATTGCTCTCTTGTTCCTACCTGAAAGATCGCATTTATTGCAGCATTACTCTTAAACAGCACAGCACCTAGAGCTTTCAGGGCTGTGCTCTGGCTCATTTTCAAGGACCACTTGCTCCATAAACCCTTCAGAGATTGAAGAGGGCATTCCCAGGGGTGAAATGGAAAGACATCGGCTAAGAGTGGGAACATGGTGGCTACACATCCAGCTCTGTGCTATCTCTATCCAGGCCTATCCCACAGCCATGGTACTGGGCATCCCACCATCCCACTGCTACTCAGTCCTCAAGTGCCCTGGGGTGATGGGGCAGAGCTCAGGGTGAGGTGAGCTAGAAGCAAGGTCTGGTGCAACCCCAGAGCACCTCCCAGCCATCCCCATGTCATGGTGGTCATTCCTCAGCTGCTGTTGGGATTGTCGCAGCAACCAGCCAATGTCTCTGGCCAGTTTGCCCAGTCTCAGGTCCTTCACCCCAGTTATTGTAGCCCCGGATAACCATCTCTGCTTCTCCTCTGATCCCATAAGACCTGTGAATAGAGTCTGATGGCACTCACATCCTTAGTAAGCAACCCTCACCCACAGACTGCCTGGGACCACCCTCCACCCACCTCACCCCATGTTGTTGCACAAGCTCCACACACCGAAAGTGCTAATCTGGCACAAAAATAACTGAGAAAAAGGAACAGGTTCCTGCTGAGTCAGCACTGAACTGGCCAGTGTGAGGGTGAGACACTGGGTTGGACAGGGACTGGTGGCATGGAGCTGCAGGGGAAAGGGCAGGAATGAGACCCCCATGTTTGGCAGTGGCAAGCTCTTAGGTGGGTCCAAGCTAACGTGTTTAAGCTGTGGCTGAAGGTGATTTGAGTTCAAGCAGTGGGACTTAGCTTCCTTCTCCCTTACACAGCCTGAGAATAACTGTGGTGGCAAACGGGACCAGAAACCATCCCAGGAGAGGGGCTGAGGAGCTGCCAGGGAACAGAGAATAACTGCCCAGTCCCTAGGAAGGACCTGGAGACTGGTGAGATGGAGGGACATGTCCTTCACATGGGCTGGCCTGTGACCTCTGGCTGCTTTACACACCAAACCCCAGAAGGGGCATTAATAACTCCAGCATCAGCCCAGGCTAAAGACTCTCTCTTCCAGAGTAATTTAGCACCAGGGCTAATTCTAAATTTCCTGGAGAAGGATTTGCACGCCATAAAAATGTGTGAAGCAGAAGAGTGACGGACTCTGGGGGGGTTTCCTGCACACTCTTCTTGCTCCCTAAACTTGTGCTTAATGCCAGGCTTGAGCTGCTTTGTGCTGGAGGTCTTGCTCCCTGGGTCTTTGTCTCCATTGACAGCTTATTGTGGCATAATCAGCTCCTTATACAACTCAGTTACTCTAAGTCTCTAAATTAGTCTTTAAGCTATGTCTGCTTATGTGATGATTAAATTGCCTGAAGTGATTTAAACCAGCCAAACTTGGGTGAGGCTTTTAAATAGCTGTGCTGGATTGCAGGATCCCGTGGAACACGGGAACATCTCACTACCTCCAAGCCATTTTGCCCTGCTGAGGACATCCAGCCACTGCTTGGACCCCAGGCAGCTGCCTACAAGCACAGCAGGCTCCATGCACTCCATCCAGGGAAAAGGCTGCCTCGCAGCACTCAGCCCATGGTGGGGAACACCCAGCACTGAGTTTGCACAAATCCTGGTGATTCAGGGACCTGGCACCTTCCCAGGCTCTGTCACCTACGTATGCTGTGAGTGATACGTCACTAATTTCCCTGTTGGCTTTCTCTGTATGACCCATGATGTCAGCCTCATGTCCCTCAAGCTACACCACCTGCTAAGCCCTCTCCATCCAGGGCTTCTCCACACCCATCAGCACCCTGATGGGTGCAGGGGAGGCTGTTTGCCCTCCTCACCCACCGCTGTGCTGTGACCTGGTAACTGGGGAAGCCTCTGAAAGGTGCTGGGATCTTGTTCCTGGGAGGCAGTAGCCCACATGGAGGGAGTCCTTGCCCCTCTTCAAGGACACTGAGTTTTATGTGTGCTTGTATTTTCTGGTCAGGCATTACATTAAGCTCTTTGCACCTCTTCATGTCACCCTTAATGACTGCCCTGGATAACTCCATACCCTGTGCAAACACAACAAATAGGATGTGCAGGGCCAGCAGAGCCCCTGTCAGTTACTTCTCTCCCTGACCATCCTCCCCCCTGCCCTGTGAACACCATTATCTGGTGGCCGTAACCCCCTTAGCACAGCCCTGAGTGCCCTCAGCCCTGGGGCAATGAGCTGTGGGGTTCCCCTTACATTGCTGGGGTGGGAGACCTTGAGCTGTGACTAAGATTATCCGTGATCACTCAGCAATGAGACCTGCCCTGCTGGGTGCAGCTGGGGTGGCTGAACAAGGTCACTCGGGAAGTGACATTCTCCTGGGGCTCCAAAAAAATCCCCAAGGCTGTACATCTGGCTTTGAGCTCAAAAAAAATTACTGTGCTGAGCCAAGCGAAATGAAGCCTTCTGGGTTAGAGGTGGTGAGAGCTATTTGCTGGTTCATCTCCGTACCAGGAGGATTTAGGCTGGATTAGGCAGTGGCTGCCTGTGCCACTCCAACATCCTTCTGCAGGCGACACGCAGTGTAAAGCTGGTGGCATCATGTGCAACGGGTAATCTGACACAAACTGCCACAGCTGACGAGTCACAGATCTGCAGGAGGGGAGGGTTTGATGCCTTTTTGTGGTGTTGAACCTCCAAGAGCGCACAAACCTCTCAGGAAAGCACTTGGCTGTAGGAAACTCATACTGAATTTTGCAGTGCTCTCCGAAAGCTCTGCAGACCACCCCATCAGCTTTGCCACCTCCCTGTCCCACTCAGGCTGTCCTGGGCTCAAAGGAGCAGGACAACATGTGGTCTTCTGCTTAGCGTGAAGCTCTTGGCTTTGCTGCCAGCTCTCTGATCATGGCTGTACCACTGAATTTGCTGCTTTGATTTCTCCAGTGTAAGCTTAGGGACATTGCAAGGCTTTCAGATACATGCATAGAAATAATCTTCAGAATTTTTCATTTCCAACATCACGATCATCAAGATGTCCCAGCTGAGAGCAAGGCTTGGCTTTGTTAGGTACCATTCAAGCCTCAGCCCCAGAGCACTTGCACCCAAGGAGAATTAGGAAAATGGGCCCTGTTTGATATGCCCAGTCACGGTGATTTTGGTGAGGTAGAGACGAGCCTCCAGGCTTCAAAATCTGTGCCTCACTCCCCAGCTGAGCCAAAGAACCTCCTGTAAAACAAGACTCCATATAATCAAAGAGATAAAATCCCCCCCAAGAAGCATTAACTTGACACGTATTCATTATTTTTTCCTCTGAAAGGCACAGAGATGACTGCTGGGCTTGCTCCACCTGCACTGAAGTTCTTCAGATGGAGATAAACGTTCTGCTTTACAGCACTGGTGTTGCTGTGCTGCTCTGGGGGCAGAAAGGAAACTTCTTTAGAGTCACTGACCTGGAAAGGGTTTGATGTGCCAGGCTGTGTGCCACTCTCCCCTTTCCCACCAGAGGTGAACATGCAGCACCAGCTGTGCTTCATGTGCAGCCTTATCTCCCCATCTTACCTGCTGTTATCTCACTACCCTTACCCTGAGCGCAGGGTTAAAGCCATGCTTGTGCACTTAGCCCTGACATCAGCTGCTGAGCTTCTCCTTTCTTCAAGTCCTCTGGGAAAACAGGCTCTTCAGCTGCGCATCAGCCTTTTCCAGAAGAGAGATCAGCTCAGGAGTGATGGTGAACAAACATGTGTCAGAGAGGGAGATTTAGACTAGAGAGAAGGAAGAAATTTTTTACACTGAAGGTGGTGAGATGCTGGCCCAGGTTGCCCAGAGAGGTGGTTGATGCCCCATCCCTGGAAACATCCCAGGTCAGTTTGGCAACCTGAGCAACCTGATCTAATTGAAGATGTCCTTGCTCAGTGCAGGGTGGTTGGACTAGATGACCTTTAAACATCCCTTCCAACCCAAAGCCTTCTATGATGACTCTGTGATTTCATTTCCCAGCTGCCATCCCTTGCTCCCCAACTCCTTGCTCTGACATCCCATGGAGTACCCAGGCAGGGAATCCACCAGTGACAATACACCTTCCAGAAGGAAATCCCTCTCCTTCAAGTTGTTTTGCAGTCAGGGGAATCAAAATAATACATAAAAGCAACTTGCTGCTGGCAAAAAGTTTATGGCAGGAACTGGATTCTCTACAGGGAGACCTGGGCTCCTCTCAGCTCTGTCACAGAGAACATGAATTCTTTTTTCCCACAAAGTAAGGTGAGAAAAGCTCATTTAATAAGGAGATGGGAGAAGTGCTCTCTGTCCCAGTCTGGCCAAACGGGAGCTGCTCTGTCTGCTGGTCTGGAGGACATTCTCGTGCTCTTTTTTGGTTGCCATCTCACACTGAAAGACGAACACTTTCTCATCTCTCCTCAACCACCAAAAGACCTTCCTGCAGGCAACCCTGCATTTGCCATGGATCCTGACAGCAACCACCGTGTTTATGTATGTGTGTGTATATATGTCTATATGTTCCTGCTGGGAACATCTGCTCTGGGTACACATTTCCCTTCTCAGTTTCCTGGAGATCATAAGGAGGGTCAGAAGGATGAGAACTCCCACTCAAACTCTCGTTTCCTTCACCCAGGGAAGTCTACAGACTTTGTTGGTTTAACTTCCCAATTTATGTTAATGCAAGTGATAATTTTGGTTTCTATATGAACAGGAGCTGTGAATGTTCCCATGCAGTGGCTGCTTTCCCAGAGCAGCAGCAGAACATGGAAATATTCTGTTTCTCAAGGAGATGTGGAAGCGATGGTCCATGTACAGAGAATGAGAAAGTCCAGCAGCAAATTATGTCTGCCTTGTTAGCCTGTTCTTTTATTGCAAATAAATGATGAGAAATCGCTTCCCAGAATGCTCCTGGTTTCTACAGGATGAAGTTAATGATGGTTCTGTAGCATATTCTTTAACATTACCCCAAAAACTTCCTTTAGTGAAATGATTCCTCCTATTTCATGAACGTGCTTTAAACAGCCTCATGTGACTAAGCAGGACCACTGGCTTTTCCTCACAAGAGAGGATCTTGCCATTGGAGAGAAGATGGTTTCTTGTGGCAAACCAGGTGGAGGTCACTTCATTGCTTGCTCGAACTCCTGCCACCATCTTAGCAAAGACTCAGGGGTCTCCAGTCAATGTGAGGATGAAGTTCACCAACTGATTAAAAATACCCTCCTTCTTGTTATTTTAACAGTTACCAGTTCACTGGCCTGGTTGATCCCGTGGGCCTGTGTTTGCACGACTCATGGGGTGGCAGAAGGGGAAAAGAGGAACCAAATGCAGGGAGGCGAGGAGGAACTTCTTGAGCTGCTGCTGCTGCCACCAAAAACACTTAACATGAAACTCCGACCCCGGTCACCCACTTCCTTATTTTCCTTCTGAAGACTGAGAAAAGTGGAGATGCAGCAAGCTGGACCTTAATAAGCCATGTATGTTGCAACCAGTATGAACCAGCCTAGGCAGCATGACCGGTGTTTGTCATTACAAGGGCTGCAAGGGGGGGGGGACGGGGGATTTACAGATCAGCCCGCACATTTTTGGATAATCTGTGGACTGCCTTTAGGTTCTGTATAAATAATAATTAAAAGCGGATGTAACTAATTGGAATCCATTCCACGGCCGTAACATGATCCATTTTCTTTGCCAGTGCCCTGAGTCACTCCATCCTCCAGATGATTATTTTCCTGCTTGTCCCCAGTATGATCTGAGCACTGCCTTTCATGCTGGGAATGCATGCAGCATGGGATGGTGCTGCTGGGGGATTTCAAACCCTCTTCTAGTCCGGACACAACCAGCCTGCTTAGCTCCACACTAGCAGGACAAGACTTGTCCTGCACTTCACCAGAAAGCTGCACATTTTTAAACTTAAAATCCCCTCCGCCATCCACAAGTCTGGCGTTGACCCAGTTTGGAATCACCAATTATTTGCCCAATTTATTTCAAGTTAAAAGCAGTGATGGGCATCCCAAGTTTCCTTCTGGACAGCCTTCCAAGTCTCTTTCTGGACAGCCTTACTGGGTCTTGCTTTGCATCGTGATCTCTGATTGGGGTTAGGCTCCCCTTCCTTGACCTCCTGGGAAGAGCATGTTGTTCCCAGGTTTGGTGGCTCCCGGGGGAAGGCAAAGCTCAAAGCAGGGCTCTGCAGCCAGCTGTGGAGGAAGGTCCTCTCCATGCACATGTGACATGCTCTGTCTTGTCCCCTCCTGGGAGCAGCAGTTCTGCCATCACCACCCCGGCTCAGGGAGAGAAGATCTCCAGGCTCATTCCCAGGCTCCCAAGGGTTGCTGCTGCCTTCCAGGATTAAATATGGAGAAAATATGAAGAGGAAAAAATCCCCTGAGCCTCCTTTTCTCCAGGCTCAACACCCCCAGCTCCCTCAACTGCTCCTCACCAAGCTGTGTTCTAGACCCTTCCCCAGCTTCGTTGCCTTTCTTTGGACACGCTCCAGCCCCTCAAGGTCCTCAAGGGAGTGAGGAGACCAAGAATGAACACAGAATTTGAGGTGCTGCCCCACTAGTGCCGAGTACAGGGGGATGATCGCTGCCCTACTCCTGCTGGCCACGCCATTTCTGACCCAGGCCAGGATGCTGGTGNCCGCAAGCATGGGGACCGCGGCGGCGTGCCGGAGCGCCGCCGCCTTCGCCGGCTTCCTCACGGTGAGTGTGTGTGAGCGGGGNCCGTCCTTGCGGCCGCGCAGGATGCGCGGTGCGGTGGGTGTACTGCAGTGCGGGGTTGCTGCCCGCCCCGCCTGCCTGGGGAGGGTGCGCTGCCGCGGGGGGGGGCAGGCGGGAAGGGGGNGCCGCCGGGCAGTTTCCAGCCACCCCTTTCCCGATCCCCTAGCGCTGCAGGGGTCGCAGCCCCCTCCCCGCGGCCCCCGCGCTGCTCCCAGGCGGGGCCGGCTCCCGCTGCGGCGGGTGCGTTGCGCGGCGCTGGGGGGCGCCCTTGCGCAGGCGGATGACGCCACAAAAGGCGCCCCGCCCCGGCCCGCCCCTCTCNTTTTGGAGGTGTTTTTGTGTGTATTTGGATGTCTTGCTGCCCCTCCTCTTCGCGGCGCCGCGGGGTGTGCGGTGCTGCCCGGTGCCTTTCCCGGTGGGTGGGGGTGTTGCCTGCCCCAGCCCCTGCACCCGCGAGCTGGGTGCGGTGTCCCCTGCATCATCCTCTACATCCCCCTTCTACCGCAGGCGGGCAGAGGGCGGCATCCTCCCCGCAGGCTTCATCCAGGGCTGTGCCGCCCCTCGGGGGCTGAGTGGATCTCTACTTCGCCCCCATGCCCTGCTCCCGAAGCTCGGCACTGGGCTGGGATCCATCCATCCTTCTATCCTCCCCTGTTGCTTTTCTTGTCACCCTTTGAACGGGCAGCAGAACTCACCACCGCTAATTGCGGGAGGTAGAAACCGTAGAAATCACATCGTGTAGAAACACGGAAATGTTTTCCAGTGAGTTAACCTCCAGGTTTACCCTCCCAGGTAGGGAGGGACCTTCCCCGTGAGGGCTGTAGGGCTACATCCCCTCGGTTTAGGGAGAGAGGGTGGCTCGGTGTGTCAGGCACATGCCGCAGCTGCTGCGGCTGGGTTGTGTAACCGAGGAGTGCACTTGCTCTTGAACTCAAGGTGGATCTTAGCAAGCTGGTGCTGGCTCGACAGGAATCCGAGTAAACCAAAAATAATGTAAAGCTGGGAGGGCATTAGCCGGGAAACAGCCTCGTTGTGTTGCAGGCGAGGGGTAGCTCGGTGCAGCAGCGGAGCAGCTGGGTGCAGGGTGCTGGCTGGGTGCAGGGTGCTGGCTGGGTGCTCCCCAGTGCTGTGTTCCCACTGGGAGAGGTGAGTGCTGCTGCATATCTGGAAGATGAAATGCTGATGGGGAGCTTGAGAGATGCAGTTCCAGCTGGAATCCTGGAGGTCAGTCAGGAATGGTGGGTATAGAGAGAAGATTTGGGGGGGGAAAAAGGTGATATAAAGGTGTAGGAAAATACAGCAATTTTGCAAAATGAAGCTGAGTCTCTGAGCAAACGTGCCCATATATTGCTTGTGTATGTGTGGACTCAAACCTCTGCATGTGCTTGTGGTCTGGGCAAATGAGCCGTGAGACATGCTCCCTGTTTGCTCATGAGCTGGCAGGGTGCTCCCTTGGCCACCAGACAGAGTTTCTTGATCCGACACCTTCATAATTTTGGGCAACTCCCTTTGGCCTCACAGGAGTTAATGTCTTTACAGCTCAATGGAAGTATGTTCAAATCAATAGTTGGTGGGTCACTTACTGGTGCAGCAAACCTGAATCTACTTGGTTTTGATGTGGTTGCATAATGCTGGTGTTGGTCGTGGTTTCCCTTGCTTGACGTGGGCTTCAGGCAGCTGCTGGCTGTCGCAAAGTAGTTTCCACTATCTCCCAATGCCCTTGCCTCAAACTCGTGTGATTTCACCTTGCTTTGACTCAGGGCTTTGGGAGCCTGGAGGATTTCATCTGCTTGGCGAAAAAAAGGGGCTGCTGGGGATGCTTGTGAGATGGGGCTGAGCTGGCTGCAGGAATAGCTGCTGGGCTTTCCTTCGTGAGGCTGGTGCTGCTGTTCTGGCACACTTGGCTGCCTGTGTTTCGCTCTCAAGACGTAGTGAAGGGAGTGCTGGGCAGGGTCAGCCCTGGACTCTCGGTTTCACAGACCTCAAACCAGCTGAAATAACTGGTCACGTTGCAAGAAGCAGAAACTTGCTTTGCTCTTTGATACTCTCCTCGCAAACAACTTTTTTGGAGTAACTTGATCCTTTTTACAGTGAGTGGGACAGGAGATGGGCTCCTCCTGTCCGCAAAGTTACCGTAAATCTTCCAGACCAGTTTATTTGTCTTTCTGGGTTTAGTTTATAGTGTATTTTGTTTTCTCCTTTCATGTCACAAGCCACTTTCCAGTGCTGGTTGGTGGAGGGTGCAGCTGAGCTTCGGGAAGGGTGGCAGTCTCTGGAGCCTGTCCCCGACCCATGCCAAGGGATTGCCGTGGAGCCAGCTGCCATTTCTACCAAATTCTGCTGGTTTTGCTTGGAAACAGTTCCCAGGGTATGAATTTAGTACTGTTGGCCCCTGCTCGCTTTCAGCCCTCTGCTCCTCTACTGGGGTCAAGTCCCCTGTGTTTAGCTGGCTTTTGTCTTTTTTAGTTATTTCTTTTAAATTATTTTTGAGGTTTATCGCTGCCTTCCTGCAGTGCTGGCAGCAGGGTGGCACAGTACGCACCCCGAGGTTACAGCTGTCTCAGGGTGTCACCCCGTTTAGGACACAAATGTCTGTTGATCCACCAACTTTCTGCTGATGTTCTGACTCCAAACGCGTTCAGGTCCCAAAGGAGCCCTTGTATTCCCAGCCACATCCCCTGGGAACATGCCCAGGAAGCGGGTGGGCCCCTAAAAGCTTTTTACTCTGCAAATTGCTCATCGGATCTTTCTGCAGCATGCAGTTGTCTAGGAGGGTGATGGAAGCACAGCATAGATGTGATGACTGAGATGGAGTCATCAAGCTGGGTAGTGATAAGTTGGGTGATGCTCACATCAGCTGTGGGCTTGAGGGTTTGTTTGCAGCTGGGCACCAAGGACCCCATGTCTGAACTGTTTCCCTGGTGTGGGGAAGTGAAGATGAGAGCGTTCCCCAGCCTGATCTGCTTTCCTCAGACTATAAAACCTCCATGTGTTGGAATAGGTGAAGGTGACTGTGCCCAGGTGGCCTTTGCCTATGCGGTGCGGAGCATTGATGCTGAGCTGGGGAGGTCGTTCAGGATCGTGGCCACCCTGTCTCACTTGACCTTTTTGGGCTCAGTGTTGAGAGCTGCTCCTGCACTAGTCATGGAGAGCAGCACCAAAACTGCTTGAAACAATCTGCTCTAGTTTTATCTTGCACCGGTTCCTTTTTATTGTGGTTTTTTGTTACCCTCTACACTCCTGGTGCTGGAGTCATGAACGGAAATCCAGTGGCCAAGCAGTGCTGAGTTTGCTTCATTTCTTGTTGCTTTCTGGCTGCTACACCCATTTTCAGTGACAAAAGGTCTAGTTTGATGTGCTGCTGGGCAGTCCTGGGGATGAGGGACCAAACCAGCAGACACCACTTCTTGTTGAAGTTGTCCTCCTGCTCCTGGCCTTCTCTTTCAGAGATCTGAGTGGTGGCAGCCATGAAACCTCAACACCTGGATTCTTTTAGGGGCTAGAAGTGCCCGTCTGAATAAATAATGGATGCTCCACATGCTCCTTAGCTTTCCTCCCACTGGGATTTGCTGTTGTCCCCAAGCCTAGAAGTGCTTGTGCAGCTAAAGATCTGGAGATGCTCAAAAGCACCAGTGCTGCTTTGCTTGGGATAGGGTTTTTAAAAAACTCCTAAAACCAACTGAAAAACAAACCTGGTGCTGTTGTGGTGGTGTAGGTCCCTCTGGCTTTAGTTATCTGGGTGAGTGATGGAAAGATGCTGGAGATGGGATGAAAAGGGAGAGCAGAGTGGGACCCATGGCATGCACTTGTCCATGGGCTTCCTGAGGTCTGGCTTGATGCAGAGTGGGAAATCAGGATCCAAGATGGCAGCACACAGCTCATGCCTGGCAAGGCAGGGGAGCTGCTGCCTGTCCTGCTTCTCCTGACACCCTGATCCCACTCGATGCCAGTGTAGAGAGGATGAGCAATGCAGTGACCCCCCCCCACCCAGCCTTGGGAGGCCGAATCCTGCTGCGCCTGGTTTGCTAATTCAGGGTTGCGTCATGAAGATTATGGGGGGGAGGCAGGATTCCTCAGAGCCAGCTAAGCACTTTGCTAAATCATGTCTTAGGGCAGGGGAAAATTAAAACGCATCCTGCAAAGCCCTAACTGCCTGCCAGGGTAACCCCACTTTTTAATTAGCCGTGCCGTAATTAGCCCGGCCGCTACAGGATCCTCGGCAGCTCCCGCGGGCTTGCCTGCTTCTGCCTGCTCTGTAATTGCTGCTTTAGGAGAGGGGAGAAAAAACAAAATAAAGAAAAATTGAAGTGTTTTGTACAAATCCCAGGACGTAAATTATTTAGCAGGTGGAACAGAACTGTGCTGTGTGCTTCCAGGAAGAGAGAGACTGCACCAAAAGTGACGCGGGCGGCTGGCGGCTCTGCTGCGATGTGCCTTCTGCAGAGTCATCTTGTTGGAGGCTTTTTTTTTTCCTTCTGAATATATTCTTGCTGGCTGATGTCCGGGAGTATGTAGCAGAGCAAGAGGCGAGGGCTTGTATGACGTAGCCAAGTGTTTTATGTGTTTGGCTGCACAGCTGAAGAGCGTTAGAATCTCTGGTGTTCGTCCTCAGTGTAGGGAAGCACCTTTGGAAGTTCAAGGTTATGTTGGCTGGTTCTCTCTCCCTCCTAACGCAGCCTACAGCTGTTTGAAAGTGTTTTTTCTATTGCCTCACATGTTGTATGAGGTTCATAGAATCATTTAGGTTGGAAAAGACCTCTAGGACCATCAAGTCCAACCTTCATCCCAGCATCTCCCTGACCACTAGACCATGTCTCAAAGTTCCACGTCTGCTTGTTTTTTGAACCCCTCCAGGGATGGTGACTCCACCGCTTCCCTGGGCAGCCTGTTCCAATGCCAGGTTGTGAGCCTGTCTTTTGATATGCCTTTTGTTCTTGCTGTCTTATCTCCTCTGGCATAACTGACATGAAATCCTTGGACTGGAGGTCTTCTAGGGGAAGCAGAGGTCCTAAACAGTAGATGGAGCTTCTCCTGGGGATGGAGCAGCCTTGATGCAGAGAAATTAAGGAAATAAAGCCCTGGGATTGGATGTAGGTAGAGATAAACAGATTTGTAGCCATCATCTCTCCAAGCCCAGCTGGGTGCAGTTGTGTCTGAATAATCTGGGGATCTTTTACCTGTATCTGATGCAATGAGGAACTGAGTTACAGCAGAGCTCCTCAGAGAACTTAAAAATAGCATTGGGTTTTCTCTCCTGTTGATAATGTTAAAGTGGGTTCATATCTGGTCGGAATTTCAAAGCAGAGCATCCCATGTGGTGTCACCAAACCCTATGCAGGGTCATAAGACATCACGGAGGGCAGGGGGGCTGAGGAGTAGTAGTCAGCTGCTAGCCTGGGTTTCGTCCTGCTTTGCATTATTTGGAAAGGTGACTATTTGAACAAGTGCAAATTAACGTGTGCAGAGGAGGAAAGTTTTACAGGTCAGAGCTGCCACTTGTGTGGATATTTAATTTTTTTTATCTTCTCAGCAAGTGTCTGGCTCGTGCGGGAGCCTCTCAGGCTTGAAATGCAAAGCTGGCCTGAACTGTCCTGGGGTGGGCAGGTAGCACGTAGGCTGGAACACAATTAGCAGTATTTACCACCCTGGCAGGGCTGCAGTGTAAATGATGCTTAGTCTTGTTGAGAAGCGCGGTGTCAGATTTAAGGAATTGTAGCTGGTGATGTGTCTGGAGGGCATGCTGCTGTCTGCTCTGGTTCTCTTCCACCCTGACCTCGCTGAGCTCCTGCCCCTGGGGGTAGAAACATCTCCGTGGTCCCACAGCTCTTGAGACATCCCTTGTGACCCCGCAAGGGATTGCCGGCAGACCGGGCTCCAGTCACACACTGTTGTTGACTAATACCTCCCATCTGTCTTGCAGCTGCTCTTGCTCCTGGGCACCGCTGATGGTCAGCCGAAGCTGACCTCCGAGCAGAATGCCATCAGCCTCTCCCCTAGCAAGTACCGCCACTTGGACCGTGCCACCAACAAAGAGCTGATCTGTGACAAATGTCCTGCAGGAACCTACGTGTCTAAACATTGCACGAAGAGTACCTTAAGAGAGTGCAGCCCTTGTCCAGATGGGACCTTTACGAAGCATGAGAACGGCATCGAGCGGTGCCACCCCTGCAGAAAACCCTGTGAACTGCCAATGATTGAGAAAACTCATTGTTCTGCCTTGACTGACCGTGAGTGCACTTGCCTGTCTGGTACGTTTCAGACGAACGATACCTGCGTCCCTTACACGGTGTGCCCGGTCGGCTGGGGGGTCCGCAAGAAAGGAACCGAGACAGAAGACGTTAGGTGCAAGCCGTGCCCTCGTGGTACCTTTTCTGATGTGCCTTCTAGTGTGATGAAGTGCAAAACATACACTGACTGCTTTGCGAAGAACATGGTGGTCATCAAGCCAGGGACAAAGGAGAGTGACAACGTCTGTGGTTCTCCAGCGTCCCTTCCGAACACGTCTTTGACTTCATCGAGCACCGAAGCGGATGAGGAGTCCTATAAAGTTCCACCAACCACTCATCTTCCCAAAGGTAGTGTCCACCACTGAAACAAACACAGGTGTGGTTTTGGTTGTGGGATTGCATTCCTCCGTTGGTCAGGGTTGGCTCTAGGCTGTTAAAAGGCACCCTGGTCTAAAGCATGGATGGCACTTTTGCTTCTTGGCCAGAAGGCAGCTCCAGAGTGCATCAGGTTGCCCTCACTTGTGTTAAACCATGTTTAATAACATTTTCTCTGAAACTGCAGTCATGATGGGACTCCTGGCTGTCCTCCTGTTTGGACTGGAAGGGTATCATGTTCCCCAGCCACTTTGCCCATCTGTGTGTTGTGCTGGCACAAGTCTTTGTGCATTTGTGGCAAACCTGAGCAGAGTGAAGCAGGAAAACCCCAGCAGGAGAGGAGCTTCACTCCACCAGACTTGTTTCCTCATAAATTCACTGCTTTCCTGCTCATGCTTTCCCTGCTGAGCTTTGCCCTGGACTGTGCCAGTGTATCAGCTTGAATGGGAACTGTCACCAAAACAGGAGGCTGGGCTGTGATGTAAATTTTGTCTTCAGCCTCTAAGATTTCTATTAGTTATCACTGCTGGGGAGAACGAGATTGAATTCCCCATTTTCTTGTTTAATTGGAAATTACACATCATCACAGTCTTTATGGAGATGTTTTAGCCACGGCTGATTGCAGTGGTGCTGTGGGACCCCATTGGAGGTGGTGCTCAGTCCTCCCTGGGAAGCAGCCTCCCTACAGTACCTCAAATGGGGCATTTTACTAACCATTGCAACTTCAGGTGGCCTGTACTTCTGAGCTGGTGAATGCATTAGCAAGGAAGTGTTGGCAGTGGTAGGCTCCCAGCGCTTTGTTAGGTCTGAGAGCTTGATATAACGTTGATGTGTCATTGGGAGAGGACAGGAGGGTGGTGCCTGAACTTTGAGATCAACTGTAGACAATTGGGTGAAAGTGAAAGCATTTTCCCTGTTTGCATCTTGGTCAGACTGTTTTGGGTAACCAAGTCGAAGGCAAAATCAGGTTACAGGTGGTTACTCTCTGGCTCAACTGGGATAAGACTGATCTTCAAAAGCCAAGTTTCCAAAATAAGCTCTAGTTTTTGCCACCACAGCCCTTTCTCTTCTCATTACACTTGGGTCATGCATCAAGCTGGGACCTGAGAGCTGTTGGTTGATAATAAAACTCAATAAAGATGGAAGGTAGCTCCTAGGGAGAAGTTTTGTTGCCTCTTTGCTTCAGAAACCTGTTCTATTATTGATGCATCTACAGCTGCTAGCATTGCTGGTAAAGTTTCTGCTTCCTTACCAAAATCCAGTAGAGAGATACTAAGCCTCCAAATTGTCATATCTTTCTAGGCCAAATACCAAATTCCACACTTGGAATAAAAATAATGTTCTTAAATCTAAGAGAGAAAACACCTCAAAGTTGTAGGTTTTCTGGGGAATGCTGAATTTGGGACAAACACAGATTGACAACATGCCTTTAATAACTCATTTTTTTTTAATGAAGTGCCACTAGCCTTAACCAACAGGGGTCAATTTTACTTTGAACCTTCTTCTGTAACTGTACCCATCTGTTCCTAGAGCCAAACCTCAACTTCACCTCTTCCCTTTCTCGCTGCCTGGCGTTGGGTTTCTGTCTGCTGGCCAAGCAGATGCTCAGGCAGGTCTCAGACCGTGATGTGATGCTGTATCATGTCTCTGGTACTGTGACACTGAACTCTCCTCTCCTTTCGCAGGTCTGAACTCTTCAGTTCCTGATTTTGTCCCCTCTCCAGCACCACACACATCCAGCAGCATGGTGGAGTCGGCAGGCTACTACAACGACACCTTGTCCAACAAGACGGATGGTGCCAGTGGGACCCTCGTGAGCTCTGGTGCCACCAGCCAGGCACAGAGCTACCGGCACAAGCAGACCAGCCAAGCACTGGAGAAGCAGCCATCGCTGGAGATAGTGGGGGGTGACAAGTCCAGCGTTCCATACAGGCCCCCCCGGCGAGGTCCACCGAATGCCCACCAGCACTTCGACATCAACGAACACTTGCCATGGATGATCGTCCTCTTCCTGCTGCTGGTCCTGGTGGTTCTCGTTGTCTGCAGTGTCAGGAAGAGCTCACGGACTCTGAAGAAGGGACCCAGGCAAGATCCCAGTGCCATTGTGGAAAAAGCTATTATGAAAAAGTCCACCACCCCCACACAGAACAGGGAGAAGTGGATCTATTACTGCAATGGGCACGGTGAGCAGTAGCGACCTGGGGCAGTGAGGGATGGTCTCCACCATCCTGTGTGATGCTTTTGCCCGTGTACTGGTTCCTCAGGTGTTTCTTCATCCTTGGCTTCTTTTCCTTCCTGTTTCCATTGTACATGGTGTGTTCCTGCTCCTGAAGGGAGGGTTAATGGAGGGAACGTCACCTGCTCACCCCAGCTTCTCTCCTTCACCATCCCACCCATCCTTGGTAGAAGGATCTTGAATGGAGGCTTTCTTCTTTTTCTCCAACCCCATCCCTTTCCACTTCTGTTTCACATTCTCCTTATTTTCTCAGTGACTCAGGTGTGGGTCTGGTTGTCTTTTGTCTCGTCATCCTCTTTCCCTCACCCCATCTGATTCTGGAAGGCTGAGTCATCCCCCGCCTCTTGGCAGCGCCTCAGTTTCAGGTTCTTAGCCCTAAATCCTGGCTGCTGGCTCGTGTCCTCAGCCCTTCGCCCATGCTGGAGCCAGGAAGATTGTCCTTAAGGGCAGTGTCGTGAAGTACAGTCCATGAGTGTCTCAAGGTCTTCCTGGAGGCTCTGCTTTGTAGCTTTTTCTGTTCTTTTGGTGGATGACTTGCTGTTGGCTTTTAGATGAAACTTTAAAGATGACCTGTTGTGGTCATTAAATTGAAATTTGTAAAAATCAATTATAAATTTAATGGTGGAATGAATGTGAGCCCATGATACATCCCTAGTAGGATGCATGGTTTTCCCTCTGCAAAGCTACGGTGGCAATTTTGACCCCCCTTATCCTTTGCAGACAGCACTGATGAGTCCTTACTTTGGGTGGAGACTGCTCAACCTTAAACATCTGTTCACGGTTAACCTTTAGAAAAGCACATTTCGTGGTGGTGGGGCAAACAAAGAATGGATTAAAAAAAGATTGGGAGGTTTAAGAGAGATCAGTCCTTGATGAAAGTCATCCTTGAGTGCTTAAGTATAAAGCAAAGAAGGCTTTGAGCAGGGTGTCTTCTATCACGTGCTCTCTTCTCCTTCCTACTGATTAATAGACCTACACTTTGTTTGCCTTCATTAATGCATTTATAGAACCAGTAAGATCTTGTTGAAATTACTTCTGTGCCTTGTGTTTGTGCTGCTTATCAGCCTTCTTTTAACTCTTCTGAATTCTTGAGGTGTGGTTTCTTCAGCTTTTTTCCGTTTGCAGTAACTTTTTCCATAAACCCCCGCCATTGTCGCTAAAATCTGATACCTGAAGTGTGGTCCTTGAGGTTATGGTGAGTGGCCTGCAATGCAGCTACAGAACCTTATTTGTGGGTGCTACCAGAAATACTATGAGGCTTTGGGGTTCGTTAGCCAAAAGCAACTGGTTGTTACTAACTTGTAACTTTTTTCCCCCAAGACCCTAATTGCCAGTTGGTTGAACTTCTGACTCTGTTGGTTTTTGAAGCATCTCAGAGGTGGGGCTGAGTTTGTACAAGACAGGGAGCGCTTGAGTGCAGGGACCCAGACCAAGTTGCTCTGAGCAGATGCAGCTCTGGTTTCTAACCTGGTGTTCCAGACCCTGTGCCAACATGCCCGTGCTGCAGCTGGCCCTTCTCCTGGGGGCCACATTAGAGCTGCCTTTGTGAGCAGTGCTGTGTGTTTGGTCACCAAGCATGATTCAGGTTAAAGAAACTGTGCAAGTAAGAGGAGGTGATACATGGTGAGCAACAAGGCTATTTTAGCCCATGTAAGTATAATCCCACCTCCCAGATCTTATCATCCTTTGGAGAAAAGCATTATTCATGGGTCATCCTGTGCTTCCCAAGATGAGTTGTTCCAATCTTAAAGTGGCCCCGTATCTGATCAAGTCTCTCAGGTCTGGAGGAGAATTGCCCCACTGCTCTGGTCTCCTGGCTGGGCAATTTTGCACATCTCTCCCTGTCGTTCTTGCAATAGTCGTGCTGGTTCCATGTTGGCGTGGGTGGCTTCATGACTTCCTCCTGCCACTGAACGTCCCCAGTTGAACTTTGTGCAATGAAGGCAGACAGACGAGCGCAAACCAATTAATGCTTTGTCTTGCCTTTAGTGCAGCTCTGGTGTTGCCTAAAGCACGTTGCCTCAGCTGAAGGGCCTCGCTCATTAGTTCTGGTGGTGCTCTGTCCTGTCAGATGTGGAAATTGTTCTCCTCCATGGTGTAGTATAAATCCCTCCCTAGTTTTCCTGTTGAAACGTCTGGCTCTTAAGACTGTTTGCTTGCAACGAGAGAAGATGTAGTGCCATAGAGCAATTGACCTTTTATTTCATAGCTGGCTGTACAGCTGAGATGTACTGCAGAGCTGCAGCGTCATGGCTCAGCTTCTGCTCCAGCAGTGTTTGTACCCAGGTCATGCTTCATCCTGAAGCAGCATTTCAGGCAAGGGTGAATAATTCTATGAATATAGCCAGGAGCAAACTTCAGGCTGTTGCAGAGGAGAAACCTTTCCCCTCCTGTGCTTCTAATGCAGATCTCTCCATGGTAGGCAGCCAGAGCAAAGCCTTTGTAGATGTCAGGACTACAGCTGCTCCCCAGGTCTTCAGGGGCCAGCCTGGTTTGTGGTTGCACTAGAGGTGTGGAGGGCAAGCAATTAGATTTAAATCATCTTCTGAGGGTGGAGCCCCAGGGTCTGATGTTGGCAGTGCATCCACATCCATATGACGTCTCCACTTACACGTTGTCCACACCAGCGAGGGGTTGGGGTGTGTTTATTGCTGGGGCAAAGCCTGTTGCGTAGTCTCCTCCAGCTTCCTCCTGGTCTACCATCTCCTCCCTCCTAATCCTTTCAGTAAACAGCTTTAACCTTTGAAAGGGAAGACTGGGTCTGACGTAGGCACTGCAGTATCTGCTCAGAGGAGCTGTGCTTGGGTGGCTGCCCTTGTACTGGCACCCCTCAAACCTCCCATAGTGCCAGATAGGCATCCAAGGCTTTGCCCATTTGGAGGATTTTATTACCGATTACTTCAAGCTCATTGATTCTGGGCGAAGCATGGTCAGGTGGCACTAGCACTGCTCAGTGCTGGAGCAAAGACATCTCGCTGTGGTTGGACTCCTTCCCAAAGGAGGAGGATTTTAGAGTGGAAGCAATGGCTCAAACTCTTGCCCAGTTCTGAAGGCACTTGATCTGCTGAGTTGCTCAGATGAGGTTGATGTACAATCCTGAGCAGTGGGTTTTGTCATGGAGAGTTTCATTTGTCCTCATCTCCCCATGAGCTGGTGTCTGTGCCCCATGCTCTCTCTAGTCATAATACATGCCTTAAATAACGGCCCAAACCTAAAAATAACGGTAGCTTGGGCGGCTGTTGTTAAAACTAGACCCGTGTCCTTAACGTGGACACGTTCCAGCCAAGACAGCAAATGCCAGTGATTCTCACTGGATTAAATGCTTCAGAGGTCTAGGAACAGCTTGCCATGACTAGTGGCCTGAGCTAGCAGCCAGCCTACCTCCGCAGCTCTCCTTGTGTCCCCACGACAGGGGCTCTTCCAAGAGCCCCAAGGTCTTATCTGCATGGGAAGGAGAAGGCTGAACGGCACTAATGGTGCAGCTGTGGTTGGAGAAGCGGGACCTTTTGCTGCTTCACCTGACTCTTACGTTGTAGCCCTGCAGATAAATTCAAAGGGGAAAAGCAGTTTGCCAAACAAAGATTTCCAAAGACGTTATCAGTGTGGTGCCTGAACGACATGGGTACTGGGCTGATAGCGCTCTGTGATCTTAACCTCGTGTGACTTTTTTCTTCTAGAAGATAAAAAACAGCCTACACACTGGAAACGCTTTCTAAACAATCCCTTTATTTTAGCAAATACCCATTTCCTTTCTTCTGCTGTTTCCAGAGACAAGGAATTGAGCTTGTAGAAGCCTTTCAATAAAAATTGAAAATTGAAGCCTCTCTCCTGAACGTCTTGGAAATGGCAAATTGGCATCACTCTGTGCCAAACATGAAAGTGGGCTTGGAATCATCTTGCAGAAATTGCTGATATTGTTGCCTTTGACTTTCACCCTTTCAGTAGCAGACAATGAAAGGGCAAAGACTGTGCAAAATGTTATGTTTAGGGGTAAAACCTGTATATAGAAGATGCCTGAAATGTTGTGCCAAGAGGCAAGAATTTCAGTGTTTTTTTTTTCTTTTTAGTTGAAAGACTGAAGAACAGATTTTGGCAGCACTTGCCTGGCATGAGATGCCACTTCCCTTTTATTTTTCTTCAAGTCTTATAATTGCACATTATTGCAGTGGGTGGGGAGTGAAGCCAGGAAGCCTCTGGTTAAATAATCAGAGAAATAAAGTGTTCTTCAAAAGCTGCAGCTGAGATAGAGCTGAGGCTTGACTGCAGGTGGAGGAGTGTGCACTGAAAATACCTCAGGAACAGAGTGGGGAGTTGAGGGGTGATGATGGAAAGATGGGGAACCTCAGATTTTGGGTGTCTTGGTGGCTCAGTTGTTGGGATGCCCAGTTGTCAGCACATTGGAAGCCAGGATCATCTTGGCTGGTGATTTCATAGGGAGCAGTCCTTGGCTTGCAGCTCAGTTGTGTAGGACCAGAGCTAGGCTTGAGCTTGTCCCTTGGCAAGTCGCTGAGGGTCTTGAAGAGGGACCGCATCCTTGTACCTTGCAAAGCCTGATGATGTACTGTCGGTCCAAAGCATCCTCATGTGAGTATGACCAACACACGTGTTGGCAGTATGTGTTGTCTAAATAAGGAAACCCAGCTGCAGGAATGGCACTCACAAGTCTGCGAGGTGACTCTGGATGCTGCTACCTTAGGACTCCTCCTTAGTGCTTGTATGGTTACATGAGATGAGAGCCACATAGTGCATTGATTTTGTTTTGTAGAGGTAGTTTTCCCTTTGATCAGCTCCTGAATGGGTCACAGCTTGGTGGTAGGAACATTACACTGGGGGGCAGGGCAAGGATGGAGGAGCTGCTGTGGAAACACATCTGGGGACTCCCATCTCTTCAGCACATCAGCAGAGCATGGGGAGAAGTGATGGGGTTAAAAGCTTCACCAGCCTCAAACTCTGATGGCCTCTAGGTTGTGCCCAGACCACAGGTAGGGCAGAGAAGGCCAGCAACATCTTCTAAGGGCAGGTGTGCCCATTGCTACTGACATACTTTGGTAATAGTGGTTACACCTGGAGAGGAGCAGCTCTGGGCTTGTGTGCAAACCCTAATATGACTCTGGCAGGCAGAGCATGAGATGAGGGATTAATGTCTACCTGCTGAAGTGGAGAGGCAGAAGATGCTGGTTTTGTTTGTTTTCCAAAGCAGTTTCTCTTCTGTATCTGCAGCTTAATGATCCACAGATGGCTGGTGGTCCTCTAATGTCAGCCTGTCTACTTCTGCAAAGTGAGACCCAGGCAGAAAGGGAGCTTCTTAAATCGGAAGGGGCAGGTATGTGCTGGGCACCAAGAGATGTGGATGCTGTGGTGCTGCTGAGCCCTAAAACGGGAAAACTCCCTCAGGGGGAGCTTGTTTGGCTGCGTGGGAGCTCTGTGTTCCTGGCTACGTTTGCTCCAACATGGGCAGGATGCTCTGCTCTGGGGTGAAACACGTGTCTGCAGCGCAGACCTCTGCCATGGGAGCTTTGGGGTGACATCGGATGAGTTGGAAACACCATCTTCCTCTAACTACACAGCTTAAAACTTTGCTCAGCTGACCACAGCTTCATGGTGGAAGGGAGCCTTGGAAGGCACAAATGGAGGCTGCTGTTTGGCTTAGGGAGGAGGAAACCTAATCATGGGCAGGTTTATCACATCTTGCTCCTCAGCCTTGTTGCACGAGCAGGCCTGGAGACCAGTGCTTGATCACCTTCTACTGTGTGTTGCTACATAAGCATAGCTTCTCCTTGTCAAAAATCACACTGAGCCCAGGTTTTGGGGTTGGATTCTTTTTTTTTTTTTTTCCAAAACCCCAGCATGTGTTTCTGCACCACCAGGGCTGTGATTTCTCACGTTGGTGTGGCTCTCACACATGACTCCTCGAATAACGAGGCAGATTTGTCTTTCCCTGCTTGCCAAGGCTCTGTCAGGGGGGGAAATGCAGGAGGTGAATTTAATCCTCAGGCTGGCATCTGTGGGTGTCTGGATATTTATATGGCTCTGGCCGTGGCACTGTGCTTGCTCAGGGTTACCAGCTGTCTGAGAGGGTTATAATGAAGATTAACTCTGCAAAAGCCGTTTTAAATTTAATAATTACATAAAATACTTATGCTGGCCATTCCCTTTTTAACAAAAGGAGGAGCAACTCTACTCTGCATGTCCTCAACACCAGTGCAGGGAGATACACAGGGAGAACATCCCGTGGTGGTGGGCAGGAGCTTGTGTGGGTCTCAGGAGGGTTGGACCAAAGGTGCTGTTACAGAGGTGGCTTCCACCTAGCGTGTGGTGGGAAAGAAGGTTTTGCCTTGTGCTGACCCTCAAGTTCCTGGATCTCAAACATGCTTGTAGGCACATGTGGCTGATCCAGACTTTCCTTGACTGCCTCATTTGGTTGAGTTATTTTCCAGAGAACATGTGGGAAGTATTTGTCAAGAGTCCTTTTCCTGCCCTGCAGGATTTTTGGTTGTTTTTTTAAAAAACCCTGATAAACATCACCATTTAGTGGTTTGTTGCCCAAAGAGCACTTGCTGAGGATGTGAATCACTGGCTCCTGGGAGGGTCTGATACCAGCACTGTCCTCTCTGGGAAAACTGTAAAACTGCTAACTTGTTTTCATAAGTGTGTCCTTTCCTCCTATCTGAACAAAGGCTCTCGTTAGAATCATGGAGAGGCTTTGGTTGGAGGGGGCCTTCAAAGATCTAGTTCAGCCCTGCTGCCCTGGGCAGGGACATCTTTCATTAGATGAGATTGCTAAGAGTCCCATCTAGCCTGACCTTGAACACTTCCATCCCTTCATCCCTTCTGCCTGTGCTGATACTTGTGATTGCCCCAGCCCAGGTGCAGGAGCTTGCACATCTTGCAGATCTCCTCATTTAGGACCTGAAACATATTTGGTGGGGGGAGGAACTGAGTTTCCAATAACCTCCTCTTTTTGGCGGAGGTTGGTGAAATTTTCACATTTTGGAAAGGTATTTTGTGACAAGGATTTGGGATTTCTAAGTGCCGGTTTGGCCAAGCTGTGGTATCTTGTCAGCTGGAGTCTGGATGTGCCTCATCCTGCCTTGCTTCTACTCCAGGCTCTTGGTGTCTGCTCAGAGGTAAAAATAGGCGGTGGTGGCTGTTCGCATGAGTCAGGAGATATTTGGAGGAGGTGGGTGGGCTGAGCTCAGGAGCAGAGCTGGGTTTGCAGTGATTTGGAGCTTTTATCTGAACATAGGGGGTTTTATCTGTGTCAGTGGGGTCCTCTTGTAGGACTTGAGTGCCCCCTTGGGTTGTGCTTTCCACCCGTGATGCTTCATCCCCAAGGTGTGTGCAGGTGTCATAATCCAGCCTGTCACGGTCAGGATTTGTCACTGCATGTGATGTACAAATTACTGTTGCCCATCTCTAGGATACTTGTGTCAGTGGGTAGGTGGTGGAAGCTCCAGGTGCTCCAGCTCAGATTGGTACTGGGTTAGTGGAGGTCAGTTCCCACAGGTGTTGTGGGTGGGCTGGTGGAACCTGTCCCTGCTGATAAAGGGCTGGAGCATGGAGTCTCCTGAAATCCAGCCTTTGTGAAAATGCCTGAAGCTGGCTCTAGAACCCTGGGCAGATGAGCTGCTCACTAAATGAGACTGTGTGTGCCACAGGTCCTGGAGGATCTCCTGAGCTTTGCCTCCCAGCTGTATAAGACTTGAACTGATGGTGTGTTAATCATTTTCTCTGTGGTGCTGTGTCCCTTCACTATTAGTGGGGTTGGAGGACACATGGCTTGGGAGGGCTCTGTAGACATGGGCATGAAATTTGCCCTTAAAGGTGGCAGCTTCTCAATGAGCGCTCTCATGAAAAATACCAAATGGTGTTTAGCTTGAGCTCCAATAATGACGGCTTTTTTGTTTGTGAGAAGGTGGGGAGAGGAAGGAACTGAAGCTCCTCTGTGGCTAGACCGTGGTTAGACTTAACTGTATCTGCTGCCAGCTGCTGAGGTGTAGCCTGCTAGCAGGGTAGCTCTTCTACTCAGCTTGAGTTTGCTTGAAGACATGTAAAAGTAACGGCAGAGAAGAGAAATGGTCTCTTGCAAGTGTTGTACATGAGCATGCCAGCACTGCTGGTCATGGCCCCACACTGCACTGGCCCCTTGCCCTGCTTGAGGCCAATCAGTTGCTGAAGAACTGGGTCTGTGTCCAACCTGTAAATAGCAGGGCTATGGGAGATGAGTGAGGCTTGTCCAGAACGAGCTCAAGAGAGTCATTAAAGCTCAGCCAAGTTCTATGTGCTTGTGAGATGACCACCATGGTGGCATTTGTGAGTGGAAGGAGTGACTGCTCTGTCTACACCGAACTCTGTACCGCAATGAGGTGGGAGACATTTGAAGAAGCTGGAAACAGGTGGGAAAAATCTTGAACCAGATCCAAAATAAGCAAATGGAAGCCTTTGAAATAAACTGTGTTTATGAGGAAGATTGGGGCAGAGGTGAGTGGTATGCTTGGAGGTGAGAGACCTGTCTGTAGACCTCTCCAGGAAGGTCCTCCCTTCAGCTCAGCATCTTTGTAGATGAGCTGGACATGGATTCAGCAGTGTTGTTTGCTTGTGCCGCTCTGCAGGCATCTGTTTGTCTCTGGACTTGTCTCCATTTGTCTCAGTTTGCTCTGGCTGTAGACGTGCCTGGTTGCACCCATGTTCCCATATTGTGCAAACAAAATCCCAGACAGATACTGAAGAGCATTTGCCTGTGCACAACATGTTGGCCGTGTCCTGGCTTGAAGGGGAGCTCTTCATTCCTCCAAGGTTATCACCACCTTGAAATATTAGGTGGTTACGTGGAGCAGCCCGTCACAACATTTAGAGAGTTGCTCAAGGTGCTCATGGATGTCCTGGATTCTTCAGATGCTGTTGTTGCCTGCTCTGGGATGGTCACAACACACGGCTCTGCTGGATCCGGCCACAGGGGTTTCATAGCAAGGGCTCCTCTTTAGTTCCAGTATCTGAGGCAAACGAAGCTGGATGGTAAATGGTGATGGTCGCTGATGGTGATGATGGAGAGGGTGATGGTGACCTCCTAATTTGGCAGCTGTGTGGTGGTGGCTCTCCCAGACTTTTTGCATAACCTATGTTAAAAAAGGAGGACAACTTGGGCTGTTCTCTGGTATTTGCAAGCTCAGAGCAGCTTTAACACGGTGCTGAAGTGGCTGTGACCAGCTTCACATGGGAAGCATGAAAAGAGTAGGTTAAAGCACCATCCCTACTGAGCTTGGCCATTTTACTTGGGCTTGCTGGGGTCTTTCAGCATCATCTCCAGCCTTGGCATGCAGATGAATGTGGTGGGAGAAGGTCTGCGTGGTTTGATGGGTGGAGAGGACCCAAGACCTAAGGTGGAGCTGGGCTTTTCAGCTCCATGTACCTCGGTGGGCACCTTCTCATCCCAACGGGGTGCTCCAGCGCTGTAAGCACTCTGCAGAGTAACTTGTAGGGCTTCTGGAAATATGGAAATAGTAGGGTTGTAAGCTTATTATAAGCATTAACATTTTATTTTGGTTTAGAACAAGTGAATTAAGTTACTGTAAATGGCTTGAGCAATGATACTTGGCAGTGTGCAGCCGCAACTTGTCATGTAATGGTTTTAATCTTATTTTTCAAGAACAGAGGGAGCAATGGTTTTCTAACTGACTGGAGCCAAATCTGCGCTCGCGTCTGCGTCTCCTCCATATCTCTCTGGGGTTTTGTTTGCACAATATTGTAGTGGATGTAGCGAACATATGGGGCTTAAATTCATTTAATAGTTGCAAGAAAATGAGTTTAAGGTTCTTATAGTATTAAGGTAGACATTTCTAAATTTGTTTTTAATGGAACATTTGTTCTCCAAAGATTATTACGCGCCATTAAGTCCTCTGCTGCCTGGCGCATTCTCGTGCCCTGGGATATTATTGCCAAGGGATATAAACATGTTTATGGGGCCACTTTATTGAACGGTGAGATTAAATATACTAAACTTGAAAATGCCAGTAGGGGCATGAGTGCTTCGTGCCATAAATCCTGTGTGAGAACATCAGGACATAAATGCTGGGCCACTGCGTAAGGCTGGTGCAAATCAAGTTGCAACCTGCCAAAAATGTTCCTCACCAGTACAGCAGTTGTAAATACTGGGGTTTACGAGCATTAAATACGTAGACAGGAGCAGGTGGTATATGGATTTTTCTTTCCCTGGGAGGATGAGATGTGGTATGTGGGGGTCATAAACCAGCAAATTATGTTTTAATGCTTCTGTGTGACTGATGTGCATGGGAGTGGGTGTGGGCAAAGCTCCCACCCAGCTGTAATGCTTTGTCTCACTGTCAGTGAGGACCTGACTCTGCTCATTTTATATATGTGTGTGTATATATATTTATATAAAAATGGGCAGCACTGTCTATATATCTGTCTATATATATTACTCAACTCAGGGGAAAAAATAGTCCCCGAATATGGGAGTAGAAACAGCTCTGCAAGATGTATGCACAAAGAAAATGAGTTATGCACTATAAGTAGCTATATCTCAGAGCATAAGTCAATATTTATATTTAGATAGATATATAATAGGTAGTACTGGGTCCACTTGTCCCTCTGTGCATTGTTGTCATTACCTTGGTGCACAAGCCTTGCAGTGCTTTTTCTACCCTCGTATTCAGGGATTTCTCCCCCCGCCCCCCCCCTCCTTTGAGTGATAAAATTGTCAGCTGCATAAACCTGGCTTTTCATTGATCTTATACCCAAAGCAGTTGAATTTGCTGGCTTGAAGAGTCTGACTCCAAACTCTGGTTGACTTTTGGGCTTCTTACCGGCATGGTAAGAATACACATAAAAAGAGATAAAAATATATGTCAGGCTGTATTGTTTTTAAAAAGAGGTATCAGTATACCTATATCAGGTTGTGTACTTTTTATATAAATAGATATATATCAGTCAGTATAGTTTAGTTTTATATATGTATATGTATGGCTATATCAGGGCTGTGACCTGAAGGTGCAGTTGGGAGGTCTGGTCTAAACTGCCTTAGAAACTGTTGGATTTTAGGCTAGCAGGAAGGACCCTGGCCACGATGCTCCTGGGTAAGCAGCTATTTTTGCTGACACAGCTGCTGTGCCCGCAGAGGGAAGGAGAAATAGGCCCTGTGGCGATGGAGACTTGCTGGCTCATGAGGAAACCCAAGGTGTGGTTCCCTCTCTGGAAAAAGTGATTTTATCTCTGCAGCTCATCTATGCCAGTTCTTCGTGTGTGGTTTAAAACAAGGAGGTGTTCAGCTTGATGAAACAAGGTTAATTAGCTATTATGGAATAGGTACCACTTATTTGAACTCCTCACTCCTGATCTCTTAGGAGATGCAAGGACGAGCATGGGTTTTGCCTTGCTACCAAAGCTGAAGGGAGGAAACCCTCACTGTCTTGAACCAACGTGTCCCTAGGGCTTTTCTAGGGGAAACTGCCTTTTTGCTTTTCTGATCCAGGCAGTGTAGTCTGGACGATCGGGTAGTGTTCCACTACCAGATCTTCCATTCACCCAGTGCAGGATCTCTTGTCCTGTAACTGAGTCATCATAGAATCATTTTGGTTGGAAGAGACCTTTAGGTTCATCAAATCCAACCATTCCCCCAGCACTGCCAGGTCACCACTAAACCCTGTCTCTCAGCACCACATCTACATGGCTTTTAAATCCCTCCAGGGATGGTGACTCCACCACTGCCCTGAGCAGTCTGTGTCAGTGCTTTACAACAATGTCCCACCAGTCTGTACTGGGAACGGCTCTAAATGCAGTCATAGCTGCTGTAGGTGCTCTGTTACGGAAATATTCATCTTTATAGAGATGCTTTGGTGACTCACTCCTTAATCTAGCTCCTGTCAAAGCAGTGGCTGTAGTGCAGGCATATGGGCAAGCGTGTCATCATCTCCACTGTTCCTGCAGCTGTACAGTGGCAGGAACCACAGTTTCTCCTGTGGTGAAGAGTGCAGGAAATTTTACAGTTAATGTGGTTTAATTTTAGAGTGCGTGTGCCTCAGTTGGAACAACCTATGGGTCTGTCACCCTCTTCTTGTGTAGCAGGTGTTGAGCANGGAAGAGACCTTTAGGTTCATCAAATCCAACCATTCCCCCAGCACTGCCAGGTCACCACTAAACCCTGTCTCTCAGCACCACATCTACATGGCTTTTAAATCCCTCCAGGGATGGTGACTCCACCACTGCCCTGAGCAGTCTGTGTCAGTGCTTTACAACAATGTCCCACCAGTCTGTACTGGGAACGGCTCTAAATGCAGTCATAGCTGCTGTAGGTGCTCTGTTACGGAAATATTCATCTTTATAGAGATGCTTTGGTGACTCACTCCTTAATCTAGCTCCTGTCAAAGCAGTGGCTGTAGTGCAGGCATATGGGCAAGCGTGTCATCATCTCCACTGTTCCTGCAGCTGTACAGTGGCAGGAACCACAGTTTCTCCTGTGGTGAAGAGTGCAGGAAATTTTACAGTTAATGTGGTTTAATTTTAGAGTGCGTGTGCCTCAGTTGGAACAACCTATGGGTCTGTCACCCTCTTCTTGTGTAGCAGGTGTTGAGCACGTTATGGGTGCTGCATTTCTGCAGAACTTGCAGCCTTGAATCATGAAAGGTCTTTAATAATAGTAATAAACAAAGAGAAGCAAAGCATGGCTCTTTGGGGAGGGAGGAGAAGCTTTGCTGAAGCCGGGAGGCTGCAGACCCCCGTGACTCACCTGTAGCTCTTCTGCCCCACAGGCATCGACATCCTGAAGCTGGTGGCAGCCCAGGTGGGGAGCCAGTGGAAGGACATCTACCAGTTCCTGTGCAACGCCAGCGAGCGGGAGGTGGCGGCTTTCTCCAACGGCTACGCGGCCGACCACGAGCGCGCCTACGCTGCCCTGCAGCACTGGACCATCCGCGGGCCCGAGGCCAGCCTGGCACAGCTCATCAGTGCCCTCCGCCAGCACCGCCGCAACGACGTGGTGGAGAAGATCCGAGGTCTGATGGAGGACACCACGCCGGTAAGGAAGGGCTGGGCTTCACCTGCTCTTGTCGGTGTTACACGTCTTGTCTGGCCATGGAGAGCACATGGGACCTGGCTGAGTCCTTGAGCTTAGCTAGTACCATGTAGCTGGACTCCATCTCCCCTGGGGCTCCCCAGGGGCTTACGTTTAAGCCTTACATTGCTTTTGAGCAAAGCTTTGTTAAAGTCTTGACAAGCTCTTGAGTCCCACATGTTGTAGTGTGCTTGTATCTTTGAAGGTCACTAGGAGGACTTGGTACTTGAGCCCTTGTGTTGAGGAGATGTACAAAAAAGCACCCTTCTTTCAACTTGCTCTTAAATGCTGTTACTAAACCCCCAGGATTTGTGAGATGGGCCGAGCATCCTTGAGCCCTAAGTGGTGGTGTTGCAGAGTGGCAAATCACTTCTTTCAAGGCATGGGGGAGTCCATGCATGTGGTCCTCCAGAGTTGTTGCCCTTCTGTGGCCTCAAAACAAGCTTCTCCCATGTTTGGGGAAAATAAATTGCTGCAGAACATGCTGCAGCAAGGTCTTGATGGGGTGTAAGTTGTTGGGGGCTGCCTCAGGGACCTTTGTGGTTTGTTTTGGCTGCTCCTGCCTTACCTGTTGGTGTACTTTTGGGATGGGCTTCTAGAAGCATTTTTAAAGAAAAGTCACCCGAGCTGGCACATCCTCCTCCTCTATATGTGTGTGATCAGGCTTTTTCAGATGAGCATCTCTCATGGTCAGCCTTAGGTGTTGGCCATTCCCCTGCCCTGAAGGTCCCAGACCAGCTGCTGCGCTGAAGTGGCACGTGGGATGTCAGAACTCAAAAGCACCCTGGGGTGCAGATTCGGCGTGGCAGAACATTGTGTTTCTGCAAGGTATTACCTGCAGTAACCTGTCTGTCTCCTCTCCCTGGCTTGGCTCACGCATTGTGGATGTAGACAGTGATGGAATGACCCTGGGAGGGGTGCATCACGTCCCACCCACCCTGCCCTGAGCAGGGACATCTGCAACTAGAGCAGGTTGCTCAGAGCCCCAGCCAACCTCACTTGCAATGGTTCCAGGGATGGGGCAGCCACCACCTGTCTGGGCAACCTGGGACAGGCTCTTACCACCCTCATTGTAAACAATGTCTTCCTTATATCCCTTCCAACCCAAACCCTGCTGTGATGCTGTGCTTCTATAACTGTCAGACAGTAAATGGGTACCCTAACCTAACCAGTCTCCCTTCACCACCCCACCCGCTGTCCCAAATCCTCTATCTGGTGCCTGGCTTCGGTCTGTGAAACCGGTGGAGGCAAAGCTGCTCCCTCCCGTAATTCCCCATTCCCTTGGCAGCCTCTCGGGCTCTGAAATCCAAATATTTACAACCCCCAACAGGAGCAGGGGAATTAACAGGAGTCTCTGGAGCGTTGCGGTACGTGGCAGGAACGTTTTCCTCTGGGTAGGGAAAGGCTCGGTGGCTTTTTTAGCTGCAGGAGATTATGCTGGTTTTGCACCATGCTGGCTGAATTTAGGTTAAATCGGGATTAGCCCTCTGAATCACTTCGCCAGGGGTTTTTCGCGGCTGATCTAGAAAATATGGTGAGCGCAGGAGCTGTGGGAAGGTGTTTTGGGGAGTGTTTCAGTAGCAGGGCTCTGTTAAAGCTTGGCCCTGGCCATGAGCCCTTCTCCAGCTGGAGGTTTTTGAGAATCTCTGCCCTTGCAGCCAGGCTTGGCGGGCAGCGATGTGCCAGCCCGGGCACTGCCAGCCGGCACGGGCACACCCCGGATTGACAGTGCTGGCAGCAACAAAACCAGGGGGTAGAGGTGGGGAAAGGGAGAGGGTTTTTCACTGCCCTCCCAGCAAGTTGCAATTGTCCGTTTTGGGGTTGAAATCAGAACAGGTTCAGTGCAGTGCAGGCACTGGGTAATGGGATTTTTTTGGGGTGTATAACAGCATTTGGCAGATACTGATTGGTGTCTGCTCACCCAGGCTGGCCTGAGGTGTTGCTGGCACAGCTGGCCACAGTGGTGACCCCAAGTGTCCTACCGTGAGCAGTGCTTTGAGCTCTTTTCTCTTTATTTATGGCTCTGCTGGCCTCGGCTGAAATATTTTGGGGAATCGATGGAGGGGAAGCAAATGGACTTGCTCAGCAGCACAGCCTCAGCAAAGCTTAATAAAAAAAGTTAATACGGGAGATGTTGCAAATGGAGAGGGGGAGGCTGCAGCCCCAAGCCCAACGAGGTTTAGGTCCGTGGCTAATTGCATGCTGTGGATAATCCTGTGAATCAGCTGGTAAGTCAGGGCTGGGTCTGCTGAGGTTGGGCTGTGGGGTTTCTGCGGGTGCCAGAAGGGAGAAGGATGTGAAAGCAGCCCCATGTCCAGGCATGTGGCAGTGGCAGCACCTTTTGGCTCCTTTCCTTCCTCTTTTTTGGAAGTCAAAACCCTGGGGGAGATAAGAGCTTAAAGCAGCATTCCCCAAATCCAGCCCTGCCAGCTCCTGCCCGTCTCCCTCATTTCCTCTCTTGGCAAAGCAGAACTGGGCTGGGCCCGGTAATTAGCAATTAACTTTGTGCTGTGTTAACCTCAGGTGTCTGTGGTGGAGCGAGGGTGAAGCTGTTGGGTGGATTTCCCAGCCATGGAGGCTGCGGTCCAAGGGCTGGGAAATGCCCAGGCAGCCAGGAAAACCCAAAATTGCACGGAGTCTTTCCTTCTGGACTTGCATGGAGTTTTGTTTGAGGCACAAAGCTGTAGGATAACGTGGCCAGAGCCCTAGGGAAGGGGCAGGGCTGTTTAGGTTTTGCTGGAGCAGGCATCACTCTTTTCCTTCAGGTTTACTCTAAACCATGAGTTGGTTTTTGGCAGACTGGTTGGGTTTGAACTGGGCTGGAGAGTGTGCAATAAACAAATTTAATAATTTTAAAGTAGTACAAATTAAAGTAATATAAATGCAAAGAGATAAACTTTATAGCAGATGCAGTTACATCTGAGGTTTCCCTGCTGTGGTAGCCACTTCTCCTTGGGCCTGTGTATTTGCAGCGTAATGGGCTTGGGAGGGTAAAATGAAACTAGAAGATGGTGGAGTCCTAGCAAGCTGAACCCACTACTGACTTGCTCAGCCTGTAGTTGTTTGGAAACTCTTCATTGTGGCTTCACCAACTCTTTTTTTTCAACTTTTGAGTTGAAAAAGTGAGCGGGCAAATCCATAGAAAGGAGAAGCTACAAGGAGCTCTCATGGAGACACCATCTTCTGCTTGGAGAAGCACTTGAATGGTCAGGGCCATGGAGGAAGAGCTGCTTTCTCCATGGATGGCTGTTTTGGTCTTGGCATCTAAACCTTCCCCAGACCTGGCATTGCCTGTCCTGGGTCATGTGAGGCTTGACTTGAGTAGCTTCTCCAGGGCTGCCTTGTATTAAGGGATGCAAGCTCCATCACAGAAGTGGTATTGAGCACTTTTCTGAAACCTGGACACTGAGGGGAAGGACGCTGAAAGGACATTTGGGCTTTCCCACCCCAGGTGCTGAACACCCTTGTACCCTTCCCACCCTGGCCAAGGGCTTGCCTCCTGCTCTGCATCACCTGCACGCCATCGCTGCATCTCTCTGCCCCCTCAATGGAACCTTGTGGCCCGGCTGCCTTCTAAGCAGAGCAGACCCCAAACACCACGTACACCATGAAGCTATTCATCCAAGTCAGCCCTCCCTACACCTGTGGGGACCATAGAGAAGCATCCCCTGCCAACACCACCCCATACCTGTAGCCTCACCCATGCGGGGCTGCTGCCCAGCTCGTCCTGCTTTGTGTGCTGGGGTTTCTCTTCCCACATCCTCTACAGAGGTGTAACAGACCTGGGAATAGGGCTGGTCTCAGCCAGGTGTCACCTTTGACAGGGAATCCAGCAAGCAGTGGACTTGGTGCTGAGTTTATCCCTGATCCCTGGAGGATGTGTGGCCACTCTCTGCGGAGGTTGCTGCAACCCCAGCTCCTTGCTCAATTTTCCCATTGCTTTTTAAAAAAAAAAAAAGCAGTAGTTTGAGTCATGTTTGTGTTGGGGCAAGAAAACCCAACCCAGGCGTTGCTGCCCAAAGCCAGGCTGAGGCAGCAGCAAACCTGCCAATGGCTTTTATTACTGCCTGGTTGCTGCAGGAGGAATTACAGGGTAGCATTGCCCAAGGGAGTTTTCTTTAGTGCCTGTGACTGCTCCTTCCACCATTAGCACAGCAGCTGCAGCTTCTGTTTGTCCAAGTTGAGCTTTTATTGTGGTGCAGTAAAACGAAGGCAGAAAATGGGACCAGCCAGTTCAAACAGAGCTGTTGGGAGAAGCTGTGAAAGAACAAAGCCAAGCCTATGTCATCTTCTGCACCCATCCCCTTCTGTCCCCTCTTCTTCCTCTTAGGAAGCACCTTCAGACACCCTGAGCTGCTTAGAGCATCCTCCCAGATGCATTGGTATCCAAGAGGAATGTCGATGCTTGAGCCGCATCCTACAGGGCTGCGGCTACACACAGGAGCTTCTAGGATTTTTTCACATTGCAAACTTCTTGCTGCAGTGCTCAAAAATAAGAAATAAATTGGCAGAGTGCCCCAGGAGGCTGCTGATGCGTCAAAGCTGCTGCGGTGCCTTCGGTTTTCCTGCTGGACTGTGTGTCTAACAGTGTCTGTGTGTCTGTCTGTGCAGGTGCAGATGCAGCCCCAGTGGCAAGCGCAGGACCCCGCTAACGATGAGGGAAAGGTGAGAAGTGCAGCGGCTCTGGAGAGGCAGGAGGGCTGCAGAGGGTTGGCTGGCTGGGATTTTTCTGTTTTTTCTAGCCAGAGCTCGGTTTCACTCAAGCACCATCATTCTTAAAAATAGGAACGGCCAAGGTGGTTTCGAGCCAATGAGTCATGGGCTATGAATAGTGTGTTTTTACACCTATTCCACAGCCTTCACCTCCCAGCAACCTTTTGCTTTCCCGGCCTTTCAGAGCCCTCATTCCCACTCGCTTTCTTCCCGTGGTTTAAACATTAACACGCATCCAAGCATCCTGTTTGCTTTGCCTCAAGCTCTCAATGCTCAGCTCTTTGGGAAGCTTTGGGCTCCCGGGACACCTACAGTCAAATAACCTCGGCTAATTTTTTTCCTGGTATATTTTAGCAGCTGTTTAATTAAACTCCAAATAACTCACTTCTGGGAAGGGTTTTTCCCTTCTGCTGGGAAGGCAGAGCTGGGGCAGCCAGTTGATCCCTGCCCTCCTTGGCTGTTGGGCCCTTTCTTGGAAACTGGGAGGTGGGTTTGTGGCTGGATGTTGAATAGATAAGTTGCACGAAGAAAAACGAATCCCTGAAGCCTGTTTTTCTGTGTTTTAAAGGGGAAATCAGCGTGTGTTGCAATTTGGAAAGCAGCCAGGCGCTGCTCTGGTCCTTGCCTTGCTTTTCCCCAGTAGGCTGATTCTTGTCCATGAGCTGTATTGGACAGGGAGTTTCAGAGGAGAAAGCAGATTCTTTTAATTAAAAATTAAAGCTGACTTTTATTTTTAACATGCCTATTGCATAACGTACCGAGCTAGAACAAATCCTCCCCTGTTTATTTTCAATAGGGAAAGAAAAAAAAACCCAACCCCTTTTATTCTACCAGGAACAGGCTTCAATGTTAATTTAATGTGAACTAATGGGCGCCTCAGTAGACATGTGATTTGTGGGTGGCAAATTCCTCGACACGGATGAGGAATGCGCAGGCACATCCATGTGGTGTGGAGGTGGCTCAGCAGCTCCCTTTCCCACAACCTCTAGTCCAAATTTTGCATTTTTCATCCCTGGATAGTGGACCAAAGCGTGTTAACAGGGCTAGCCTGGTCTTCCCTTTGTAGAGAGAGAAAACAGGGTTGTGAGATGCTGTTGGGAGAGTGGGTTGCATGAGGACAAGGCTTGCAATCTGCTCAGTGGCAGGTCCAGCAGGAATGCAGGGTTTGGGAAGAATATTAGATAGTCCTTAAAGCAACCTTCTTGGGTGGACCTGGTGACCTGCAGAGGTACCCAAGCTGCCAGCCAGGGATGTTGGGATGCTGCCCCAAGACCCTTGTCTCTGCAGGGAATGAGAACTGGAGATGACCTGCTTGAGATTTGCATCCCAAGAGGATGCTGAGAGATGGAGGAAGGTAGATAATGTTGGCTGCTGCCTTGCAGGAAGGAAGGAGATACAAGAAGAAAGATGTGGAGCATGGTCAAATTAGGAAGCAAGTTCAGACCAGCACCCAAGTGGTGCTGCTTCCCAGCACGGCATGTCCCAGCAGTGCCTGCTGCTCCCTGTGTCTTGGGGACCATGGAGCCAAACGCTTGTCCGTGGCTCACATCAGGGTAGCAAAAAGCAAAGGCACTTGTGTGACACTGTGGTCAATGCCAGCCTCTGCTTGTCCTTCCTGGCTCTGAACTTGGAGTCTGGTGGGGTGGATTTCCTCCTTGTGCTTTAATGGGGTGCTCACGGGGGCAAGGGTGAGACAGGGCAAACAAATTATTAACTGGAAATGTTACCAGGGTAGCTGGCCACAGGAGCGTGCTGCAGTGGAGATCTCCAAGGGGTCTCAGCTCTCACCCTGCAGCCTTGGTGCTGGTTGGAGGTGTGGAGCTTTTAGCAAGTGATAACTGTGGAGCAGGGTTTTTGGGGAGCTTACCTGCTTGGGCATCATCACGTGTTGTCCAAGAGCTGTGTTTTAAGCTTGAATAAACTGAGAGTGAGAAGGAAAACCAAGTTACAAATGCTCTGCTGGGGTTGCTCCTACTAAGTGCAGGTTGAGTTACCCCTTCTGCTGTTGAGTGCTGACATGCCAAATGCCAGTGCTGATGTCCACCCCAGGTCACCTCTGGTGCCCATTCTGGGTCAGCAGGTCCCCTGGGAGGACGAGGCCATCTAAATGAGGAGACCACTCACTGAGGATGGGCTGGGGTGTGTTGAAAGCCAGGATGCAGATGGTTTTGAGTGTGAGCTCATTGCATAGCATCCCCTGAGTTAATTTTCCCTCTCTTTCTCCCCCCGAAGCTGGAAGGTGACAGACTGGCGCTGCCGGTGAGCCCCAGCCCGCTCAGCCCCGCGCCCAGCCCCAAGCCCCCCGAGGGGGCTGTCCTCACCGTGGAGCCCTCTCCTTCGGAGAAGAAGTGCTTCTTCGTGGACGAAGCAGAGCCCCTCCTGCGCTGCGACTCGACCTCCAGCGGCTCCTCCGCGCTCAGCCGGACAGGCTCTTTTATTACCAAAGGTACCCACGTCAGCCCAGGGGGAGCGGGACCACCGAGGGGATGCCACAGCTTCTCCTTGAGTGCCCCACACCTGGCAGGGCTGCCCAACCTGTCATCGTTAAAGTAAATAACTGTCTGTCCAGGATACGTTTATCACATCCTCATTCCAGACCAGAATATCCTGTTAGCAAAGATGACACAGATTTGAGAGGGGGAAAACACCTTTAAAGGTTTTTAACTTTTCAAAGTGCTGCTGGAGAAGCTGGAGCATCCCTGGGTGCTGTGGGGGGGGCTGTGCTTCTGGCTTCTGGCTGTTGTTTGCCTGTGCATTATTGTATAGGTGAAACCAGAAAAATGTGATTTCAGGATTGAATTTTGTTTGGTTTTTGCCCTAGATCCTGCAGCGTGTGACTTGAGATGTAAATCACCATTAGTCACCCCCCTCTTTTGAAGGGGTTTAGTTTACCTAATTTAACTTGGTGCATTTAATCTTCTTTAACTTCTGGTGAAGGTGAAACACTGAGATCAATCAGTCTACTGAATTTATATTTGGGTGCAGAAATGAAGCTGACCCAAGGAAAATAACTGAAAAGAGCAGAATTCAGCGCTTTTGGCTCCCCTCCTGCCTTCAGTTTTCCATATTGGCCGTTCAGCATTTATAAATGCTGTATTTGCTCTAGCAGGATCCTGGATTAGGTGCCTCAGCAGTGCTGGCTTCTCCATCTTCTCCCCTCCCTATCACTCACCACCTTCCATTTTTCTCCTCGGTTCTCCTGGTGGTGTGTCCCTCTCCAGATGGGATGGACCGAGCTCTCCAAGGAGAGCAAGCCCTGGTTAGCAGAGGTTTCTTGAGAGGTTTCTTGACCACTCTTTCCTTTCCTCCTACAGAAAAGAAGGACACTGTCCTGCGCCAGGTGCGCTTGGACCCTTGTGACCTGCAGCCCATCTTCGATGACATGCTGCACATCCTCAACCCCGAGGAGCTCCACGTGATCGAGGAGATCCCGCAGGCCGAAGACAAGCTGGACAGGCTATTTGAGATCGCTGGAGTCAAGAGCCAGGAAGCCAGCCAGACCCTCCTGGACTCTGTCTATAGCCACCTTCCTGACTTGCTGTAGGCACTGGGTCACCTCGCACTCTCCGAATATCTGCTAGAGCTAGCTTGGCACTCGTTAAGATGACCGACAATATGCAGGCAGGTTTTGTTGTAGAATATGTGGCCAGTATTTTCGTTGAGGTGTCCTTGGTTTCTGGAGGGGGGACGGTTTGCCAGCGTTGCACCCCTCCACCTTAACTCTATTGCTCGGTCCAAGTCTTTGCACCCTCTGCCCGCTTCCCGAGCATCTCTTCTTGTTCTCATTCCAATCAGATCAGTCGATGCACTTTAAAAAAAAAAACAACAAAAAACAAAACAAACAAAAAAGCAGTTAACAAACTAAAAAGACCACAAATCTGGTATAATTTAACACATCGAGTCGGGGATTGCTCTGTAACCCACTTCTGTCAAAGCTGTTGCTCGGAGTCACCGTCTCCCGCCACGTCCCTTTTTGCCTCGGAGCAGTAAATGGCAAAGACACGCAAAAAAACCCCAACCCCAATCGTTGCTGGTTCCTGTCTTTTGACGCAGCTAAGCTTCCCACCTGAGCTGACTTCTTTTTTAATGTGCTATTGTATAGCTCATATCCATTGCTGAGGTTTTACTAGCACGGTTATTTATTGTATGGTTTTCACCCGGACAACGCATCGTGCTCCTATAAGCTAAAGCAGAAGCGCTTCAGACGCAAGGGAAAGGGTGAGTCCCACCAACCTTCGAGGCGATGAGAAGGTCCTGTGCCTTCAGTCAGATGTCAGGAGTTCTATCTTGCCTTGCAGCGTGTGGGGACAGCAGGGCCCCGAAGGGAGCTGGTGCTGGACGTGGGGAGGTGAAGGCGGCTGCCATGGTGCTGCTCTTCTCCTGGTGTAAGACTTAAACCAAGCTCTGCTTTTACACTCGTGTCTCTTGGTTTTTATACAGACGTGGCCGATTAGGTTCTCTGAAGACCTTACCTGGTCTCAATAGTCTCTTCAAAAATCACACTTCACTTTTTATTAAAAGAAAAAAGGTTGGGGGGTGGGGGGGTAAAAAACAAAAAAGCTGCATCGTAAAAAGTCTGTCTGATTATATTTGCAACTATTATGCTCCCGTAACAAACAGTCTGTACTACGCTCAATTTGAAGTCATGATATGAGGGTGGCGTCTGCTGCCCTGTGGGAAGGGGTGGGAGAGGGGGAAGAGGGGAATGAATTGAAAAATTGCCTTCCAGTGTACTAATTTATTAATAAATACTAGGTGTTTGTTACTTCACATGACTCTGTGTTAACCTCCTTAACATCTCCCTCTGCTTTGGGACACCTGAGTTGGAGCAGGGGCTGCTCAGGGTGCACATGGGGAAGTGAAGAGGGAGATCGGGGGGGTTTGGAGGTGGTGAGGTGGTTGTTTCCTTTGGCTTTGAGGCCAAAATGTGATTGCTTTCTGTTGACAAAATACCTTGAGTCCCCAGGATCACTGCTGGAGCTCTGCAGCTGTGGGTGGTGGATGCTTCCCCTCGAGGCTGGTCCCCATGCTGAGCTGGGATGGGGGACATGTGTTAATCCTCATAGCTGTGAGCAGATCAGGTGGCTGATGGGGCTTCCAGGGTTGGTTTTTGCCAACTCTCAAAGGTTTTGCAGGCGTTTGGCGGGGGCTGAAGTATTAATTTTCCAGGATGCAGCTGCTGTGCTGAGTCACTCCTGAGCGAAGGTCCTGCAGTCACAGCATTTCTCCTGCCCTGTTCTTACTGATGTCCTTAAAATCTCCATTTCCCGGTAACTTGTCCCTTGTTATTCTATCTACGAATGGAAACCTTAATGGGCCAAGTGCTTCTGGTCTGTACTACTGTCATTTTGTATACTTAGCTCCAGTGTTCTCCACTAACCAGGGTGCTGTGTGTTCCCTCTGGCTGGTGTTGCAAAGTGCTGCTCCAGGGCTATACATGGGAACAGGGCTAAAGCTTTTCAACACGTGGGCAGATGAAATACAGTGTGAAATAGCAAGAGCCTTTATGGGGAGAGCTGGGGTGGGGTTTTCCCTCGCTGGCAATGAAGCGTTGAGCTCTTGGTGGCTGCAGCATGTCTTCAGAGCAGCATGAAAAAAGAGTGAGTGTGGCTCATGTGCTTGGCATGCACCAGGCTGCTAACAGCAGTGTTCAGAGGTGGAGCCCAGTACCACCCTCTGGGCTACTGGCAATTTCTATCTCCATGTTGGGAGCAGTGGTGGTTGCTGTTGATCCATCTGGGCAAGAACTGATATGAGGAGGAAAAGCAATTGTGGGATCAATCAACAGCTTAAGGCAAGCACAAACCATAGAGTCATTTAGGTTGGAAAAGACCCTCTAGGATCAGCAAGTCCACCCTTTGTCCAACATCTCCCTGACCCTTAGACCATGTCTGGAAGCATCACATTTACTGGTTTTTTGAACCCCTCCAGGGATGGTGACTCCACCACCTCCCTGGGCAGCCTGTTCCAGCTTTAAATTCTTAGCAGGCTTCTTAGCTGAGAAATTGGCCATTTGTCCTTTTCTGATGGTCTAGGTTCCCTCAGGTAAGCCCGTGGGTTGTAAGCACCAGAGCCATCGTGCCACACTCCTGGGACATTGGCAACCCCATTTCACAGCTCTACTTTCCATCCTGGCAGCCACTCGTGTTTTCTGATGGGCTTTGAAGATAAAGCAAAACAAAAAGTGTCCTGGAAAGAGGATTTAGCAGCCAGATGAAGAAATGCCATGAAGCAGCCTTGACTGAGGAGGCACAAGGAAGCTGTGAAAGTGGGCACAGGTGGGTCTGTTGAGATGCATTTACCTCATGTTGGGGGCAGGTCATGGGAGAGGCCAAGATTTGGGCAATCCTTGGCTCCATCTGTGCTGTGCACACTTCCAGCAGCACTCCCTCCTTTGCTTGCACCTGGATGTTGGTCTTGTCCCTGACTCCATCATTTCCTATTTCCAAGCTGTGCCCTCTAAGCAGCTGTTTGCTGTATGTGTGTGTAATGGATTTATTATACATAATATATAATTAATATATATTTAATATATACAAATATATTAATATACGCTACATAGATGTTTTTCTATATTATATTACTTGTATATTTAAACATAAAGTAAATTATTATATATTTATATATGTGTATTTTATATATATATATATATATATATATAAAATATTCTATGTTATCTGAGGGCGTGCAGGGGAAATATCTGAGAGCAGCTGAGCCACACATACACCAGGGTATTTCCTGGCAGTGTGGGAGGTGTGAGGAGCCCTGCACCTCCACCCTTCCGCTAAGCCAGCTCTTACACCTTAAGATAAGAAACTGGGCAGGTGGGATCAATGGGTTTGTGACCTGGAGGCATAACCCCATGGGGGAAGATGCTGTCCTTGTCCTCCTACGCAGCTTACCTCAGGGCAAGGTGCAAACCTTCCACCCTGCAACACTCGTGGTGTGCAGCTCAAATGGTGAAGTCTTTGGCTAAGTGGGTTTAGCAAAGTAAAGCTATGAATATATATAATATGCATTAAAATGGAGCTTGCATTTTAATTTATTTTATGCAAAATATATGTTAAAAATGTACTTGAGCGTGCATTGTAGGTGAGAGATGGGGTTTGGAACAGGCTGCCCGGGGAGCCACCATCCCTGGAGGTGTTCAGTAGATGTGGTGCTTCGGGACATGGTCTAGGGGTCAGGGGGATGTTGGGATGAAGTTTGGACTTGATGATCCTAGAGGTCTTATCCAAGCTAAGTGATTCCACGATACTATGAAATGCGTGGCTTTGGTTTGCCCTTTGCCTGGCCTCATTCTCTTGGTCACAGTGTTTGCTCCTTGTGTGGTGTCCTCCAGCAAGGGAGGGTTTGGGTGCTGGGGTGGCAGTCCTGGATGGCAGAGCCTGTGAAAGCAGAGGGGACAGAAAGGAAGATGAAGTGCAGCTGTGCTCCTGTCCTCAGCCTGCTCTGGGCACCTTGTGTTAGAGCAGAGACCAAAACATCTCATACAGGTCACGGGAAACATCAACTGCTCCAGTCCTGCTTGCTGCGGGCTTGGGCAGGAGGAATGAAAAGGTCACAATGTTTTCTGGGACAAAACCCTCTGGAGATGCCTCCAGCATGGCCTGGCATCTTCAGGACTGGATGACTCTATTCCAGGGTCTGTTAATTTCTCCAATGCAAAGGAGGTTTGGGATATTTTTTTTAATTCTCTTTTTTTTCCCCAGGAATTGCAGGCTCTTCTTGCAGAAGAACAAGGCATCCAGTGCACTTTCCTCCCACCCCAGACTAATTGGAATTTATCCTAATGAGGAATTAATTGCAGCCCTTCGGGTGTGGTGCTCACATTCCTGGCTGGAAAAGCACCCGGAGCCTTCTGGGAGGTTATTCAGCCTGGGGCTCCTCCAGCTAATTGGTGGTGAAGCAGCAGCCCCTGCGTGGGAGGAATCATCAGTGCGGCCTTTGTGTGAGTAACCTGTGGGGTGGGAATGGCCAAGGATGCCCCGCGGGCTCTGTGTGGGATGTGGGGTGACCTGGGGGGACCATCCCCGGGGCTCTGAGGCCAAGCTGTGCAGCCTGTGGGAGGGAGACAGGTCAGGACGGGGACAGTTAACATCAAAATCCTCCTCTGCCATGGCCTGGCCATCAGCTGTAGTCACAAAACCTCTGCAGCTGGATGTTCTCAACCTGGGAATGGCCAGGAAACGACTGGAGGTGGAGGAGAGCCCCAGGATTTTCAGTCCCCTGCTGGGCCCCATCCCTGGAGTCCTTCAAGGTCAGGCTTGATGGGGCTCTGAGCAGCCTGCCCTAGGTAGGGATATCCCTGCTTGTGTAGGGAGGTTGGACAAGATGACCTCTAGAGGTCCCTTCCAGCCTCAAACATTCTATGATTCTATGTCCAATGCCTGGAGACAGCCATGTGCCACCAGCACGTGTCACCATAAAACATGAAATAACACCCACCTCTGCGTTAACCTTGAGGAGCTTCTTGCAGCTTCCCTCCAGATTTCCTCCTTGCTTTTGCCTGACTTGGGGCAGTGGATGGTGATTTAAGAGGTTAAATAGTTGAGTGCCTGCCCCTGTTCTGGGACTGCCCTTGTGTTCATCTCAGGCTACATGTTCCTGTGTGGCATGGTGGGTCTCTCTCTTTGCAGCTCTTTGCTATTTGATGAGCTTGACTCCTGACTGTTCTCCTCTCCCTTCCCATTGTGGACATCCAAAGGAGGGCTCTTGCTGCTGGGAAACCCTGGTTACTTTAATTCTTTGCAGTCTTGTTGTTTATTCTTAACAACCTTGAGGTGGTGAGTAAACTCAACAGTGCCAGCCCCGCTGAAACATTAACACCCTCTTGCACGGGGTGACCCCATCCAAATTACCACCAGGGACAGGTTGATGTCCCTGTTCCCCCGACCCTGAGCAGTGCACAGGAGACCTTTAGGAGGGTGTGAGCTCCACTGGGCCAAAATGGTGCCAGGGGTGGTCTTCACACTAGTGATGCCCAGTTTGTGAGCTTTACCCTTTTTTAAGTCAGGAGCCTTCATTCTGACCCTACACTCACTCATGCTTTCACTTCGCTTCCATCAACCACCTTGTCTGGACTAGTTCAGCCTCCCTCCCCTCCAACTCCCCATGATTGTGGTGATTTATATAACAGGCTGAGTCAGGATTTGTTGCTGGGGATGAAGAGCAGAGGCTCCCGCAAAGCACGCCCTGGTCTCACTGCTAGCCCAGAAATGGGGCTGCTCATATAACCAACACGTAACAGTCTTGGCTCCTCTGCCTCCCGTGGTGACATAAATTGGGAGTGACACTCGCTCGGTCACTGCAGCTCCTCGGTTGTGCCATCAGCGTGAGGGATGAAGTGCCAAAGAGACAAACCTAAAAGGTTTTCTGGATCTGGCAGGGAAATAAAAGCTGGTCTGTTAGGGACTGAATCCTGGCAGGTCACTGACAGACGTAACCTTTGAACTCACATGCTCTGGAAGGAGCACAGCGTGCCCCTTGGGTACTGCAGCAGTTCCACAATGCAGGGGGAAGCTGGTTTGATGCGAAAGTAACCTGGGTTCTCTGCACCTCGTACTGAATGTCCCCCTCTTAGAATCATAGAATTGTCAGGGTTGGAAGGGACCTTAAAGCTCATCTAGTTCCAACCCCCCTGCCATGGGCAGGGACACCTCCCACAGATCAGTTGCTCACAGCCCCAGCCAGCCTGGCCTTCAAAATGTCCAGGGATGGGGCTTCCAGCACCTCTCTGGGCAACCTGTGCCAGTGTCTCCCCACCCTCATGGGGAAGAACTTCTTCCTAACATCTAATCTGAATCTACCCACCTCTAGTTTTGACCCATAACCTTTACCATCCTTTCCCACTTTGTTTTGCACTGCTTCCCCCACTGTGTCCCACAGCTGCATCCCTGGAGGGCCTCAGTGTGGAAGGACGTGGGGTGGGAAGTGCTGGGGAAAGGCTGTTTTCCTGCATCCACCCTCAAGGTGATGTGTGCCCCTAAACCACCCCCATGGATAAATAATGCCAGCAGTGCCTTGCTGCCATGGATGGCCATGCGGGGCTCGGTCTGAGCCTGACATCTCCAGCCATTGGTGCTCTGGTCCATTTGAAACCCCTCTGGAGGAGCCCAATGAGGACAACATGCCAGATTTTAAAGTGAACACACCTGTATCTGTTGAGACAGTGATAGAGCACCTGGCTTACACCCCAAAACAGCATTCAGCCCCACTGCTTTTGGCATGCTTGCCCCAGTGTACAGAGGGAACTAGACCCTCCAGTTTGGAGTTGGGATGTTTGCAGGGGTGAAAACACTTCCCCAGAGGTCAGCAAACCTTTACTTCATGGTTAACCACCTCAGCCCTTGGTGCTGCCCTGGGATCACGTCAGGTCTCAGAGCCCTTCTCAAGCGCTGCCCACTGAGGTCTCCACATGAAGCCCCCAGACTGTTTCAGACCGTGAGTGATTCCCAATCAGACTAATTGGTCAGTTGCTGCCATTACATGGTAAACCTGTGCTCAGTAGGGATGGACAGACCCCAGGAAACTGCGTGATGGACACGTCACCTGAAATAACCCCTCGTTTGTCTGGAGTCCCATCAGCTCCTGGAAACCGAGCTGTGCCACTAACGCTGCGGCACCAGCGCGCTGACGAGGCACTGCTAATTATAGAGCCAGGCTCCAGCAAGCACAGCACAATTAGCACTTAGAGGAGGCTGCAAAAGGCATGAGGGCTGCTTGGCTGGCCCCAGACCTCCTCCAGGCTGAAGGTGACAGCATGATGCCCACCAAGGTGAGAGGCATGCATTTCCACCCTGCTGCTCCAAGGGGGATGTTTGGGCTCATAGTCCAGCTTCTAGTATCAGAGCAATAAATTGCACGTGGTGTTTGGGTGAAGGCCAGATGCTCCCNGATGGTTTGGAACTAAAAGAGGTGAGATTTAGACTAGATACAGGAAGAAATTTTTTACACTGAGGGTGGTGACAGCCTGTCTCAGGTTGCCCAGACAGGTGGTGGCTGCCCCATTCCTGGAACCATTGCAGGTGAGGTTGGCTGGGGCTCTGAGCAACCTGCTCTAGTTGCAGATGTCCCTGCTCCCTGCAGGGGGCTGGACCAGATGACCTTGAAAGGTCTCTTCCAACCCAAACCATTCTATGATTCTATAATTTCTCATCAAAGGGATTAGCAGGATTTACAGGATATCCTCATGGAGAGCTCAATCCCTGCGGGTGTTCAAGGCCAGGTTGGATGAGGTCCTGAGTGGCCTGATCTAGTGGGAGGTGTCCCTGCTGTGGCAGGGGGGTTGGAACTAGATGATCTTGGAAGGACCCTTCCAACCTAAACCATTCTATGATTCTATGATTTAGGTCCCAAGGACCTGCACCCACTATCAGCTGGAGAGATGCTGCAGGGGAAATACCATCAAGCACCACGTGGCTCTCCTGGAACACATGGTGGTTTGGAGGTCATCCATCCCCATTGCTGGAGCGAGCCAGCTCTCTGCTAGCCACCAGCTTGCAGAGCTGGGTCCCCACGGGGTTTTGCTGGGTGTTCCAGATGAGCTCAATGCCCAGCACATCTCTGCATCACATCCCACACCTGCACATGTTTCCAGTGCTTCCACCTCAGCAGCTCTTGGTTAATCAGTTCAGCTGGAGAGTTTGATATTTAACTCATTTCGGTGGCCAGGCAGAGGCAGGAGAGGTGACCCAACAAGGTCTCGCCCTATTTCAGTCAGGAAAATCACATTCTGTTCTTTTGGCAGGGAAAAACCTCAGTCAGAAACACGTTGCATCTTGTCGAGCGCTGGAGGCACCTGCTCTCACCCAGGCTGGGGTCACCTCCTCTGATGACAGGCTAAAGACTGNGAAGGAAGGTGGCCAGTGTGACATTAAGGCTTGCAGCCCTCGTCCTCTGCGTCACTCATTTGCATTGCTCCTGAGGCTCTGACAAGGTGCCATCTTCAGTGCTGAAGTGCTGGCATCTTACCACCACCCATCTCTACATGGACAGCTATTTCCTTCCAGAGGAGACATTTTTCTGAAGATAAAAAGAAATCATAATGCATATTTTGACCAGAGTGAGCAGCGATTGTACTTGCTGTTTTTTGAGCATTTGGCCAACTGTAGTTACCATATTAAAATTGTATTTAACATAATCCTCACTGCAGCATCCCATAGAGTCCCCCATCCTCAAGCTCTGGGAAGCCTCTGTGATGGGCACTACTAAAGCTCCTGAAATTCTTCATTAAAGACCAGGGATGGTTCCTCTGCTCCAGTAGGTGATGACCAACGCTGCCACAGGTAAGCACCAATTCCAGGCTGGAGTTTGAGGAGACTAAGTGGCCCTTTTCAGTAGGGCCTGTTGTGACAGGACAAGGGGTGATGGTTTGGAACTAAAAGAGGTGAGATTTAGACTAGATACAGGAAGAAATTTTTTACACTGAGGGTGGTGACAGCCTGTCTCAGGTTGCCCAGACAGGTGGTGGCTGCCCCATTCCTGGAACCATTGCAGGTGAGGTTGGCTGGGGCTCTGAGCAACCTGCTCTAGTTGCAGATGTCCCTGCTCCCTGCAGGGGGCTGGACCAGATGACCTTGAAAGGTCTCTTCCAACCCAAACCATTCTATGATTCTATAATTTCTCATCAAAGGGATTAGCAGGATTTACAGGATATCCTCATGGAGAGCTCAATCCCTGCGGGTGTTCAAGGCCAGGTTGGATGAGGTCCTGAGTGGCCTGATCTAGTGGGAGGTGTCCCTGCTGTGGCAGGGGGGTTGGAACTAGATGATCTTGGAAGGACCCTTCCAACCTAAACCATTCTATGATTCTCTGCTTTACGTCCCAAGGACCTGCACCCACTATCAGCTGGAGAGATGCTGCAGGGGAAATACCATCAAGCACCACGTGGCTCTCCTGGAACACATGGTGGTTTGGAGGTCATCCATCCCCATTGCTGGAGCGAGCCAGCTCTCTGCTAGCCACCAGCTTGCAGAGCTGGGTCCCCACGGGGTTTTGCTGGGTGTTCCAGATGAGCTCAATGCCCAGCACATCTCTGCATCACATCCCACACCTGCACATGTTTCCAGTGCTTCCACCTCAGCAGCTCTTGGTTAATCAGTTCAGCTGGAGAGTTTGATATTTAACTCATTTCGGTGGCCAGGCAGAGGCAGGAGAGGTGACCCAACAAGGTCTCGCCCTATTTCAGTCAGGAAAATCACATTCTGTTCTTTTGGCAGGGAAAAACCTCAGTCAGAAACACGTTGCATCTTGTCGAGCGCTGGAGGCACCTGCTCTCACCCAGGCTGGGGTCACCTCCTCTGATGACAGGCTAAAGACTGGCACAAACCCACCCTCACAGCATCATATTGATGTTCATCAACTGCCCCGACGGTTGGCAATTTTGAAGGTGCTTGTAACCTAAAACCAACTCTCCTTGTGCCTGGGATTGGGCTTGATCCATCTCATCCTAGTGACAGTTTTGGGTTTGTACCTGCCTGCCTGTGCGATGGCACATCCCCGTCACAACCGGTTTAATGAATCTGAGCAAACAGGCACGAAGACATCGAGCTGCACCCATTTTATGTCACTGCCACATTTTGCACTCAGCCTGGGGAGTGGGAGCCAGGGAGGTGAAATGCAGCTCATGTTGATGTCAATGTGGTTTGAAATTCAAGACAAATTAATTGCATCTGTGTTTTTCGATTGGTGAAGGCAATTTGGTGAAGCATTTGTTGAAGTTGCCACTTAAAGAGGAATTTCCCAACTGCAGAACTTAGTAACTTTGGAACTGCTACTCAGGCTCCCTGCAAATGGGGCTTTGTGCTGCAAATCTCTTGGAGGCTTATAATTCAATCCTATTTAGAAACAAATTTCTTAGATTTAGAGCAATGAATATTTAAATGCTCCCAGTTGAAACATTTTCAATGTTGAGATCATTGGGAAGCCAGGGGGGTTTATAGCACCCGGCTACTCTGCAGTGTCTGATTGATCTGGACTGGAGCTGGAGCTTAAGCAGCTTAAACAGCTATAAAAGGTTAGAGTAGTTTAAAGGGTTAGGGTAGTTTAAGCAGAATATCGTGTTTTCAGGGCTTTGGTTAAAGAAATGGGAATTCACAGGCTGTCAAGCCGAGCAGCTCCAGATGAAGGACCTGACAAACATCGCTAGAAAACCTCTCTGAAGCACTCGGCATGTTCTCTGCTTTCAAACCTTGTCTGCTGTATTTTTTCTAGGAAAAAAAAAAAGAAAAGGGAAAAGAAACGAGAAGGTTGAACATCCGCACAAAATGCAGAATAAAGGCAGAACGTTTCTGGAAAGGAAAGCCCTGTGAAGGTGGGTTTGTTCTGACAACAGGCTTGTTGCTGCTCCCTGTATTTGACACTCATTTTCCCTCAGTACAAACCACTTCAAAACACAGTAACGCTCTGAAAAATTGCAATGTTAAAAACACATGAGCTTTGTGGTGCTCGTGTTTAGCCCCTTCAATGTCAGGTACATGCAAATTAAAAATTAAAAGACGGAGCTTTTAAAAGCTCTTTTGCGAGCCCAGCCAGTTCTGCACAAGCATTTTGCTGGGCTGATTATTTCAGGTGGCAAAGGAGACAAGGGGAGAAGGAGGTTTTTTTGTAGGATATATTTATGCTGAGCCTAGCCATAGAAAAAAGCCTCTGTGTACCATTATAATTTATTCCTCTCGACTAAAAGCCATGAATATTCCAGTATCGCTGCTCCATCTGTGCTGCTAATGCTGGACTGTGCAAAAAAAAGTAGTTCAGGATTTATTGGATGCAAGAGGCAGCTGAGGCAGAGGGAAGACTCCCCAGCCTGGTGGAACACAGATGGATGAACGTGGACAATCTGTCTCCAGGTGTTTCTCCAACTGGACTGGCATAAGGACAGCATCTGTGCTGGCACAAGCCACCCACTGTGCTACAAAAACAAGGTGAGAAGTGGTGCAACCAAGGTGAGCTGCAAAGGCTCTGCCCGGGGAGGTCACCTCTGTGGCAGCTCCTTCACATCAGCCCAAGGGTTATAGGAACGGGACAGGTCTTCTGAACCTGGTCAGCCCCAGGTCCCACTCACCCATGTCCCTGGCACTCACCAGAAGCAGATGGCTGCGAAAGACATAATACCAGGTGATGACATCCCCCTGCAGCCCCTCCTGCCTCTGACCATTTGTGGCCAGCTGGGATCTCTGTGCGCTGGGTGACCCTCCATGGGTTTCTCTCCCATGGCCACCCAGGCTCCTCTGGAGAGGGTGGATCCAACCTTTGCCACCCAAAGCTTCCTTCCCAGACTTTCCACCAAACATCGGCTGATTTGTCTGTTTTGAGCCTGACAAACCTCAGCTGGTGCCCTTATTTGTTAATTTATTTATTATTTTATTTTTCGCCGCATGAAGCAGCGAACAGCTTTTCCTCTTCTAATTTCATAAGCCTCACCATGCTCCCCCTCCAGCCATCTCTTTCCAAAGACAAGGAGCCCTGACCTACCCATTGCAGGAGCTGTTTGATCTTCCCTGCATCCCTTCTCTGAACTTGTCCCCTCCTGGCCCTGGTGAGCCGTGATGCCAGATGAGGCAGGACTGCAGCTACATCACGATTATGCCCTGACAGCATTATTGCTGCAGAAGGAAGTGCCAATGTCCTCTCTGAGGCCATTGCCAGGGACTTCAGCAGGGGTGGGATATGTAGAATCACCAGGGTAGAATCCAGGCAATCACTCAACCAGAAAAATAACTCAGGTGCCGTGTAATGAAATCTGACAGAAAAGTGGCAGTAAATGATTTAATTAGCTCATTTCAGTGGTGGTGCCAGGATCGATGCAGAGGTGCCGGGTCCCTCCAGCTGACAGCAGCATCCTCCTGTAGCCCAGCAGCAAGCCTGGGGCAAGCCTGGGGCTTGTGGCCTCCCTTCCTACCATAAATAGAATTGAATTGAACTATACAGAGTGAGTACACTAATAGTATATCTGGTAGGTATCTATACATATATACACTGAAATATTCCATACTCTGAAACTCCCAGAAGTCCTCTTTCTCCTTCAGATGCCTTCCTCACCCCCAAACTGCTCCTATCTCATTCCACCTTGTCTCTCTACCCTCTCAAACCCCGTTTTACAGCTGGGAGCCAGCAATATCCCCTCTGTCCAGGAGTATGATATTTACACCAGTTCTTACTTTTCCAGTGCCCTTGGAGACACGTTCAAAAGACCTGTTTTTTAAGGGCACTCAGCACTTTCCAAGAGTAAGGTCTCCTCAACAAGCAGCGTGCTGTCCTCAAAAGCATCCAGTGGCTGTCCTGGGACCAATTTCTCCATCGCTTTGGGCTCTAGGTTAGGGTGAGATCACTGATTTAGCAGGATTTCCTTCCCCCTCCAGAGCTGGCCAGTGTCAGAGCCCCTTCTTTCCTGGGGCACTTTGCAAGGAAAATTCTTGTATATTGCATTAGGGCTTTCCCTGCACTGCCCAGGATTTCTGGCTTGTGAACCAACCCTCTGAAGCCACTGAAAATCTTCCCACCTGACGTAAAGCACCGGTGGATTTCATCATCCCAAAGCTTTCCAGGAAGCCTTGAGTCAGGAGTTCATGTGCCCTTCTCCCACCCACTCCCCTGCCCTAACCCCGGCAGGGTGGCCGGGCTGGGGATGTCATCACTGAAACGGGCTGGAGAACGCACTCTGGGGGGGAATTCCTTATCACGGGTCTTTCCGCTGCTGTTTTGCAAGCAGATCACCTCCAGCCTGGCTGCAGCTCTTCACAGCGTCTTTCTGAAGAGTTTTCGCCCTCTGGAGGCTGATGTTAGGAGAGCACATGGAAATGGCTCGAATCAGCATCTGTGGAAATGCAGCCCCCGTGAGAACAAACCTTCCAGAAGCTGGTGGGCTTCAAAATGCTTCTCCTGAAAAGCTGATCATGGGCAAGGACAAATCTTGCATGGCAAAAAAGCCTTGGTGGGACCCAGAGGCGTTGTGCTCAGCCTTGGCCTCCCTGTTCCTGCTGCAACAGCACTGAGAAATGACCAGGTAATATTGAACCATCTGAGAAATGGCCAGGTAATATTGAATCATCTGAAAAATGACCAGGTAATATTGAATCATCTGAAAAATGGCCAGGAAATATTGAATCATCTGAAAAATGGCCAGGAAATATTGAATCATCCTGCCTTCATGATTCCAGGTAAGACCTGCTGACCTTGTTCATTTTACAATGGTTTTATTCCCCCCTTTTTTTTCCTTCCCCCATCTTTGCTGTAGGTTAGGGTTAGGGTTATGGAGGACTACACAGAGGCTAAGATGCACACAACATTTCTAAATTTTCGAAGTTAAATGTTTGGATATCTCTTTGAAATCCCCATAGTTTGTCCTTGTCAGATACAGCTCCTCTCACTTGCCTGCAGTTAGAACTAGGGGAGAAAACCAGGACTTCTTTTCCTTGATGCAAAATACTGAGGGAAACAGGGTGACACTGAAGACTTGAGCTCACATTTGGCTTGCACTGGGCGTGGTCTAGCAGCATCTACATATCCAGCTGATTTTATTTCCCTATGTCTTTCTGCTGTGACTGTTCCAGTTCCCTGCAGACCCTGATAGCCTGTGAGGTCCTCCTGTTCCTCTTGAGTTTTCTTGCCAGCCTCTAGCACATCCTCTGTGAAGCTATCACACAGCTCAGCCTCATGAGGAACACGAAAAGTGCTGTGCATGGAGGCACGATGCCAAGAACATGCCCAGTGGAGACCATTTTCCAGGCACTGGTGATACGATTCAGCGAGCTGGAGGCAGAGCTGCAGAACATCCCCTCCTGACCAATGCTCCCACGCAGGACATGGTGTATTTTGTGTTTGCTCTCCTCCAGCCAGGCCAGATCCTTGCGTGCCTGCCAGAAGCACAGCTTGAGGCCAGATGTGTGCAGGACAGCTAGCACCTGGCTCCTGCCACTGCCGTAAACACCCGTGGGTGCTGATGCAGGTTAGGAGCCTGTATAGGAATGATGCTCCTAAACATCTGTGTGGACCTGGAACAAAACTCGCACAGCAGATGTGAGGGGAACCAAGGGTGATTAGATTTCCATAGCCTCAGAAACATTCACCCACTGCTTCTTACACCTACTGGCCATTCATCTGTAAGAAGGAGTTGCCCACCTGTGATCTATATACCTCAAGAGTTAAAAAAATCCTGTAGGCAGCAAACGACTTAATATTTTAATGCTGTGCTCTACAATAGAGGTAAATACGTTTTGGTGGAGGAGTGGAGGTAAATGCATTTCAGTGGTGGAGTCCATCTGATGTGTACTGAAGTTATCAGCTCAGAGCAGGAGCCAGAAGGGCACTTTTGTCACACGTGGTGGGAACAGTCCCAGAGATGTCCATGGGGTCAGCTGTGCCAGTGCTTTACAGGGAACCCAGGAAGGCGCCAGGGATGTTTTCAGTTCTGTCTGCAGGGCTGGGATTTGTACAGCTGAGCAAGTTTTAATGTGATGTTTTCCGAGGCAGTAGCTGTGGAAGCCACTATTGCAAAACTCCTGCCCAAGCAGAGGAACATTTTAAATAAGCAATAAAGATGCAAGAGCAGGTCAGTACCCAATAGCAGTCCCACTGGAAGATCACAAAGCCACGACCAGGCACAACCCGATATTTTATGCATGTTAAAGTAATTGGAAATTTGCCTCGTGCTTGTTCCTCATCTTATTAAATGACCTGCTGCTATGAGGACACGCGGGGTCATTTTTAGATGTGTCTAGCACCCTGCACCATTTCTTGGCTGGGCTCCACAGTGTGCCAGTAAACAGTTACCTGGCTGTTTACTGGAAGAGCAAGGATTCCAGACCTTCTTTAGAAGATGATTTAATCTTCTTACACATCGTTTTCCACTTGGCTAAGCAGATCAGCAGCCAAAGCTGGAGCCGACAGCAGGGGCTGCTGTTGCCTTACCTCTCACCTCGACCAGCCCTGGTGTGCAGGAACAAGGAGACCAAGGAGTGCACACACATGGCTGGGTCTCTGCAGCTTTAGCACATTTCCTCATGCCTGGTGTGCACATGCCATATGAGCAAGATGTGAAAGTTTGGCTCAGCTTGGCCTACGCTGAACATGAGTTGGAGCCCTAGCAAGTAAACAAACCCATAAGTCAATCTCCAGCTGAGCTGCCAAGAGGCTCTTCAGTACCCAGGCAGGATTCAATGGGTGCCACGCTGCCAGATCTCATCCACAGCCTGCTGCTAATGAGGAGAAATCATCACGGTTGGGCTCTGCTTTGGTACATGGAGGGCTGGTCCTGCAGACTCATTCTCAGCTGGCCCAGCAGCAGGAGAAAGAAGGGGAAGGTCACTTTAGAACAAGCAGCACAACCTTGCCTTGCTCAGCCTGTGGTTGCTCACGAGGCAGGATTGCACCATTTCACCGTGACCCCAACGGCTGCACCAGCCACACTGGCACCACGTGATGTTCAACATGCCTCAGGAAGCAGCTGGTACTTCATTTTGTCCCCAAAACTGACTTGTGCTGTGCTCGTGCTGAGCACTGTTGTGCCTGGTTGAGTGATCGTGCACTGGGTAAGTGTAGAAGTCAACCACTGGTTACGAGTTAGTAACTAAAACGTTGGCCCTTCTCAGCTGGGTGGCTCTTTCCTGGGCAAAGATAAGAGGACTCAGGTGAAAGTGAAGTGAAATCCAAAACTAGGAGGACAAAACCATCGTGTCCACTGTGAAAGCTGAGTGAAGGCAGCTTCACCTCTGCTGGGGTGTCACAGGTGATGCAGCTGCCATCACCCCTGCCCTGGGAGCTGCAAGGGTCGATACAGTTGGACAAATGGGGTTTTTGGTGAGTGTTTTACCCATACCTGCTGTCCTGCACATCACGTGTGTGCTGCTTGCCTGTCCCACAAATGGAGCATATCTGGTACCTAACGTTACTTGCAGCAAGAACAGGGACAGAAGGGGTCTAGAGAAGGTGATGGTGAAGAAAAAATATGAAGAAACTATGAAAGAAAAGAAACTATGAAAGATAGGAAAACCAAAGGAGAACCTCTTTTATTATCTCTCAAGAGAACCTCTGTAGAAATCTACAGCAGAGCTCAGCAGGATGATGGCACGTTTCCCTCTGGGTTCAGTAACCACTAATAGGATTTATGAGAAGAATTTGTCACACTCTGAGGAGTATTTAGGAAAATGAAAAAATAATCTGGAAAGAATCTTACATCCTATAAACATCTATCCTTTCTGATGAACATTTTACGCTTATTAAGAGCAGAGGAAGTAAAAGGAGCCAAGTGGAAGCTGAGCAGGGTCCAGTTTGAAATGAAGCCCCTGAGGTGTGTAAGGACTTGGACTCCTTGGCTCATACAGGTATTTAGGGCTGTATGAGGTGCCCTGAGCATCTGGCCTAGCCTCCAGCCACCACTGAGTGGTTGTTGATGTCGCGCATGTTGCATCTGGAGCCCATATCTATATCTCTGATGCCCATGAACATATCAGTGATAATTTGAGACCTTCACAGGGGCAAAGCAATGGAGCTTCCATGGGCTCTTTGATATGGGTGCTTAAATGATGGACCAGGCTCAAGGACAAGAAAGGTCACACCCAGTTGCAGGGGATGCCACAATCTGAATGGACCAAAGTCCTCCACTGTAGCACGGACAGTCCTGCTGGGGACCCAGGAGATGCTCGCCCTTGCCTGGGGAGAGGAATGCCAGGCAATGACCTACCCAAAAGCAACTGTGCCACCAAAGCCAGGACTGGGGACACCGAGGCAATTTCTGTTGCACCCCTGGCTCCCCCCCCAGAGCTAAGCTCCTCAAGGTCTTCCTCATTTCTTCTGAGCTTTAGGAGCCCTAAATACAGACCAGTAAGTAGTGCCCGAGGTATTTTGAACGCCCTGAGCAAAAGCACCTCGCTAAGCCCCAGCTCCCACCACAAGGTGTCAGGCTGTGCCCAGGACGGGAGCAGCCAGGGCAGACACGGTCCTTTGGCACCGCGGAGAGGAGAATGCTGCTCCTTCTTGTCACCTTTCACGGGAGGGAGGACGGGCACAAGGTTTCTGTGGGTCTTGTAGTGACCAAGGGGGACACATGTAGTGGATGAGGGCTCATTGCTGAGAAAAGCTTCCATGGAGCCTGAGCTCACATCCCAAACAACCTGTCAGCCTGGGAGGAGGGTGGCTGAGGGGTGCTCACAGCATGGCTGGGGTGGTGATGGGGTGCTGCTGTGGATGTGTCTGCCCTGCCTGGAAATTAGGTACTGACAGCACCTCAGCACACCCCCTTCGGTGGTTTGGCTGCCAGGACCTGGGGCCAGGCTGGAGATGGCACAGCTGAGGGTCATTTCCCATCAGTTGGCCCTGCCTCACCTGCACGGACTTGTCTGGTGACCACCAGGCTGTGTCTAATCCTGACCATGACCCTAACCTACAGGTTGATTCTGTAGCTTGATCTTGGATCTGCCTCATCTCTTCAACTTGCCTGAGGACCTCAACTCTTGATTGAACCTGGCCGCTATCTCCAGACCTGCAGCAAACCTGCATGAGCCATTCTGGTAAGTGAGAAATGAGAGCTAGGGAGGTGCCTTTGGAGGTGTCTGGCCAGTGCTGACATAGCCCTGTCCCAGCTGTCCAGGATTATCCCAGAAATTCAGATCCCTACGGGTGGGGGGTGCTGCTGGGGGCATCTATCTGGTCCTCACCATCCACTAATGGAGTAATGCACATGGACCACAGAACTCCCTGTGCAGCAGAAGCTTTCCCGTGGCTCATGGGGTTCTCTGCCCTTGAGTTTAATCACAGGGCAATTTATAGTATATTGCAAAGAGTGACTAACCTTGGTGGGGCTGTGGAAAGAGCAGTCTAATCCACCAAGCCTCACATCTACAGTAGCTGCTGGCACTGGGTGACCATGCTACCTTTGACACTGGAGCCTGAACATACCCCACTGATGGCTCCACGCTCTGCCTTCCCCAGCTGAGAGCTCCCCCAGCTCATTAAACAGATTTGCATATAGTTCTATATGAAGTCATTAACAAGTGCCAGACACAAGAGGGAACTGGATGAAAGCTTTGCTGGTGGGAACAATCCAAGGAAATCCCAGTGCTGGAGCTCCAGTTTGCCTCGACAGAGGGGAATTCAATTAAGGGCTGGTTTGATTTGTGTAGCTCAGAGAGAAGCCAGCTGTCTGGGTGTTGGACATGTTTTTGGCTCTGAACCAGCCATAAATACCAAGGATTGTTTTAAGCAGATTGGAACAAACGTGCTGGACCAAGCCCTTCTCTGGCTGCCAGCTGAGGATCAGGGTGGGCAACAGGGGAGGCAGGATTGCCCCTCACTGACAGAGCTGGTGTGTAACTGCTCACAGGGGTTGCCTTCTCCATACACTCCTCTCTAGGAGGAGACGTGGAAGATTTTGGCCATGCTGGATCTGCCCTTCCCTCCTGTGCATCTTGCCCATGCCCTCCAGCCACTGCACCTTGTGAGTCCTCAGAGACCTGCGCATTCAGTGCACTAGGAACCCACCTTCCCACCTTCTCACTTCAAGAGCTTTTGATCTCGCAATTGCTTCCTTGGGGACACTGAGATAAGGGCAGTAATGATCAGTTATGATCAAGCTTTGCAGAAGTGATTAGGTATCCTTTATTATTTTTTATTATATTTATTATAATCTTCCTGTTATCATTTTCTTTTCTTCCTTTGAACAAACACTGTTTGTTAAATCAACCTATTCATCCTCTGCCAATGCAGCAGAGGAGCAGTGCCCAGTTTGGTCTCCTTCTCCCAGGTTTTTGTCTGAGGGGACTCAAGATAGGTGGTTTCTTAGTGATCCCTCACATCTGAGCCCACCTCTGGTGGGTACCTATTAAATCCTATTAACTCTTGGCTCCCTCAAAGCCTGGGAGAACTCACCCTCCCCGTGAGTGAACAGGGAATTTTGGCACCTAAAGGTGCTCCTGGACTTGCAGCACCAGGCAAGCTCTGGTTCCTGCTCACACTTGGAGAAGAAGAGCTGTGCTGAGCTGCCTGCAGCACCCCTGGAGGTACATCCATGGAGCAGGATGAGTCCTGGGGGCACAGCCAGAGCTGCTGCTTGGTCACTGTAAAAAGCACAGGGCAAAAGGAGCAGTTTGGGGGAGCAGGGAGCTCAAACACTGGTGTGAACAAGATGTTCATTCATTCCGTTCATTCATTCCCTTAATACTTCACATGTGCACAGGGAGCTAGAGAGTCCTTCTTGAAGGAAAGTTCATTTGCAGTGCAGAGCAGTCCCCTGGGCTGACAACATGGAGCCTTTTTTCATTTGCTGAGGGAGAAAGATAGAATTGTACAGCTCCAAAAGGCAGCAATGAAATGATTTAAAAGGATTTGTCCTTCACGTCTGATGGAAGTTATTGGTGCTGTGCCTGAAGTCAGGTGAGTAGTGTCTATGTGAACCTCTTGCTTGTCTGCACAAAACAGGCTAGGACTGGGCAGAATTCCTCTCTAAATAAAATATTTAACTGGGGAGGCTATAAATGTTCTGCTGAAACTGCTCAAACAGGAAAATTCCTGTGAGTTCATCTGCCTTTTTTCCTCTCCTCTATGTGAGAACAGAGCTGATCATCTCCTCCTCTCAGGCTCTTAGCTGTGTCCCCTCCTTGTCCCCTGCCCTGTGGGAGCTCAACCCTTTCCTCCAGCTGCCTCTTTGCCTCATCCCGCTACGCTGGGCACAGGCCAGCCCAGCAAACATCCCTGTGGCTTCCTGCAGGGCTGGTGCCCAGCACTGCCCCCACCAAGAGCCAGGGAAGGGAGGAGGCAGGCAGCAGGAGCAGCCCTGTTGGCTTACAGCAGGGGAGAGCTGCCAGGACAGCTCGACTGGACCTTGCCATGGAGTCCTGCTGGAGCTTTTTGCCTGCTAAAAGTTATTCTTAAGATCGAGGGGGGTGTCCAGGAAGCACTGAGAGGTGATCGTGCTGGTTGGAAGAGCTGTGCCCCTCAAAGACTTTGAGTAGTGCTGGTAGCTTCGTGCTCTATGTCTTAGTTTCTCCAATTAGCAAGGATGCCAAAGGCTGGCTGGAGTTGCCTGGGCAAATCTTTTGAGGCTGGTACAGAACTCTCAGGCTTTCTGTAGTAATTATAACATAAAAGTGGACAGACTATCTCTAGCCAGCTACAGCAAAAGCTTGGCAAAGACTGCAGCTAATACTGAGTAAATATCACATCGTTGGATCCATTTCCCTTTGAAAGGAGCAGGCTGGATGAAAGGCTTCCTTGACCCTCCCAACCACGTGAAAAATTTATGTTTTTGCATGGCTGAGGAATGCTGGTGGACAGCCATGCCTCAGGTTTTCCTTCCTGCTTCTATGGGATCTGCTTATCAGAACCTATCCCCTGTTTACTCAGGGTAAGACAAGCAGAGTTTGCTCATCTGAGCCTCTTAGAGACATCCCATGAGCATCCTTTGTAGCCTGAACCTGACAACCTGCAGCTGCCAGCCCCACGAGCACACAGCTCAGGCTGGTCATGTTTGCTGGTGTTTTGAGCCAGGTCAGCACGTTTTTAAGCAGAGCCCATGTGAAGATTGGGCTGTGCTCCACGGGGAGCATCTGTTGAACTTTAAACCTTTGACACCGAGGGAGAAAGCAAAAGCTGCTCTTCCCAGAAAGCAGTGGGGGCTGGTGCCTGTCCCATCTGGCCTTGATTTTTGGCCATGGGAATGGACATTGTGGCCATGTGTACACAGTGTTGCCCCATGGCCCCTTGCAGTTGGCCATGAATAAACAGGTAAGCGTGGGCTGGTAGGTAAGGACTAAAACCCACCAGCAGCAAGGAGCTCTGGTTTCTGCTGGCTAGTGGGAGGAGGAATGATGCTTTTCCTTTGGGACACATCCTGCAACAGACAGCATCAGTGGAGAGAGGTCCTACAGTGACCACAGCGCGCCCATCTACCGCAGGAGCAGAAGCCCCATACAATCAGTAGGGCCAAAGGGATGCATTTAATGAAGTTTGTATTCGAGGCTCTTGCCCACGCAGCTCCCAAGGTCGTGCCTACACACCAGCAGCCTCCATCACTGCTGCATCAGCAGCACCATGTCGTATTGTCCCCTGCCTCATGGTGCTGGGACCATGAGGATGGTGGACATGGATGAGCCAGCAGTGTGCTGAGCCAGCTACTGTGCAAGGCATGGGGGGACAGGAGAGAAAACAGGGGCTGTGCCACATCCACCCAGTAAAGCCCCTCTCTTTCGGCCACATCTCTTTCACCTGCTGCCAGCAGCACGTCTCACCCCCTGCAAGACTCCTCCAAGGTGTGTCGGATGACAACACGTTGGATGACCCCTGCATTCCTTGCTGGGGTTAGGATAGGGCCAGTGCTTTCAAGTGTAGACTAGTCCCAACAAATTTATCTCCCCAGCTTCCCTTTCGTAACAGGAAGGACAGCGGACAAACAATAATTGCAGGAAATGTACAAGTGACCCTGGCAAAGGTAGAAGGTCTGCACTGGATGAGCCTCGTGTGCAGATGGAAACAGGCAGAAGAGCCAATGTGGAAAGGTTGTGGGTCTTCTTCAGGGACCTTTTTGTTTTAACTGACACATGCTATTTTGTCACAAATGAAGCCTGGTGAAAATGTGTCAGAGTCCCCAAAGCAATGGGTGAAACACTGACAGGGTTACGTGTTCCAGAAGCCAGGTGCTTTCTCATAGCCACCACCAGTGGTGCCTCCAGGGAAACTCTGCCCAGCAGAGCTCCCCCATCCTAAGGGTCCTGGGATGTCTCAGACCCCTACTAGGGAGCCAAGGCATCTTGTCACCTGGGATACTCAACGAGCAACAAGAACTACTTCTGGGCTTGGTGGAAGGCTCTCAACACCTTGGCCCCAGTGCTCAAGTTCTGTAAAACTTGAGTATTCAATGATTTGGCTGACAGCTAGCAAAGATGAGAGAAACCATCAACACCCATGGATAATAATCCCCTTTCTACCAAGTATAATTTATCAGATAATTAAAATGAAGTATTTTATTTAAAAATATTTTTTCCTGTATTTCCTTCTCTTAGAGACTCTATTCAGGATTCTTGCTTAAGGTCCCAGAGCAGGATATATGTTTTACAGTATATGATGAATTTCAGCTGGAACCTCGATGCATCAGCCCTTCTGTAAGGATCAGCATGCCCAGTGATATGGGATTTGAGGATGAAGAGTCCCAGAGGAAAGGCTCCACCTGCCAGTCCACACGTCTGGTCTTCCTCTCCACCCACCCTTGCAAACAGAGGATTTACACTGGTGTCAATGAAATTATGTCGTTGCAAAACTGGTGTGAGAGGAAATTCAAGCTGAATATCTGCTGCCTTTTCTGTTCAGCTGGCACCAATGAGAAGGTCAAACCCATGCCCAACATTAGCTGGGCTTGCTGAATGCACACCGTAAGGTAACACCAGGGTTTATTTCCATGTACACAGTCCACTGTTGATATTTCTTCCCCATTTTTTTTGCTAACATTTAAGAAAGCACCACCTTTGTTATGCACTAATAAAAGGGCCAGGTGTGCTGGTTAATGAACAAGCAAACCCATTTAATCCATAAATGGCATTTTCAGGATGCTTTAACCTGATAATTCAGTATTGCCCTGTCCTGTGTTCCCCTTTTTCTCTTGGAGGGGTTTTGGGATGGTGCAGCAAGTTTTTTCTCTCCAGATCTGTTCTGCAGGTGATATGTCTGTCCTGGGCCACAATCCATGGACTTTCCAGTCATTTCTAGAGGCTTAGGGAATGTCTGAGTGGGACTTTCAGAGTATTCAAGAGAGGTATTGATAATGGATACAGAACTTGTCACCTGAGGGTGGTAACTAAGTACTCCCATCCTAGCCATCTCTAGGTCATCTCTAACCTGGTCTAGTTAGAGATGTCTCTGCTTATTGTAGGGGGGTTGGACTAGGTGGCCTTTAAAGGTCCTTTCCAACCCAAACCATTCTATTGTTAGGGATGGCACTTAGTTTTGGCCGGGGAGGTGCCTCCTTTGAAAATCACAGGGACTCCCCAGCAAAAGCTGGTTAGACACAGCACCTCACACCCATACCTGTTTTACCTCAGAAATACCAACGTGTTGCAGCCCCGGCACATCGAGAGGTGCCAGCGGGGCCATGACTCTGCACTTCTCTCACCCAAACCCTCAGCTCAGCAACACCTGCATCAGCTCTGCGTGGGTGGGAAAGATGTCAAGAGATCAGACCAGTACGACTGCATACCACTGAGGTGTATTTGGTGATGGCAAATGTGGGAGCTCAGGCACCAAACAAAGGCCAAACTTTGGTCTCAGATCACAGAATCACAGAATGTTAGGGATTGGAAGGGACATTGAAAGATCATCTAGTCCAACCCCCAATCTGGGGGTCTGAGTTGCAAACCAAGGTGATGTCTGGCATTTGACCTCTGTGGTATCTACTCCTTTGGTCTCCAACACTGAGGTGAGCATTTTCCTTGTTAGGAAGCTATTTTTTTAGGCTGCTCAGATGTGTCTTTCTCTACCAGTCTCCTTCTTTTTCTTTTCTTCCTTCTTTTCGACACAGAAAGCACAGCAAACTGAAGCCATTACCACAACCAAAGCCCCCAACCGGGAGAAAAGCCTCTTAGTGAGGTGACTGAGAGGATTCCGTATCTAGCAAGGCACAAGAGATTTGGTACTCAAACACCACCTGATCTACAGCATTCCACTCTTGCTTCAGCTGGATCTGAGCCCCAAGACAACCAGCCCTCCTGGTGTGTAAGGGTGAGCCTGGACACTGAGCTGAGGGCAAAGTGTTGTGGTAGGAGTAGATGCCCCTGATGCAGAATCTGCCCCACCTGTGTGAGGCTCCAACTGCCCCCAGGTGATTGTTGTTGGGGTGGTGGGTGAGGCCAGAGATATATTAACCAAGAACTGAACCAGTTTGAGAAGAAGTGATAGAAGAGAAAAGAAGCAGCAAGGAACTGATCAGCTAGAAGAGAGCTCCTGTTGGGGTCACTTGCTGAGCTCTCTCTCAGTGCTGTGTTCCCCCTCGGCTGATTGGAGATGGAGAAGAGTGAGCAGATGAAGAATAAAGGATGAAGGTATGCAGAGGGGGTGTTGCTGGGTTTGGTGTGGACCAGAGGAAGCAGAGAATTAGCAGCACAACCTGCTCTGTTTTTCTTGTTCAGGTGACACAGGGCTGTGCCCATCAGTGAGGGCACTACTCTGCCAGCTCCCAGCTCCTGCCGTGTAGAGCAGACAGCTTCTTCTGCTCCCTAGGACTGGGTCTGTCTTTCCCTTGTGGGTTAACATCCGCCCAGAGAGTTGCAAGCCAAGTCCTAAGTCCCTCAGCAGATGCCCTTCTGTTGCTTTTTCTGTGAATTTGTCCATCCTTGGAAACATACTAATGCAAGTCAACTAGAAGCTGTGCTGGAGACTTCCATGCCAGTGGAAAGCACTTGGAGGTTCAGGGTAACACATTATCCAGCATTTAGGATATCTGCTTGTGCTTTTGATCTGCAAGAGAATCCAGTTCCTTATGGCCCATCTATCTTGAGCAAAAGATAGGGTGGTGGAGGCCCCATCCCTGGAGTCCTTCAAGGTCAGGCTTGATGGGGCTCTGAGCACCTGACCTAGGCAGAGATGTCTCTACTTGTGTAGGGAGGTTGAACCAGATGACCTCTGGAGGTCCCTTCCAGCCTAAAACATTCTATGAAAAACCAACTAATGGACTGATGAACATCATGGATCAGGCACAAAGCAAAGACATTTAGAGGAAGTTTAACCAACCACCACAAAAATGTAATAGTGTGAAAAACTCTACCAGGTGGTGGATGAGAGGGATGCTCTTGGTAGGGGTGGGGTGTGGCGTTTGTCAGCATTCCCTTGATGAGCAACTAGATTGTTCCAGTTAGGAACAAGGTGCTAGGGGAGGAATTAACAAACACTGCAATATACAAAACATGCTCATTGCTAAGAAAAAAGCCTCCCTCAAATTAGTTTGCTTCTCCCAATACACAAGGGATTGCCTCTTAAAAATTGCCATGGATACCTGGCCAGGGGACCTTTGTGGCAATGTTGTCTTCTTTTCAACAGCAGAAAGAGTGCTTCTTATCCCAGAGCAAAGGAGGAAAACAAAGAAGAGTTTGATTTAATTAAACAATAGTTCTGGGAGCTGGACCTGTGGCTCAGGGGGAACATGATGGTGAACAGATCATCCTGATGTAGTTAGAGATGTCCCTGCTCACTGCAGGGGGAGTTGGACTAGGTGACCTTTGAAGGTCCCTTCCAACCCAATGCATTCTATGATTCTATGTCTGCAAAGGAGAAAAAAGATCAAACTCACACAGGAAAAGTGCCTTTCCCAGGGAATTGTGCTAAATACAAAGGTTTCTGTGCAGCCAGAAGTTTCTGTTTTGCCTAGGTCATTTTCTATGCAAAAGAGGAAGCAGTTTGCTAAATGAATGGGCTATATATATATATATGTGGACTTTTTGCAAGCTGGAATTCATAAATCCTTTTTGTATTTGCCTTTCTTTGGGCTTGATTACCTCTAGTCACTCATGTGGTGACTCCACAGCTCTCATGGAGGGATCTGACCTTTGCTGCCTCATACCTGCTTGGGATTTGCAGTGAGCTGATGAGTATTTGGGGCAGAAAGGTGTTTGTATGACCCAAATGCTCCTTACCAGTAACCAGCACGAAGCATAAACACATTCTGGAGAGGTTGAAAGGTCTCTTTTCACTGGAAAGGAAATGCAAATCCAAGAAGTCCAATGTGCACACAACCCACCGACATGTACTTCAGCCAGCACATAGTAAATGTGAATCCCTAGTAGTTATACAGCCTTATTTCACCTTGGAGCCTGTCACAGGCAGCAGATCCCTTCTTCTTCACCTTCATAAGCACAGAAAACACGTTGGAGGACCTGCTCAAGGTATTGTACCTTATATCATATATGACATTCGCTGTCAGAGCAAGAATTATAAATCCACATCTTCCTAGGCAAGTTTATTATCCTAACGCCTACCTACACAAGGCTTCCTCTCTCTTGTAAATAAATCAAGGACTAAGTGAAAGGAGCATGAGAACATAAGAATAGGCAGTATATGTGTAGTTTATCTCCCCACTTTTGTGCCTGTCATGGGGACAAGATGAGAAGAAAAGGTCCTGAAGCTCTTCCCCTAAACCCTCCCCTTTGTCCCAGGAGAATACCACATTTTTATCATAATCTACCACATCAACTTCCTCATGGTGTTGGACCACGTGCCACACTGACCACACTTCAAAAGAAAGATCTTGGCCCTGAAAACAATCCCAGCTGGATTCTTTATGTGTATGAGGTCATTCCCATGCCAAAGCTCCACCACTGGAGCTTTAACTCTTCAAGAGGTCCCATTCACACCCTGCCCTAAATCCTACGGGTTCTTCTTGATTCCAGCCCTAGGAGATATCCTCTTTCCTTCATCCCAGTCTGGGTTCTGGCCATCTCACTGAAGGCACCACCTGGATGATGACAAAATTCTGCCATCTTCTTCTGATGGTGTCTGCTCTTGCACACATCATGTCTAGCCTGAGCATTGTCCTAGCTTGTCCCTTTGACATGTCAGGACCAGGAGCATTCCTTGTGTCCCTGTCCTGTTCCATCTACGTATCTTCAGCTACTCTTGTCCTGATTTTTGGAGCTCTGGCTCTGTACACATTCAACACAAAGGTATCCTGGCTGATGGGTTTCTCTCTTTGGTTACCATTACTTCTATTAATAGCTTTCATGTGCAGATAATTACAATATTAAGCAGGAATTCCACAGCACACTGCGTTGTATGGAGTCCTCAAGCCCCATGTTGTGTAGGATACAGCTTTGCAGAGCTCTCCACACCCAAACCCCTCAGGTGGTCACTTCTGTTGGGTAAGGTACCATTAAAAAGCATTCCCTTCATTGTCCATTGTCAGAAGAGAGGATGGGAAAATAGTCCCTTGCCTGGAAGCCATCCATTTTAAACAGAGCCCAGCTAACCCAAAGGAAGCTGCCTTGAAGTTTCAGAAAGGGATGGGTGGGTAGGGACTCAAGAATCCCCGGGGGAATTACTGCATGTTTTCTGTGAGGGGGAAATCCAACAATCACATGGACACAAAGGCTGCCCAGCTACAGGCGGGTTCCACTTCCTCTATTGGTTTCCACAGGAGCTGGATGAGTTCTCCATGGTTCTGCAGAAGTCCCTACTTTGGCCTGAGTCTCTGCATTGGGATTTCCTATCAGCTATAAAGGTCCTTTGTCAATACTGCTTTTAGCACGTGAAGCTTTATATAACCCCAGACAAAAGAGGTTGTTAAAAACAGTCCGGTGAAGCAGCAGGTCCCTAGTTTAATAATAAAAGAGCTCCAGCACGTCCAAAGGCTGAAAGAGCAGGTCCTGTATCAGGGATGCCAAACATCTGTATGTCTATCTAAGCCAAATAATGAGGAAAAATGAAGTGCCTCATGTAGGAAAGCAGCCAATTGTGATAGGAATGGGGCAGGTATTAGTGAATTGCATGGAAGTTTGCTTGTATGGTTGATTACTGAGATTATTAAAATCATGGAAGTTTGTTTTGCCACCCAGAGAGGTGGTTGATGCCCCATCCCTGGAAATGTTCCAGGTTAGGTTGAATGGGGCTCTGAGCAACCTGCTCTAGTTGCAGATGTCCCTGTTCAGTGCGGGGGGTTTAGACTAGATGACCTTTAAAGGTCTCTTCCAACCCAAACCATTCTATGATTCTCTGATTCTATAAATTAAATTAGTCCAACTTCAGTTTCCCACACTTGCTTTTTCTGTGCTTTTCTGAAGAAGGTTAAATAACCATTTAGCATTTTGTGCCTTCTCGACATGATTACATTACCCTTTATTTCAGTTATGGTTCTCCTATGACGAAATTCATACAAATGTGTTAATTATCTTTAAAAACCCCACGTTTTAAACCCAACTCCATTAAACCTAAAGGAAACCCATAAAGCTAGACAATGGCAGTGTACCACTGAAGTGCTCAGAATATCCCAATTAATTGTTCTATCACTGCAACAAAGTCTTGCTTCAGGAAAAAAGTAATCCTCAGGGACCTCATTCATGCAGATAGTTTCAGATGACCAGAGGCTGCAGTGAGACAGAGAATGTCACTTATTTCGGTGTGAAACCACGCAGCCTCCAGCACTGCTGTCAGTTCTGGATGTGTCACCCACGCCAGATGTGTAATGAGACATCGGCTTCCTTCCTTCTCTGCATGTTAGAGCAAAGTGAGTCAGGATTTGCTGTCCCCGGTTCATTCTTTGCTCTCTGCCAGGGTCACCAAGGGAACTGAAATATCCTTTTGCTGGCCCTGTGCACATTAGAGCATTGCAGCCACGACGCTCCTAGATGACGGGACAGGAATGTGAGGTACCTGCTTTATCACCATTCTAGTGACCCAGGACATTTAGTGATTTATCTTAGACATACTGAGATGTCCCAGCCAACCTCAGAGCCCCATGGTGCTCAGTGTGGTACCAACTAATTAAACTTCCCCATCAAAACCAGAGCATAGGCTAGAGAATAAAAGATGATAGGACTCTTCCAAGGTCCTGCAAGCCTTTCCTAACCTCTAAACCAGATCAATCCAACCCCTGGTACAGCTTGCATTGCTCGTGCCTGCTCAAATGTCCGGAGTTCAGACTTTCCTCATTCCCTTCACAACTTTTATGTCCAGCCTAAGCACCAGTGTGAGCTCTGGAAAATTGAACTGTTGTTGGGAGATGCTGCTGCTGGACCATACCTGCCAGCTCTTATCTTCAAGTCCAAAGAGCCATTCCATTTTGCATAATACGATGGCACATTGATTGCAACAAGGTCTCTCCACAAAAAGCAGTGTTCAGCTCACTTCATGGGAAATGCAGCAACGTTCCTACCTGCTCCTGAGCTCCCCTTCAAGGCTCCCAGGAGTCAACGGAGAGAACAAGCACCTCTAGTCTGAGTATTTAGATACTTTCTTCTGAGCTGTTTTAGACCTTTATCTAACCATTCTCCAGAGTACCTGTTTCTCTCCAGTTCCCAGATGTGCCGGCAATATCTACCCCAGGCTTTCCTGAAGAATTTAAACTTACCTCAACGTTCAACAGGAACAGTTCTGAAACCTTGGAAAATACTATGGCAGGGGAAACCGTGTTCTACCCACCACCAATCCCCACCAGTAAACTACAAAAAAGATGGGAATAAAAGTCAGGAAAACAAGACTGAACAATAAACATGTTATGAGAGCTTTCTACATACTTAAAAAAATAATCACTCAGGTGCTCTCCTTTAAAGAAATAATCATTCTGTCACTCTAATCAAAGTATTGCAGCAGCATTTTCTTTCCTAGATGTCCCAGTCTTCATATTTTACTCATCCCAGCCAGCAGAAGGTACATTCAGCAGTGGAATGTCCAAATGCCCATTCTTGCTTTTATAGTATGAACTAGTTGCAGATGTCCCTGCTCACTGCAGGGTGGTTGGACTAGATGACCTTTAAAGGTCCTTTCCAACCCCAAACATTCTATGATTCTATGAACCTCATCATCATAGAGTAACTAAAAAGAAAGAAGCACCCAGAAAGAAGAATATTATTTGCTATAGAGTCTGGCTGGAGTCCTATGTGCTACTTTCCATCTTAAGACACCCTCAGAAAGATGGTTGAGATAAACCCCACCCAGACCCCGACACAGAGAGAGACTAGCTGTTCTCAGCTACTTCTGCAATCAAGGAGAAGCTGTTGCATCCAGAAAGCAACACCCATCCCAGAGCCCTGTGCCATCTGAGGGCTTGATGCTAGGTCATGTTGCTGTAGTGTGTTATCTTGCAAGGACATCAGAGATGGTGCAAAGCCAGGAGAGACAAAAGCAAAGAGGCCATTTACAGTGTCCTTCATTTTATCAGCCTGAGCCTTGGGGAACCATTCCCACCTTCCTGGGGTGCAGTTGTTGGCTTAGGGCATGAAAATCCCTCTCTGAGAGCCCCAGTGTGAGGCAGCAGGATCTTCACAGCACAGTTTGGGGTTTTTTCCAGGGGTAGCTGTCCTTCTGGATGAATGAACCTGCCCGGATTTCTCCTGCACCTTGACAAGGAGCCCTTGTGCCACACCACTGAGGTGTTGCTGAACATGAGCTCCATGTGAAAGGTTCTCCTATACTAATTTGCAGAGTATCTCAGTACCATGAAAGACTGGAAGTCTGAGACGCACCTGTGCAACTTCGACTCCAGATCACTGTGCACAGTGACAACAGAGGCTCTTAAAACAGTTTACCCAAGGAAAACAAAAATAATTTTTTTACTTCCACACTTCTGATGACCAAAAAAGTGTTTTCTTCATCTTGAAATTGCCCTCCCCAGCAGCTCTGTTAGCTTCCCCCACCCAAGTGTCCCTTGCATCCACTTTCTCCCCCATGGCAGGAAATCACTTAAAAAATATTTCACAGGTTCCTTCCTGGCCAGAGGTCACCTCCGTGTTTGGACCAGCGGGAATCACCGTGTTCTCTGACACAACAAACGGAGAAGGAAGATCTGCCCTGCCCATCCAGCACAAGCGCTCCCAGGCTTGTGTTCTTTAGCTGCAACTCCACCCCGGGCTGGTGGAGAAGGCATCGGTTCCCACTGATGGCAGGAAAGGAAGGTCACGGGGTTTGCTTGATTAAATCACCACCAGCCAAAGGCTCTCTCGCTCACTGAGGATTGCTCACAGGCTGTTTCATTTGTTCCAAAAAGAAAAGCAAAACAACAAACAAGCCCCGAACCCAACAACCGAGAGCACGCACGGAAAAGCAGGTGTGTCTCCAGCTCTGGGGAAACAAAGGGCAGAGACCGAGGCAGGAGTTGACACTTGGATGGGAAGTTCCCTTCCCAGCACAGGAGGACAAGTTTGGAAAGGACTCAGACATGACCAGCACTTGTTGCCCTTACAGGTATGGATGGGGTGCGTGAACCGCAGCATCGGTCTCCTTGTGCGGTTTGTTTGGGGCAGGTGAAGGTGGCCTGAAGGAATTTTCAGGGCCAGACTCTGACGTTGTGGTGTGAGCTTTTCATGACCAGTAAACCTGCTGCAGGTGTCTGCAGGGAGAACTGTGATCGGCGCGTGTTTCATTTTGTGGTGACCTCTTGACAGTTTTCTGTAGGATGTTTTTGGCTTTTCAGGGTATGAATTAAACCCTCCGAGCTTTGGACAAAGTGCTACTGCCTGTTAGCTGGGTCAGTGAGCTCTAATAGAGGCTCTGGTTAACCTGTTTTAAGCTTGGGGTTGCAGAGGTAAAGAGGAATGTGAACAGAAATATGGTGCTAACCCGGACTGCATTTATTACCTCCTAAGGCATGCTGCACAAGTTCAGAAAAAAATCCAAATAAGCTGCAATAACATTAGGATTTTTTTCACTTTGTTTTATGCTCACAGTGGCTGAGATCTGCAATGCAGATAACAATATTTTTGTCAGCTGTATAAACTGATGGGTTTGCTTCAGAGAACCTTTTGCTTTGCCCTTCAGTCTCACATTAGGTGACACGTCCTGGCAGGTGAGAGGGGCTTGCAGCATCCACAGGCTGGGACACTGCTGTGTACCCTCTTTGAGTGTCACCTTTGTCTTGTTTCCAGTCTTGTCTACCTGTGTTTGGAGCTGCTTAAATGAAATAAAGCTTTCTGGTGTTACGTTGGAGTGCTGCTGTCTGTGCTCAGTGTCAGGGGGGACGCAGGGATGCTTTCTGATGCTCTCACCCCCATTGATGTCTATAAATCCAGAAGTCCTGCTTTGTCCAAACATCCCCAATATCCACTGGTTTCCTAAATAATCATGATTCAGAAAAACACAACAGTGTTGTGACGTTGTATAACTTTGTGGGGAAGTGATGCTCCCCTTGTGTGATGCTCCTTACGTGCATAAGGAGCTTTCAGGTTTGGGGAAGAAAGGTGTAATTGTTTGAATGCTGTAACTCTCGCTTTCTGAGACAGTTTTATGGGAGGCAATGAGCAAGGGAATAAGAAGGGAAAGGGCTGAGAATTTGGAAGCCTGAGGCTCCATTTCTTCGTGCTCCATCGCTTGCTGTTGCATGGTGAAAATGGCATTTCTCAACCCACAGATCTTCTCACCCAGAGAATTCCTCATCTCTTTCTCTCACGTAATCTGTCTTGGGGAGTCTAGCAACACTGCAGAACAAAGCGATACATAAGGAAATTTAGGGGCAAATCTTTAGCATCTGCGTGGCAGTGACACTTGACTGAATTCAATAACAGCTCAGGAGCCTGGTGTGAGTAGTTGGCGTTTGTCATTATTTAACTTCCCTGGACTCCTCTGAGTTTGCCTCCGGTGCTCCAGGTTTACAAAACAAGCAAACAGAACATGTAGGCTCTGGTGAGATATCTTTGTCCTGATCTCCTTGATTATTTTTATTTTTTTAACACCTCTTAGACAGGCTTAATAAAGCAGTTTTCCAACGTCTGAATTGGAGACGTGGGAAATTCCTCAAGCTAGGCAGAGCTTCCTCTGATTGTTAAAACACAAAAGAGCAGTGCAGCCTTTACTAGAGTTCCTTTTTTTAACCCATTCATCTTGATCTAGAAACTGCTGCAAGCTCTCTGCTTCTGCCACTGTTCATGGCCAGGATTCTTGATTTACCAGAAGAAATAAGGGTTTACAGGAGGCAAGCATGGACGTGAATTGCATGATCCATGAGGGCATTGTTAGTTTTGGGGCTGCAGATGCACATCGTAAATTAACTGTAGTTGCACTTGGAACTGAAATGATTTGCTGCTGGAATTAATCTCAGCCTCCTCTGAGAATTGTGGTATTTTAAGACCAAATGGGATGAATCAACAGTAAAACCAAACTCCTTTCAGAAAACCACTTCCAGTTTTCCACGAAACAGTTCCTTAGGACTGTGATCTCAGAGGGGTCCAATTGCCATTCGTGAGCTGATCCACTGTAATTTCGTGATTATGCAGAGTTTATATCTCAAATAATCTTGCATGTTGTCCAGCCAGTCTGTGGGCAGTTACCACCCACCACCTGATCTGGTCCAGCACCTGCCGGGTGGTGAGGAAGCAGCAGCTTGTCCCCCGTATCTGTGCTCGGTAGCATCCTGCATGAGAACTGAGCCAGGGCTGGGTGGGGGCAGGACCTGGGGGGCTGTGGTGGTGGCTCTGCAGTGGGTGAGAGGGGCTGTATTGGGAATGTGGGTGGAATGGAGAGCACAAAGTGGGTGTGCAGGAACAAGGAGCATGGGGAAGAGCTTGCAAAAGTGATCCTCAGTGGCTTGTTTCTCTCTGATGGAGGAAGGATCCATGCTTTTTGCAGGGAAGAGGAGCTCCTGCAGAGCAGAACCTCACTGTGGCAGGTTGACCAGTAATTACAGTGCTATATTTGCATGTTATAACACTGCACCCGTGGACTTTGTTTAAGGAACTTCTGACCATATTTGCAGCCTATTCTGGGCACCTGTCTGCTTATGGTGATGGCTTGTAAGAGAAGTTTCACTCTGACATCCATCCCATTACATGACATGGATGTTGTAACCTTAATCTACCATAGAATCATTCTGGTTTGAAGAGACCTTCAACATCATCACATCCATCTCTGCACCCAGCCCATATCTTTTTTTCCAAACTTCAGTTTATCCCTGTGGAAGCCTGTAATGAATTCTGCCCCAAAACCATCCCCTCCCCATCATAAATCCCATCTTGAGCAACAGAAACACGATGGGGGTCTTGGGTCTGGCAGGGATGGAGTTAACTTCACAACAGCCCATAAAGTGCTGTGTTTTGGATTTGTGTCTAAACAAGTGCTGGTGGCACACCAGTGTTTTGACTTTGCTGAGCAGTGTTTGCACAGCATCAAGGCTTTTTCTTTTTCCTACTCTGCCTCTGCAGTGAGAGGGCTCGGGGCTGGGAGGGGTTACAGCTGGGAAAGCTGCCTTGGATTCACAAAAAAAGGATATTTCAAATGATGTAACATCATGTTCAAAAATAAAACCAGGAGTGGGCAGCAAGGTTGTTTTCCAAGGACACTTTCTGGGCACTTGTCTGCTTGTGGGGGGTGGTGAGTGATTGCCTTCGCCTCACTTGCTTTTTTATTTCCTCTTTCTTCCCCTTATTAACCTGTATTTAACTCAAATCACTAGTTTGCTCACTTTTCTTCTCCATATTCTCTTCCCCATCCTTCTGGCAGGTGGAGAGTAAGTGAATGCAGATATTTTGCTGCACGCCAGGGTCAACCACAACAGGATATCTACCCCACCTTTTAGACACCTTCCAATGGGTCACTTTTAAATAAACAGAAGGGTTTTCCCAGCCCAGAAAAACCGCTTGTGTCACCTCAACCAGCTGATTTACACAAAGTAGTATTTATTTCAGCAAGAACTCAAAGGTCACCTAAGATTGACCACTCCTGGCATTGAAATCTTTCCTTCTGGCTGAAAGGGGAGCTGTGCCTCTTTTGCCTTCTACGTAGTTCTGCAGCTTCCACTTTACAGGGTATTAGTGCAAGCACTGATGTGTTACTCCTGCCCCAGGTTCTCTCCAACCCTGTGAGGTAGGGACAGCTAATCCCATCCTTGCTTGGCAGCAGAGAACTGAAGCACAGAGATAGCCAGGGTCTGCTCACCTGGCTGGCTCCTGTGACCCCAGGCTCTGCTCAAACCCACCTCAGGAGGAGAGGACATGCTGGGGCAGGTTTGAGCATGGCAGTGAGCAGCAGAGCTGTATGCATTCCCCATTTAAATCTTAATATGAAACATTAATTTCCAAATGCCTTCCCCGAAAACATAATAGAGCTGTGATCTAGTGTGTAATTTACTGTCCTCGGAAATTCCTCAAAGCAGCAGAGCTTCCCCCAATTGTTCCTGCGCAGAGGAAAAGCTCTACTAGAGTTCCTGCTTCGGCTCACTCCTCTGACCACAGGCTGGGCTCTCCACAACCTTCAGGCTGTGTGTAAAAGCCATCTTCATTCCAAAGCTGTCCCTACGTGCCGTGTGGCAGGCTGCTCACAGCATGCCCCTTGCGCCTGAAATTCTTTTACTGTTCCTTCTTGAGGGAGAAATTCTTTCAATTCCTATATGGGGTTCCTAAAGTGTAGGTTGAGCCATCCTGTGGCTGAGATCCCAGAGGAGCCTGTGCATGCCTCAAGTATCTCTGGCTGTAAGACAGGGCTGATGGCTCTTCCTTCCTTCCTTCCACTCAATGGCCATCCTCTTTTAAGTCTACAGATTAAAAAGTCCAGTTGCTGTTCATAACTGGCCCTTATCTCAGTACAGACACAGGATACTAGAATCATAGAACAGTTTGGGTTCGAAGGGACCTTAAAGATCATCTAGTTCTATCTCCCTTGCTGTGGGAAGGGACACCTCCCACTAGACCAGGCTGCTCAAGGTCCCATCCAACCTGGCCTTGACATTCCCAGGGATGGAGCATCCACAGCCTCTCTGGGCAACCTGTTCCTGTGCCTCACCAGCCTCACAGTGAAGAACTTCTTCCTTATATCTAATCTAAATCTACCCTTTTTCAATTTAAAGCCATTATTTTTTGTTCTATGACTACAGGCTCTTGTAAAAAGTCCTTCTCCAGCTTTCTTGTAAGTACTTGGAGGTTGCTCTAAGGTCTTCTCCAGGCTGAACAACCCCAGCTCTCCCAGCCCGTCCTCATAAGGGAGATGTTCTGTGCTACTAATGAAAATCTGCCTCAAAAGCTTGCCTAATGCAAATGGTGAAGATGAAAGAGCTCTGATGATTTTGAAAACACTATCATCAAGCGTAGCCTTCAAAGAAGTTAAATACTAGCACTATTTAGCATTTCTGAGCTATCCTGGGCTCTGGAAGACAGACCAATACAAAAATAGTAAGGCTAGATGTGAGATCAGTGGAACAAAATATACATAATTATTGTTTTGCTCAGGTTTGATCATTACAGAAGGGAATTATGAGATGTGGACAACGAAGACCTGCCTTCACTGATCTAGGGGGTTCCCCTCCGTTTGTATGGCTCTTTGTGCAAAAGGTGGATGCTATTTTGTACTCGTGTGTTTTTGTTGCTAGGTGTGAGAGGCCAGGCCCTCGGGCAGGAATCTCCTGCTGTCCAGAGCAGGACACGGCGTGTCCACATGGCTGACACCTACACAATGTGCAGTGGCTTCCTATACAGCCAGTTGCACTTGCAGCAATAACAGGAAAAAAATCAAAAGGTTAATAAAATGGAACGAGCAGGAAGCATGCAGTCATCAGACTTTCTAGTACTCCAGTCTATAGAAGTAACCTGTGGCTGGCCTGACTTAGGGACCTAATCCAAAACTCATTGAAGCTCATGGAAATTCCACTTCAACGGATGTTGTTAGACCTGACTCTTCACTACGTCGAGATGGGAGTACATGGGGAGTTCCACCTCCCCAGTACTCACAGTGCTGAGCTCCAAACCTCTTGCTAGCTGTGAGATACCTGACCCTGATAACTGCAGGTACTCCAAAAAGGAGGAGGAGAATCCATGGCTCCATGCCTTCTGCCACCCCAGCCATCAGAGCTGAGCAAATGTGGGCTGGCGTGTGCTTTGCCACAGCCTTGCAAAACGTGCAAAGAGATCCAACAGGAGAGTACAAGGCATTGTTTTGCCTTTTTTTTTTTTTCTTTGTCCTTCTGAAAGACTCCAACACTAAAGTCAAGCAGGAGCCCTTAAGTGGAATTGAGAAAAACATCCTGAGTAGAGCTGAGGAAGAAATGGTAGGAAGGAGGCAAATAGGGCAGGGCTTTCTCCTTTCAGTAAAGTTTAATTTAAATGATTTGATTTAAATGCCCTTTTCACTTTGGTTTCAGCTATTGCTATTTTCAGCCTGGCATTTCAATGTGCTTTGTGGCATGGAGAGCATTGTCACTGAGCTTATGAGTGCCATGACATCTGTTAGCACATAATTAACTCACAAAAAACCAAAAATTGCCACCACAGTCCCCCTGAAAATGAAACTTCTGCTCAAGCCCTACAGATCCCTCAGCTTACCAGCTAGCTCAGTCCCCTGCACAAAGCTGCAAAGACACAGTTCCCCAACCACCACAAAGCATCTCATAGCCTGTTTATCGCCCCTTTGAATCCTTATCACCGAGTGGTTCGATTTGGAGTCCTTGATTAATTCGTGTTTATTTTATTTTTGTTCTCATTCAGATGTGTTATCTCAGGTCAATGCAACTTCCCCTGTCCCCCCTTTCCCTTTTAGCCAACTCTCCCATGAAATATTGTTGTGCCTGGGTGTGTGTTTCTTAAAGTCATTGTGTTTTTCATGTCTCAAACAAACATTGTCTGATCATCCAACTTATTACGCACTACCCAAAGGTCATGTTTTGTGCACAGGAGGGAAAGCTCTTCTGTTGTGGCCAAGGAAGAGCAAACTGGACGGTCACTGGAAACAAGGGCTTTAGCTGCAGAGGTTGAGTCTTTGAAAAATGCTCAGTAGCTGCTTTTGAAAAGGGTAAACCAGGGCTCAGTTGCTCTAAGCTACTGGGCAGCCATGGGGCTCAACTGTCTTGTGCTCCCTTCAGACCTTCTAATCTTTAGCAGCTTCGGGTTCCTCCCTCCATGGGTCCTTCACCTCTATAGATCTCAGGGCACCTAAAGGTAAACAGAGCTACTTAAGCCACAGGAAAATGCTGGCATGGGGACAAATGAGCTTAATTAAGTATCAAAAGATCCAGCCCAATTGGAAAGATGCAGAGCAGGACAAGTAACAAAGAGGTGGGAGGACTGCTGTGCTGGAATGACACAGGACTCTAAACAGCTGAAGGGAATATAGAAGTGATGTGTGCTGCTACCAGGGCATGGAGCAAGTGTGCCACCCAGTCTGATAACTGAGGAGCACACCTGACCCTAATGAGTGGCAGATTCAAAGCAAGCAAAGGAGATTTAGACCTCCTTGCTCCTGGATGTTATGGATGTTGGAGACTCTCCTAAGTTTTCTTATAGTTTACTTCATTTTGGTTAAGCTTAATACAAGGGCTGTTAAACACCAAGGTCTTGCCTTTGCCTCCAGAAGTCCCTGTACTTCTGATAGCCAGAAGTGGAAAGAATAGTCCCAAGATGTGCTGCTACAAGATTATTTCACTTTTCTGAAACTCTTCCCTAGGCCCTCTGCTATAGCCTATGTTGGGTAAGAATTGACTGATCCAGAGGATCCTTGGGTTCAACCAAGTACAAATCTGCTGATGGCACTAATCAACCAGTTTGGGGGAACTGTCTCAGTGTGAACAAAGGAGTAAAGCCACAGAACTACCAACTTCTACAATGAGGCTTGGGAAACCTCTTGAGGTTTCAGAATACAGAATACTGTTGGTTGAAGACATGTTGAGGCTACAGAGTTGTTTGATATCCTCTTCCCACTGATGACCAAGGTGTGTTCATCTCTACTTCTGCACAAGAGGGGCCACATTCTCAGGCACAGACTATAGGAGAGCTTCAGCCAGCAGGAATAAAATGCCTCTATCTGGAGCAACTGCATGAGGATGGATAACTCTGTATATTCTAACACAGAAATTCTTGTTTCAGCTTACGCTTCTGCATTCATAATCCTTCACTGAAGAAGCCACACCAGGGTGGGTGCTGCTTTAGTTCCCCTCGTCACTTATTTATAGACATTGACAAGATCTTCCTGTGCCTTTCCTTTTCCAGGCTAAACAGTCCCAGCTCTCCCAGCCTCTCCTGGCATGACAGATGCTCCAGCCCCTTAATCGTCTTTCTGGCACTTTGCTGGACTCACTGCTGTAGGGTTGAGTCTCTCTCATACTGAGGAGCCTGGGAACTGGTCACTGTGCTTTAGATGCATACAGGATTGGGAAATCTTGTCATTAAGCCTGTACTAAATTATAAATGGTGTACCAGGTATTCTAGAAAGAAGAAATGGCTGGGTAGGCTAAGAGCAGCTGCCTCTAAGAGACAAGAGAGTGGGAACCTGGGATAGGGACAGAAGGATAAAGTGGGATAAGCCGAGTCCCAGTGATTGAACAGAGATTACCCGGTCTAGGGAACTAATGAGGCACAGGGCTGTGAAAGTGTCTATAGAAGCAGTCTGGCCACCAGACATGAGCTACCAAACCCTGCTGCAAGGGATTGTACAGCATGCCAACAATGAATTACTTCTGGCTCTGGTGCAACCCCAGCTCCTCTCCACCGTATTGTACCAGTAAGACCACAGAAGCCATGACCTCTATGGGCATCATCCTCCTGCCAGAGATGGAAGTACCTCCTCTGAAGAAAAGCCAGTCCTCTGCAGGCTGTTCCCACCCTAACAGTGAAATGGCTGTGAGTGCAGGTGAGCTTTGTTACCTAGCCCCCTACGAGAGGCAGACAGAAGGTCTGGCATTAGTGTGGCAGCTTCCCAGACAGGTCAGCTGGACAGCTAGCCAGCCTGGGACAGTGCCCACGTCTGGCTGAATGTGGCACACTGCTTCTCACCTTCCTCCTTCCCTGGGTCACTGCATGGCCACTAAGTATTGCAGCTGGTGCTTCTCCATGTCAGAACACCCTCACTGACCCAGCGGATTGCTCTTCTCCACTGACAAGCAGTAAGCCCAGCTGTGAACTGTTCCAGGAGGGTAGGATGATGTTCCAGGGCTGGCTGCTGCTGTCCAGACGATGTTGAAATGCTCCTGGCAGGTTCTGTTGAGTGCTCTCAGAGCATTAGGAGTGCTTGATGGACGTGATAATCTAGCAGTTCATCTGGGCAGTGTTTTCTGTGCTCTCAGTTGTATGGCTGAGTGGTTCCTATTCCAGCTGCTGTGCCTTGCGAACATGAGTCTCGGGGAGTTATTTTATTTTTGCAGGAAGTCCTGCTTGGTCATGGTATGATTTGAGCCTGATCTGCAGATAGCTGGGACTAAATTATTTTAATTTTCCATGTAGACTATTTGAGTATGTAAAAAGGTCATCAACAATTCATGGGAAGGCTCGCAGAGGAACAGAGGAATTTTTAGTCATAGGTCAAGAAGGAAAAGTATATACTTTGTAAATAAGGATGGAAATTGTGACTTGACGTAGAAAAGGGTGTGAACCAGAGCCCTTCTCTGGAAATATCATTTTGGGGATACCCTTGATAAGGCTGTAGACACAGTTCACCTCCTCTGTGCTTAAACCAGTGGGAATGATGTGCTGTGGAAGTCCAGAAAGGAGTTCTTGGGCTTGTCTAAGATGGATATAGCGAAGTCCATCATGCTGAGTGGATTTGGGTAGCCATTTGCTAGAACCCCCCCCAGATTCTTTTCTGCAAGACTGAGGTGGGCAAAACTATATAATAAATAGATAACAAATTAAGGCATTGCCAAATTTAGCCCAAACCCTTCTATCTGATCTGCCTGTTAGTTCCAATGTGCTTGGGGTTCACTCTGTCCTTCTATTTCTAAACCATATCTCTCCAAGAGGCTGACCATGTAAAATTCAGACTCAGAAATGAGAATGACAGAAGGTGTAGGAGCCTGCAGTGCTTAATCCAGCTTCTGAGAGGTTTTGCCATCTTTTTCTGCGTTTGGGATACCAGCAGCAATGGGATTTGTTTACACAAACTGGTTAGATTGTAGGAATGAGAGTGACGTGGTAACAGCCAGGACTGGGATGATGGATGAGTCAAGAGGGCTGCACCTTGTTAACTTCATTTCTAAGTTGTTTCCACGTTTACTTTTACTTTGAACAGTAACTCTCAAGTTGCACCTATGTGGGAACATTGGTCTATTTTGTCCACAGCTTTTGTAATGGCACATTTGCAGTGAACTGCAGGGTCAGTGTAGCCCTGTCTCGTTTTGGAGGAGTGCTCCTGGTGCAGAGCAGATATCCTCTGACAAGCTGATGTTTAAAATACAAGTTGAGAGTTGAAACTACAAGTTGAAGTTGAAACTTTGAAACTTTAAAGCCCAGGAAGTTGATAGTTTGTGGTGACACGACAGTAGGCGACGAATGCATACAGGAAAAAACAGCAGGATGGTCAGGACATGCCCACAGGCCAAGCTGATGACGTATTTATTGCTCTGACATTGTGCAATCTTCACATTCTCCTGCAAAGTGAAACAAGATTTCTCATACTTGTGGGTGGCAGTTTGATGGTACAGTGTCTTGAGTAGAAATCCTCTTTTAAGGAACCCTTTCATCTTGCTGACATTCTCTCCCATTCCCACATCTCAAGGTGGATAGAGTGCTCTTGTCTATCAGGGTTGGCCAAGGGGTCCTGCTTTAGCTGCCAGAGCCTCATTCTGCTGAATGAGGTACTCCTGACACCTCATGGAGATCCTTTTTGCCATTCTTAACTACTTCTGCAGGCAGTGGTCTGAGCAAGTCACCTCTTCTGCTTTAACCTCTCTGCTAGTGAACTCCTTTGTGCAACCCAGGAAGCAGTTTCCTGTAAGTTTATTTTATGTTCTGAGAAACTGTTGGAGCTGCTGGATCTGATCAGATTCGGAAGTTTGTCCACACATATTCTACCGCCTGTGATTCACTCACCTATTCAAATGCTTCTGGTTAAACTTTTTTGAAAGCCACAGCAACACAAGAAAAAGGTGAGAGGGCAGGAGTGTTTAGTTCAGATCAGTTTTCCAGCCAAGGGCTGGCAATGATGAAGGTGTGGATCCACCACAGCTACCTCAGTCCAAGCCAAGGCTGCTGCTTCTTCACCCCATCCTCCGCTCTGGCTTTGCTGCTTATCTAAACCTGCAGAGAGACAGCCAAGGGAGCAGCACTGGGTGTAAATGACACAGCTTTTTCTGTAGGAATGGATCATGGACTTTTGCTGAACTGCTTGCCAGGGTGGAAAGGAGGAGGTCCTCCTTCTCCTTACTCTCCTGCCCTTGCTGCCAACCTCTCTCTGTTCCTCCTCCCTTTCCTGCTTGGTGCCACATACCTGCTCCTCTCCTTGCTCTGGGCCCTTCTCTGAGATGATTAAACTCACTCAGATGAAAGCAAGCTGGACGCCTTGTTGCTGGTCCAGTTTTCTGCAGGGACAGGGAGTTAAACTGGCTCAGAGAGGGGTCTGGAAGGCACCAGCACAAGGCCAGCAGTACAACCCACCTGCAGAGAGAGAGGAGGCTGCATTTAGTGCTGGAGGTGTAGCCTCAGTTTTCTGCTTGCTCAGACTCCTGAACTAGCTTGGGTAGGCACTAAACCAGACCAATGCCTCTGCAACCGTGGGGACAAGCTCTAAGGGTGGTGAGGGCATCAATCATGTCAATTTAATCCCTGAAAAGCCCCACAGCGTGGCGGGCTGGGGGCTGACACACAGGTTGAGCTCACAGGTCTGTGGGGCAGGGAACAGGAATAGCTGTGCTGCTGCCAAGGACAGTGCACCCTGAAGCTGGCTCATAGGAGAGAAGTTTACAGTCATGTGCTGAGAGACCCTCGGGATTCTTAGTGAGTGCTGGCACCTGCCAAGGCTGCAGGGGAAATGGTTCTGGGGACGCATTTTGCTTTGTATGACTCAGACCCAGCAAGAGGCAATTTGCTGTGACAGGTCTAGGAACTGCTAGAAATGGAGCAGCCAGCACACTCACCACAGACAGGTGACAGAGGGTTGAAGACCTGGTCCAAGCTCACTGTGACAGCTCAATGTTTTTCTTGTGCTGACAACTCCAAAGCTGATGCAGTGCTCCGGGTGAGGTCTCACCAGAGGGAAGTAGAGGGGGAGCATCCTCTCCCTAGACCTGCTGGCCACAGTTCTTTTGATGCAGCCCAGGAGATGGTTGGCTTTCTGGGCTACAAGTGCACATTGTTGGCTCCTGTCCAGCTTTTCATCCACCAGCTCCCCCAAGTGCTCCTTGGCAGGGCTGCTCTCAATGCCTTTGTCTCCCAGTCTGTATTGATACGAGGGGTTGCCCTGACCCAGGAGCAGGAGCTTGCACTTGGCCTTGTTGAATCTCATGAAGTTCACACAGGTTCACTTTTCAAGCTTGACCAGGTCCCTCTGAAGGGTATCCTGTCCCTCAAGCATGTCACTTGCACCTCTTGACCCTATTGTAACTGCTGGACCAGTCCCAATGTCACAACCCCTTAATTTGGGAAGCAGTGGCAAAGATGTGTCACCTTATCAGGCACCTCATTGATGTTTTTGCTTCTGTGGTGTGACAATGAGTGGCATTCACAGCTTAACTCAGATGTCTACCTTAGAGATATGTGCCCTTTTGGCATGCACTGGTGTGTCCCACGTAGCTTTCAGGTGCTGCACAGTGGCTCTAAAGATCCTGGGGCACATCTGCCTGCCCATCTATCACCTCCCCACGCACTTCTTAGGAGCAGTCAAGGTCTCCACAAGGACTGTTTCCAGTCTGTGGGGAAGCAGAAATTGTTTCCATAGCCCTACCACCTAAATAAATCACCGTTTAAAAAATATTCCCCCGCAACATCAGTTTAATCCCAGGCTTTTCCACAGAAACTGCACAAGTGCCATGAGTCAGTGCCTCACACACTGCTGTGGAAACAACTTCCATTGGTAGCCTGGCTGTCATGAACACTGTAGGGACAACAGCCCCATTGTTATCTGGACAGATGTCCCCTGTTTGTGCAATGGATTCTTGCCTCCAGATTTTGTTCAAGGTAGAAACCCACAACTCATCAGGGTTTCACCTGGTTTCTGGGAATTTCCTGCTCTTTCCACCCTTCCACAGTGGCCATCAGTCATAGCTCTGCATCTTGGTGCAGCTTTTCCAAGGACACCAGTGCCAGGTCCACCCCACAGTGAGTACACTGCTGCCTTGGGTAGGAAAACTTCAGGGGTTCCCTCCCTTGTTAATTAAATCAAGGTCCATAAACATTTTCCAGTAGCTACAAAACGTGGTTTTGCTGCTTTCAGTCCTCAACACCCTCTTCTGCTAGAACAAAGCAGGTGAGTAACAGCAGCGGAACAAGTTAGTCCACCTGATAAACTCATCTGCAGATAAGATGCTGAAGGGCTTAGATCAGTGCAAGGGGAAGTAATGAACACTACAGATGAATGGCATCAGGAAATAACTTCTCTTAAAATGCATTGTGGGTTTTCTGCACTGGCATCTCTGGTCAGCCTCACACTTGGAAATTGAGTGCAGGCTCTGGAGGAGACTTGTCCTCTGGCCTATAACAACATGTTCAGCTAGCTCAAGTTCCTGTGTCTTGGTTTCCCTTTGGGAAAGCAGCCTGGGCTGTGGTAGAAAGCAGAGGATGCTTAAGGTGGGTCTAATTAGAAGATCTTCTCTTTGAATCACCTGAGAAGGTAAACCATATTTTATCTCTGGGTGTCGTCTTTATTTTCTACAACGTATGCGGTGGTAACTATTGTGCTGGGTGATTTGCGAGAGAAGATGAAATTATTTTAAAAAATAATTAGAGAAACTTAAAGGAAAAGTAAAAAGGTCATGTAGATCATCTGTGTCCTGGGTTAAAGGGAGACCTTGCTGTTTACCTGTAGAAATCTTCAGTGTTAACTTTAATCTACATTTTTCATCCTGAATGCTGTGAAGAAAAATAGATTTGGTAGCAAACCTGGGCTCCTTTAGCTCTCTGGGACTTTATAAACTAAAGATATTTATTGCCTGCCAGGAGACAGTTTGTGTGAGAAATGATGAATGTGTCCACATACCTTCTGTTTTACCAACTGAAGGTAGAGAGACACCTGAGAAATTGCTCACTGAAAAATTTCCAGCAATTCTTTTTTCAATGAGACATTCTATGAACGAGGGGAACAGACACATCACTTGAGAAGGACACTAATATTTTTCCCCATTTGCAATTTGATATTTATTTGCTAGTTTTCTGGCTTTCTAGATCCTGGTTTGGGATTTGGGGACTTCTAAATAGCTGTCAAAGCCTGAGTAGCAACAAGGTTCTCATTTACAGGAGCTGTCCTCTGTATGGTTTATTATGCACACAATTAATGGGGTGTTTATTCTCAGCTACACGGTTGCACAAAGGGTGTATCTGAAAATAGAGGCTGACCCACAGCATTTGAATGTGAACGCAGGGTCATGAGCAGTGCAAAAGATACATGCAAAACTGCAGCAGATGCTGCTTAACCTCATCATAAACTTTGCTTAATGACCTTTTCTCCTTTCTAATATCTGTTTCATTAACCCATTACCAATGAAATGCAAGTTCTCTGTACAGATTAAGCTATTGTACCACGTGCTGTGAGCATGTGCTGCATATACAAAACTACCAGAAATCTTTATTTTGGTAGTGTTTCTATTAAGCCAAGCCATGATCGCAAGGACTTGTACCACAGCTTATAACTCAGCAATGATTCCCTCTTGACCCATTCTGAGCCATCTTGGTCTGGGGATCAGCCAGATCTCTGGACATCTTCAGGTTGTCAAAACTGGATGATGTCTTTAAAACAGCAGAATAGTCTCTTGTAGAATGCTGGATATACTGATGGACACACCCAGCAAACTGAAAAGACTCTTCCTCTCCCCCCCCTTTTTTTTTTTTTCAATTCTGCTAGTCATTCTTCCATTGGATAAAAAATGGCTGAAACAGGGTTTTTTTATGGATTTTTTGGGTGGGCTGGAAAGATTGTTCCAATGTAGGTGGTTATTCCTATGTAGGGGCATAAGAGCAGCCATACTGGGTCAGCTCAAATGTCTAGATAGCACAGTTTTCTGGGTTTGGGGTTTTTCCCCCTCTGTTTTAACTCTGGAATATCTTATAATTAATTTTCCTTTTTAAAATGCTCCTCAGCTCAGCTGACATTTCCTCAGACCCCATTTCTGAGTGATAACAGTCAGCTCAGAGTCTGCTGCAGCATACATCGTGTCAGGAGCATTTCTTTCATTGTTCAGTGCTGCATTTCATTAATTCCATGACCCAGTCACTCAGGATCCTGCCATCCCTGTGCAGGTATTCCCAGGCAGACTTTGCTTTTGTTTGCCTCAGCCATTTAAAGTTTTCCACAGTGTTGTATCACTTATCACTGGCCTTTCCACATCACTTGAGAGCAGGGAGTAAGACACAGGCTTCACATGCACATTCCAGCAGAGCTGTGGTGATAATATCTTTATTGGAACAACAAATAATTTCTTCCTGCTTTTGTGTCCCACCTTTTAACCAGGTCAGTATCCAGGTGAAGTGTCACTGCAGATGAACCTCTCTAAGAACCACCTTTGGTGAGAAACCCTGACACATCCCTGCTAGATACCTACATTGGTGACATCAGGTGTATTGCTGGGCTCTGAGATCATTGCTGTCCTCTATCCATCACAAGGTGAGACCACAGATCATGTTATAATTTTCTGTCATGGGCTCTTTTAAGCAGGAAAGTCACAGTGAAGCACCCTGGCTGCTTGGGAGCAGCAGCTCTGATGTGCAATGGTGGTGGCAACAGGCAGCCATCGCCAATGTTCATCATCATCATCTCAGGAGGTGCTGATTTTCTGCTCCCACATGGTGATCCACAGCCTTCCAAAGCCTGAGGTCCCAGCTGGTTTGTATTAACAGCCTCTTCAATACAGAAGGATCATAATTTTGCAAAAGCTCATGAGAAGTTTAGGATTGGAACTGATGATTTTAAGATCCCTTCCAACCCAAACCGTTCCATGATTCCATGATTTTAATCAAGCTGATATTATCCACTCAGGTCCACTTCATACTACTCTTAAGATTCTTTTCTCAGTGCTTTTATCCTTAAAATGATTTTCACAATCTGCTTGTGTTCTGCCTTTTCCTGTAGCTCTCTACAAGCTAGGAATTGTTAGGAATAATCAGAAAGTGCATATCCATAGCAAAATTCTTCAGCTTTGTATCTTCATATTCTTCAGCTCCCTTTCTATATTCCCTCTGGTTGCATGAAATGTGTCAACATCTTCTACAAGAGTCCATGCGTGTTTTGCCTCTCCCTTTATATTTCACCCCCCAATCTACTGCATGAGTAAATCGGGTCAGGTATTAATGAGCTGGAAAAGGTTGGGCTTTGTGGGTTTTGATGGCAGGCACCACATGCCAATATTCTTATGTTCTAGGTTATTTTCTTGTTAATATCAGTGTAATTAATGGAGATGTGTACTAAACCCTCACAATTACGGGTATTTTTTCCAGGAGATATTGGTCTTCATTGTTTTCCTTGCTAGCCAAGAGACAGAGGAGATAGAAATCTCAGGCTGAGTCCTCTGCAGAGTGGGACAGGGCTGGGAGCAGAGCTCTCCCTGCTGCAGCAGGACAGGCCCTTGCTTACAGCAGCAGTTCCCATTCTTCCCTCATGTCTGGTTCTGCATTTGCCAAGTACCACTGTGAGGAATATTTGAAGATCCAAAGTCAACATTTCTCGTGGCAGATGAATTTCTAGCACCTCAGTTGTCCCTATCAGGAATCTGCTCAGGACTGTGGTTCTCCAAGTGATTGCTTTCTCCTTCCATCTGAACTAGGCACAGCTGACATGAAAAAAAAGAACATATGAGGGAAGCACTCTGGTGACAGTGGCAGAGGAATAACTACAGACCTTGTTTCCTGCTCTGTCTTGGGCGGAGTGAACAGGCAGAGCGTGCTGGAAAAGTCAGAATATATATGTTTTGTAGAGTGTGCTGGCATTTCCTCCTGGGTGTCAGCTGAAAGCTCCCTGATCCTTTTGCTTCATCTTGTTTTCAGGCTGAACAGCAGTCACTGGACAAAATGCCATCCTCGAGTACTACAGGTCTCCACTGCCTGTTTCTACTGGTCACAGCATGTTCCCAGACATCACAGGACCCAAACTTTGAGCCACTCATCCACTACATAGTGAGTATCCTTCCCCAGCCCCACCGGTTTTCATTTGGTCTGTGCTGTAGCATCCAGCTGCTGTAGCTATCACAGAATCACATCGTGTTACAGAATCACCCTCTACATTCACAAAACATTAGAGGAAGTCAGCATAAGATCAGGTGGGGAAACTGAACCCAGAGTCTCCCCAGCGTTTAAAAGAGATGGAGAAATCCAGAAACTGGGCTCTTCTTGCTTCCCAGTCTTAAAACCTCTCCAGAAGGAACTGAACAAACCTTCCATTTTTTCATTTATGTTAGACTGTAAAGGATTTAAATCTCTGATCCCATTGCTAAGCCTAGGTAACTTACCTGGGCATTGTTCCTGATGGGATTCACCCATCCTATGAAAGAGAGAAACCAAATAAATCGTGCCTAGAAGTGACGGCTCAACAAAACTATCTCAGGCACAGGGGTGCTTACAGGTAGTGACAGGAATCTCACCCCTGTCTTAACAGTGGGACAAGTGCACATGACCAAAATGCTGCTCCTGGGTGACTTCTGTTCAGATGGGAGATCCTCAAGCAGTTTCTGTCACTATCCCCTGTCTTGACAAACCAGGCTACAGCTGCTTCCAGCAGCCCCATCTGCTGTTGGGCAGGTGTCTAATAGTCACCAAGTACCTCGTTTGCTCTGTTTTTTTCAAGCTGTCTTAGGCATTGTCATGAAAAGAGTAACACTTTATTGTTTAGCATCCTTGATCCATGGTCGATCCTGCAAATGAGTCAGCACTTAACGGTGTGAGATATGCAAACTCTTTAACGACATGGCAGTTCCCCGTAGTTGTTTGGGAGAATAATTAATTAAAAAAGGAAACCACTGAGACCAAACCTGGAGGAAGGGGTGGATTACAGTGGGCCCTCTGTAACTCCTGCAGCTAACCTCCAAGGTGAAAGGCAGCAGCCCTTGCAGTGCCAAAATGCCACTGCACCTTGGGATCTTCACTGCCAGCGCAGCTGTGACATGAAGCCCAGCTCTAATCACACACCAGATGGTTCCTTTATGTAAAGAGATGACTTAAGAGTTGCCAAGCTATTCACCCTCTCTGTAAATAAAGATTTCTGTGGGGCTCGAGAAACTGGCAAAGCTGCAAATTTCCTGCCCGTGTTTTTGCCTTTCTTTCTAACCGTGGTGCCAGTGTATTTTTAGGGCATGATTAAAACAATAAGATGGTCTGCATCTCACTTGGCTGCACCCTGTGTGAACCCAGCCACACCGAAATTGTACCACCACTGCCCTGGTCAGCTGTGTGCCACTGACCTGACACCTGAGATGGGGACAAGACATTTCAGTCTCCTTTTTGCTACTCAGGCTGGCTTTGCTGCTGCAGAGCTGAAAGCTCAGAGCAAAGGGGAGAGCAGAGGGTAATATATGTCCACTTTCCATGTTCAAAGGTGAGGGGCCAGGTCTCCCAAGCAGTTTGCAAGGGACTGAGGGAATTGCATCAGCCCCATTGTCAGTTTGCAGCTCAGACACGGAATTTCTGCTCAGCTGAGACTCTTGTCTTGCAGAGATATGCACAGAGACACTCAGTTCATCCCTCAGCTTGTGTTTAACATTTCCCTGCTTGGAAGTTTTAAATATTCTGTTTACAGAGGAAAAGGGGGGAGGGAGGGGCAAAGATTGGTGGAGGGAAAAAATTCTCTATGTCAATATTTTCTTCACTAATTGTCTCATGCTGACAACAGCAGCTGAAGCTTCACTTTGTTTTTTCACTGAGCGTCGCTCTCTTCTTCTCCCCAGATTGACAGTGCCCTGGGAGAGGACAGCTTCCAGGCAGAGATGCAAAGGCAGAAACGAAACAGTACGTACACAAAGAGGTGGTAACAGAGCAGGTTTCTGGGAAGCCAAGGGTGAAATCACTGCTGGGGTTATCATCTCTGGAGATACTGAACAGTGATCATCAAGGGGATGTAGCTGCTGTGGTTTAACCCCAGCCAGTAGCTAAGCACCAACCAGCTGCCTGCTCTCCCCAGCAGTGGGATGAGGGACAGATCCAGGAGGGTAAAAGTGAGAAAAATGTCCTCCTCTTCCTTATTCTTCCCCCAGCTTTTATTGTTGAGTGAGACACCATATGGTGTGGACGTCACACTCCAGGTCATATGGGGTGTGACATCATATTGTTCATTTGGGGTCGGCTGTCTCAGCTATGTCCCCTTCCAGCTCTCAGCCTCCCTCAGCCTCCTCACTGGGAGAACAGAGCAGGAACAGGAGAAAGCCTTGATGCTGTTTAAGCACTGCTCAGCAATTGCCCAAACACTGGTGTGTTATCAACACTTTTTGTCATGGATCCAAACCATAGCTCCTTACAAGCTGCTGTGAAGAAATGTAACTCTACCTGAGCCAAAAAACAGTATGGTAGTAAAGGCACAGAAAAAAGAGGTGGAAACTTCTGTCTGGTCAGAGACTGAAATATATGAGCACAGCTTCCATGCGAGGTGAAATCCATGAGGTAGAAAAAGCCTCTTAGCAGGACAGAGGTCACAAGATAATTCTGTATTCGGGCTATGGTTGACAACCCATCCACTTGCTCAGTCAGAGGAGAGAAAGGATGAGACAGCTTTCCTCTGTATATATTATGCCATTTTTATCAGCTTCCTATGGCTCTGAGAACAAAGAAACCTGGCTTTCGGCAGACAAGCAGCAGATAAAACACATGCAGAATATCTGCTGTGTAGGAATCAGTAAGATTTCCTCAGCAGAATGCCACCCTAAGCTACCACTAAGCAGCAACAGAGCCTAAATACCAAAGTGGAAGCCATCAGTTTGTGATTTACCCCCACAGGCATCTTTTCACTCTCATGTTATTTCTCTTTCAGTGCTTATTTTTGACTTTCCCACTGTGGACTACACCATTGACATTGAAGTGAGCTTTATGGACTCATCTCTTCTGGAGCCAATCAAAGAGTATTTCAGGAACATCAATCTTCCAGTTTCAACAAATACTTCAAATGTAGAAATGACAGTTTCAAACATCAACGTTACCACAGGTGGGTTGGTTATTTATTTGTATACTCTGGGTGACGTATCAGTATCAGTACCAGTATGGGCTGCCAGTATTTGATCTCTGCCAGCTTCACCATCCATCACCTAGAGATCAGCACAGCTGAACTGTCTCTGCTGCCAACTGAGACCCAACGAGGCTGAAACGTGTTTTGTTATCTGCACCCAACACTCCTCTTTACATAATGCTGGCGTTAGGAATAGCCCCCAATGCTTTTCTTTTCCTAAGGAAGGGACAAAGCCAGAGGAAGCCTGAGCCAAAGGCTTTTGCTCCCGCTTGGCTACCAAGCAGTCTGAGGTACTTCCAAGTTCCAGGAAGCTGTGACAGCAGTTATCAGACTGTTTACTTCCCCCCACTTGCCTTTGGAACGTAAATGTCTGTGAGAGGCTGTGCTCTGACCTGGCAGTGACAGACTGCCTGAGACGCAGCCTTTTCCTGAGATAACCCCTGGACGGGTTCTTACAGCCCGAGATACCAGGCGGGTTTTATTGCGTGGGTCGTGGTTGTGCAACATCACATCCAGGTCCCCAGGCAGGGGATGTACAAACACAGCGAACATTTACAACAGTGCAGGGGCAGATTTGGTACTTTCCTATCGCTGGCCCATAAAGCAGTGAAAAGAACTGTTGACCAGTTCTGGGAACAACGTGTAAATGGATCCCTTAAAGGCCATCGGGGTCACATGCAACGTGTGAAAATAGCTTGGTTAATATCTTGCTTTTCCAATGGCACATTAAGAGCAGAAAACCTTACAGTGAAGTGTTGTTTGTTCTGTTCTTTTGTTTGTTTTTAACTAGAGACAATGTATGTTATTAAAGCACTTTGTGATGAGGTTGCCTTCTCTCATGCAGCTTCTGTCAGGATAGAGTCAGGATGACACAGCACCTCAGTAGCCACCAGGACTTTGAGTGACCATTACATACTCTTATGGTCTTTAAATGCCTTTACATTTGCTTTTAGCCAGGACAATATTGAAATATCCAGTCTGAAAACTCTCATAGGATGCCAGCCGACATACCAGGCAAATTTCTAGGATCAAGCATCACATCTCTATACAATTACTTAAAAGTAAGACCAAACCTATCCCTGCACCAGCCTGGTTCCCGTTTCTGCTCAGTCATTTATAATTAGTAGAGGAAGATTTGCAAGGTGTCAGATCATCATGTTTGCATCATTCAAGTGAACTCATGAGAAGGGCAGCATTTAGTTGAGGTCATTGGCATAAAGATAGGGCAGGGTAAATATCTACATAATGCAATATATTGTACCTGTTTACCATTCTCACAGCATTTCTCTGTCTGTCTGCCCCTAGTCTGTCTGCCCAGTGGTGAGAACAGCAGCTGCTGTTCTTGTGAAGATGGGTATGCCTGGCCAAGTGTGGTGTGCCATGACTTGATAACCTGCCCTTCTGTCAGCCTGGCACCTGACCTGCCCTGCAGCTACGTGAAGGAGATGCCTTTCCATGGGCCTTACTGCCAGCCTCAGGCTGAAGGTAAGGAGAAACAGAGCTGAACTTCACCATTGCACTGGTTCAAGGTGTGGAAAGTCTGTAGAGGTGGTCTAGAACTCTTCCCTTTGTGATGTGGATCCACCTTGACCCAAGTACTTGGAGATATTTAGTGCCGCGCTGGAGACCCAGCTCCTGGAATCACTCACATGCCTCTTTGGGACTTCCAGCTTCTGCTAAGCAAAGAAAGTTTCATTTCTTCAGATTTTCAGCGGAGGAATTTACAGATGTAACCAAAATGTGCCGTAGTACTTAAGAAAAGAGAAAGAACAAAAGCCCCCAGCATGTGTATTTTCTTCAGTTCTATTTCATGACTCTCGTGACAAGGTGATGAGTCTTCACCCAGAATATTACCCTCCCAAATTCATGGAGGATTTTCCCATTAATTTCAGTGAAACATAGGTGGAGATTCATGCTGTTTGACTTTCACTCAGGGAACTGTATTATTTAGTATCTTCATCAGTGACACGGTGGGATCGAGTGCACCCTCAGCAAGTTTGTGTATGACACCAAGCTGAGTTCCCTTCCAACACAAACCATTACATGGTTCTAAGATTCTATTATTAACTTGGAAGAAAAAGCTAAGAAATGACTTTGTAAGCGTTGCTTTTGCTTATTTATACATTTATTTTTATTTTTTCCTTACAGACTCATGTGATATGGTAGAACCCATCGTAATGAATATGTCAGTCAGGCTCAACATAGACTTTCAGGATGATCTCAGGGATTCTTCTTCTGAATTATATCAAAAATACAAAGCTGATCTTGAAAAAGCGGTAATGACTTTTGTTTTCTATCTCTGAGGGTAGAAAGTCCTCTAAGACATATGATATTTCCCCTAAGCGTATAGGAAATAGGTGGATTGACACTGTCCCTGTGGGGATCCATGAATTATGCAGCGGCGGTAGCCACAAGTGGGCCAATATTCCCTTTCATTTTAATATTCTGACAGGGAAGTATTTAGGAATCTTCTGCATCAAAAGCATGAAAAAATAAATCACATTATTTGTCCCAGCTTATATCCACATGAGTGGATGTAGGATGAAACCATCAACACAGGTTTGTCCCAGTGACAGTGGGGGGAGCACCAGGACTGCTCTGTCAGCTATGCCTTTACTCACATCAGTGTTGAGTGGAGAGTTTCCTCTTCTAAGCACCCTAGAGTAATATATGGAGAACTTATGTCATGTAATATGTCTGTCTTTGCAGTTCAATGCCAGCTACAGCTGTTTACCAGGCTTTGTATCGGCGACAGTGACTGGTTTCAGGTAAGTAAACAATTTCATTTTTTCCTGTGAGACACAAATCTTTCCGTCTAGTCTGGAGGTCAGCAAGGACTGCTTCACTCTGGCTAGAACCCACACCCAGTGTATACATGCTGAATATCAGTGTAATAGCTACAAAGGAAAGCCCAAATATTAGCATGGAAATAGGAAAATTCAGTACTGTGCAAAAGTCCAAGAAACATAATCATTCTCCACCTGGACCAAAGCCTTTTGTGGGAAAGACTGAATTCCACCCAAAAAGATGTGAATAAACCTCACATCATCTCCCAGCTCACCAGGAAGATGAATTAGTACGTTGGCTCTGGAAATGACATTGGATCCATATAAAAGAGGCATTGCATATTTAAATTCAGCTGCATTTTAGGTTTTCCAAGGGAAGTTTACTAGAAATAGATAACAGACAAAAGAGATCATATAAATGTGTTCTTACTTTGGGAAGAGCTGTGGCATAATCTTGTGTGCCAGAGCAAGTCTTGAGTCACAACAGGACCCCTCACAGGAGAGCTCCATGAAGCCTTTCTAGCAAGGTGGGTCATCACAACAGAGAAAACCACTAACATGCAGGGATATTTAATTCTGGTGTTTCTCTTGTTCTTGTATCTGTTTAGTCCTGGAAGCGTTTTTGTGAAATACGAAGTAGAAGCAGGGCCAACAAGCTTCAGTCAGATAGAACATTCCAACAGACTTGTACCACAAGTTCTAAGTGAAGTATACCAGGTAGACCAAGCTAGCTTCACAAGAAAAATAACTGGTAAGTTTAAAGCTCTCTCTGCATTTATCTTCAACCTTTACTTCAGTATTTCTAACCTGAACCACGTAGCTGACTTATACTGTTGATTATTTGGTGTTGGACCTTCAAAACCCATTTTTTCCTCTGTCTGTTTCATTTGATGCTGTCACCAAAACTTAAGACTTACATGAGATAACCATGCACACCATACCTCCCACAGAAACCCAAATCCTCCCAGCTACTCCACTGACCCTGACACAGCCTCTCCATGGCAGAGAGGTTGAATACCCTTAAGTCCACCTCCAGAACTAAGACAGCTCTTGGCATATCAGGCTCTCAGCACTTCCCACTTCTTCAAACAAAGAATCTCTTGCAGTTTACATGAGAACAGGTTCCCCCTGGAGTGCTTGGCACATCTTCCATGCTGCTGCTGAACAGTGTGTTAGGATTCAGCTGGGTCATCAGGTGCCCCAGAGGTGCTGCACTCTCAGTGCACTGAGCATTGCACTGTCTGTCTCAGAGAATTACTTTAATCTGCTTGCTCCTCCTCCCAGTTTATCTACTTAGAAAGTAGTGATGGTGATAGTATTTCTGCCTCTCTGCACAAAACCTTCTGGGATCTTTGGCTGGCAAAGATGGTAGAAGACCATAGCTTCTGCAACTGGTGCTGAGTGCATGTTAGTTGTGGAGCACCTTGGATCCCCATGAGATGAGAGACACCATGTAGATGTGAACTGAAATGACAATAATGCAGAGTGTCGCTCCTTGTCTTCCCAGGTCAGACAAAATTCACTGTGAGCCCTGCAGACATCTATGAAGGGGATACAGTACAACTGACTTGTGAGATAAATGCAGCATCTGAGAAAATGGTCTGGTATCACTCCAATCACACCATCTCAGACGGGTTCCAGTATTCACTGGAGAGAATTTTTTCAATGACAACCTCAAAGTCGATTCTTAAAATTGCCAACGTTACAAAGTGGAATTCTGGTATGATTTTCTGTCCTTAGAACAGCAGATGTAAACCTCCACAGTGGCTAGTTCTATAAAAGAATGCAGTGACTGCATTTCCCTCGAGTAAATGTGAAAAATACACTGTCCCTCTTAATTTTCCAGTGTTTTTTTTCTTTAATGAACTACATAGTGACTGATACTGGCAGTAAGATGTGAAGTAAGTGAAGGGACTGTACAGGCCTGAGCCTCACTGCCATACCACAGGAGACAATGGTGACTACGTGGCCTTGAGCCCTCCCCACCCTTTTGGTGTGGTAACTTGAGGCTGTGATTGGATTTGTCATTGATGGCCCTTGCCCCCTTTGCAAACATAACCTAACTAATCAGAGCTCGGTGTTGCAGTTTCTTATGTGTTTATGTTTAGAGCTTTTTGAAAGTCAGGAACAGGTAAATTGGTGGCATTTTGCTGAGAGGAGTTATCAGGGGAATTATCCTGTGTTATTGGACCTTTGACTCGAGCTTCCACTCGAGTGGAGCAGTAATTTTACACTCAACTTCAAAAGGTTTAGCTTGTGACCAGATATTTGGGCACACATGTGTGAGGTAGGAGTTGTGGGTCCAAATATCTTTGGGCTAAGGATGCCCTGAACTTTGGTGTCTCCACTCCTATGTGAGTGGCCGACTCACTTGGATATCCCAGTGGGGAAGGGGAACCCACACATCTGAAGTATGAAGGACGTTTAGAGCTCTGATTGCCAATTTCAGAAGGAAGCCTGGCTGCATCCAGAGGACAAGTGGCTGAGAAAGGGGCTGATAAACGCCCAGCTCTCCTTGGCAATACCTTCTGAGCAGTGTATGTGCCTACACTCAGTGCCAGCTCTTGTGGAATCCACCCTGGGCGCTATCTTGCGCCCATCCTGTGTGGAAACCTTTCGCACAGTCAGTCTATGTTCTTACCATCATACATGGACTATGGGCAATGCACAGGTCCCAAAAACATGAACTCAGCTAGAGATTATGTCAGTCCCAGAGCACTGGTCTCTTCTCAAGTACCCATCAACACTGATGCTGTCTCATCTGGACACATTTGGCACCAGGACCCTGCAGAAAGCATCCTTCAGGTGAACTGAGGGAACATTTTGATTAGCAAGTACCAGAATCACTGCAGAGCAGGGAGATGTGAAAACAAGGTGTGGAAGTAGCTCCCAGTTCTGACTTCCAAATGTAGAGGAGAAAACAGCAAGATATGTTCCCAATGCTAAGGTATTGTCTGTGCTTTACAGGTCCCTATAAGTGCACTTTCACAAACCGCAGTGAGTTTCACGGTCAGGAGTACGAAGCTGAGGAGACAATAAAAGTCTCTCCACTCTACATCACTCCAAACTTCTACATCGCTGATGTTACATGCAACAGCCCTGAGATGCAGACAAACAGTCCTCTGCTGTCCTGCTGCATTGACAGACCCTTACCATCGCTTACTGGTGACTGGAAAGTAAACGGAGCAATCAATATCACAGGTAAGATTAACAAAAGATTGTCTTTCACCTGCTAGGCTTGTTTGGTCCTCAGAGATCTCCTCCTTGGCTACCCCAAAGGTCAAGTCCTAGGATGAATACAGGACATACTCCAAAGGGGTGTGTGTGAGGAATGATGGGTGGACAGCATGGTACAGACTCCATATGTGTTGTGCAGGTGCCAGTGGGATTCTGGGCATCTCCATGCACTGTGCAGACATAATGCTTAAACCTGTGCCATCCTGGATGGAAATGTGAATAGAAAGGATTAATGAAGTGCCAAATAAATGTGTTATTAAGAGTTACAAAATCACATCAATAGAAATGCTCCTAAATGCCTATGAACCCTAGTTCTAAACAGCCTGTTGCCCTTTTAATATTGTATGGGTATGGATTAACTGTTTATTGCTAACGGTTTGTTTTAAATGAAATTTAGCAGAAAGCAGGGCAGCAAAATGAGAGAAAGTCTTCAAAGCTGATGCACGGTCAGAGGACAGGCACTGGGTGCAGCAGAGCTTGCAGAGAGAGGGGTGATCCTGTAACCAGCTGGTGTGTCCTGGGTTCCCTGTGGCCAGGCTTTCCCCAGGAAACTCTGCTCTATGGCAGATGCACTTCCAGCTGCAGCAGGGGACAGCTTTAGTGGGGTTTTCCCCTTCTAGCTCAACTAGCACTCAGATTGAAAGCTGAGTGACTATCAAGTATCTCCAAATGTTTATTCCAAAATAAGATGACGCTGAAGTCTGTATTTGATCTTGTTTTACTTATCTTACCCTTCCTAAATATTGAGGTTAGGCTGAACCAGAATGCTCTTCATCATTTAAGGAGGTTTCACTTAAATATGAGAAGAAACTTCTTCACAGTGAGGGAACAGGACACTGGAACAGGCTGCCCAGGGAGGTTGTGGAGTCTCCTTCTCTGGAGACATTCAAAACCCGCCTGGACGTGTTCCTGTGTAACCTCATCTAGGTGATCCTGCTCCGGCAGGGGGATTGATCTTTCGAGGTCCCTTCCAATCCCTGACATTCTGTGATTCTGTGATCTTGGCTTATCCTGAGGTAGACAAGCAGTGTTGGTGCTCTCAGACTGGTTTTGGCAGTAGGTGCCCAGCACTGGTGAGAGCCACCTTTAGAAAACCACCGTGAGTGCTGCCAGAGGAGAACTTCAGCAATGAGGAGTTAAAGGTGCCGTGCTGTCAAAGGTTAAATGCAAACCTACAAGGCTTTCCTCAGCTGCAATGGTCACTTGTGATTTCCAGAACCCTGGTATTTTTGGACATCCATAGCCCCTTCAAGGAATGTTTTCTTTCTCTGCAGGAGTCTCCAGCTTCAGTGGAAACTGCACTGAATACAAGCTCAACATCACTGAGTCACTGTGCCTGCCTGAGATGTCAGGTTCAGTGACCACATACACGTGTGAGCTGCAGACTGGACACGGTGCCAGGAGCAGCCAGAACATCAGGGTGACCTACTACTTGACAGGTGAGTCAGGTAGCATGAGACAGACCATCAGGTGGCCTCTGTGGCACATCTCACCTGTAAATGATGGTAACAAGTGACTCTCAATAATACGATATTTATCTTGTGTTATCTCAGCCCGTGTAACAATATCAAGCATAAATTCATCAGTTTCTGAGGGATATGCATTCAGTCTAACGTGTGAAAATGATGCGAGCAATTATGACAGCATCAGCTGGAAAATCCAGTCTGGAAATAACACAAGAAGAATAGACTGTGACACGTATGTCAACAACAGCAGAGCCAGGTCTGTGCTCACAGTGAAGAACGCCACACAGGACTGGAGTGGTGAGTGAGCCTGCTTTGTGTGGGCTGCAATGGCAATGAAATCTCCATCCCACATCATTTACAGCATCCCTACACCTGCAAATCACTGTGAAACCTGGCCCCAGTCAACAGCTAAAAGAGTTAAAATACTGACTGCTGGAGGACAGCAAGAAACGATGCTGCCCACAGCACTGTCCTTGTTCAGTACTAGGGCTCGTGACCGTGCAAAGGCTGAGGAGCACTTCTGTTGACTCAGACATTGTTTTTATGTCACTTCTTCCAGGCACCTACACCTGCACGTTCTTCGACAGGTCCTTGGAGAGTTCTGCCAACATGACAATCAAGGTCGTTTCCTTGCCTCTGAAGCAGAACATCCTGAGAGACCCCATCAAGGCATTTCTACAGTGCAAGGTGCAACAAGCCCTGGAGTGCTGCATAAGTGCCAACACCACGGAAAGTTACACCGTTACGTTCGTGGTTCAGGAAGATGAATTTCAGGCTGGTAAGAAGCAATAAACTTGCAGAAACACTAGTTGCACTGAGTTACAGCCCAGTCCCTGGAGTTTTGAATTTTCAGTTAGGTCAGTTAGGTCCAATTCATACTTAATGCTGTTTTGACAATGCATGAGTGCTCCTGACGGTGTGAAAAAAGGGTAGTGGAGTTTTTTGGGGATGGTTGCTGAGAGCACAGCTGAGAGTAATAGAAGAGCAATTGAAGTTACTGCTGTAGTGGTAAATACTTTATAGGTAAATTCAAGGGTTGGTTTGCCCTGTCGGGTAGTGAGAAGTGAACATCCTCATCATTATTCAGATTAGAAATTGCTGAATTCCATTTATTTGCTTTTATTTTCCACTCTGTCACTTTTTTGAACTGAGTATCAAGAAAACATTACTTAAGAAGATGATCTACTAATTAATGAAAAGTGTGTAGTAACTCAGTAAGAATGCAATTCAAAGAACTGTTCTATTTTCTTCAAAGGTACAGGTAACACAACAGCACAAGAGCCTCAGCTTCCCTGTTTTCAAATTTAGGGAGGTTCTGCAGCTTCTCTGGCATGTTTTTATCCACTAGATATTTTCAAGTGGGTTACAAAGCAGTTAATTGGAAAAAAAACCCCAAAACCCCAACAAACAACCAAAGAAGAACCACCTAAACTAATGCAGAACTGCAAACCCAACAGGCTGAAGTGTAAAGCAGGTGGAGACTGAGGGTCCTCCAGTTGCTAAGAAAAATGCCATGACCTTGTTGGAAGAGGTGGCAGCCAGAGACCCTCAGGCACACGGACAAGCAATGGGAGTGTGGTACAGATCCTGACTTCAAAAGAACCATATAAGAACAGCAAAAATGCCTAAATGCAATGCCTGTGGCACAAGCAGAAGGAGAAGGAGTGTTCTCCAAAAGGGTTTCTTAAGCAAGTTTTGGTTCCTGCAGAGTAACAGGGGGTCTGGTCAGGGTTTGCTCATACACCAGCAGTGGCAGAGGTGCTGATCACACAGCAGCTGCCAGAAGATTTACTTAGTGTAAGGTAAGAGGCAGAGATCAGCATACAGAAAAGGAGGTTTAGGGTTTGTTTTTTTTTCCACAAAGAAGTTTTTTTCTCTATGACCAACAGAAATGAAAGTTTTGCAGAAGCTTTCCGGTCCCTGGTTGATCCCAAATCTGAGGTAACCTCTCTTAATTCCTCCATCCAGGGAAAAAGCAAAAAGGGAATTTGTTCTGCTACACGTACAATTACACAGAACCAGATTGCAGCAGAACGGGTGAGCTCAAGGCATATTGCAAGTTTGTTAACAGCATTGGACACGAAGTCAACAGCGAAGTGATAGCACTGCACATGATACCTGGTAAGAAAAAAGTCACTGCTTTAGGCTGTTACACAGGAAACCCCAGTACCTTTGCTAAATCAGATGCTGAAATCCTAACTAATCAAAAGAACTCTGGACTTCAGAACATCACAGGTTTGATGGGGATAAATTATTAATCTCCCAGATTCCTATTTTTCTATGTTTTTTTCTCAACACAGATAAGGAAGTTTCCTGCTCAGACAGCTTTGGCGTTGGAAGAGAAGGGGACATGTTAATAAAACCATGTCAGAAGTTAAATAATACAGATGGTTTTATACGAGGCGACAAAATTTACAAGTGCTCCAAGAAATCATGGAAGGAGGAAAGGAATAACTGCCTGTCTGTAGCAATAAACAACCTGCTGATCAGTGCTGAGGTAACATCTAGGAGTTTTCTAGAGGTTGGGGCATGGGCTGGGTAGGGGAGAGCAAAAATTTTTGTTGGGCAATCTAAAATATATATCAGTCACTACACTTCACAATGGGTGTTGGGCCTTGGTTTTCAGCCTAGGTGTCCTATTGTAGAGCTCTTCACTTCTACAAACTCTCCAGAGTCTCCTTTCTCTCAGTGAGGTTAGATGAGAGCAGTTATCTTTCTTTCATCAAATACTTACCATGTTTATTTCAGTAAATCAGTCACAGCAAGGTCCCAGGCAGAGGTCCAGCTACTCAGTTATGGGGTTTCTTAACTCACTAAATTGCTCCCTCATATTGCTTGGGCCCAGGCCAACTATTTTCTCCCCCAGACTTTTCAGGAGCAGTGTGTGAGTTGGCACAGACAAGAGACCACTCTCAAAAGGACACCCTGTTCTGGAGAGTCAGAGGATGTCCAGAAGGACCCTGGCTCTCTTTAGTTTACTAGTACAGGGGTAGCCCTTATGAAGGAGGACCAAGCTCCAGGTAAACTGCAGACACGTGATGTGTTGTTATCTCCTGTTCCAGTCCTTGGTCAACAGTCCTGACGCAAAAGCACAACTACCTAACTACCTTGCAATGCTTAAAGAACAGACAGAAAAGGAACAAAACACAATAAACACTTCTCCTGCAAACCTCCGTGCGATCGTTACCATCCTGGACACCATCTCTTCTATCCCAGCAGATGCTGAGGAGGTCACCATCCAAGTAAGGTTTTACTTTAAGTTTTTCCTATACTTATGAAGTCCTTTCACAATTTGCTTCACTGTTAGGGTCAGCAACAGGCAAGTATTAAAGGAATGAGATGAAATGATAGCAAAGATGAACTTCAGGATAAGAAGGACATTAACCTATTGGAGTGGGTCCAGAGGAGGGCACACAAATGGTCAGAGGTCTGGAACACCTCTCCTGTGAGGAAAGGCTGAGAGAGTTGGGCTTGTTCAGCCTGGAGAAGAGAGGCTCTGGGGAGACCTCATAGTGGCCTTTCAGTAATTAAAGGGGGCTTGTAAGAAAGATAAAGACTTTTTCCAGGGCGTGTAGTGACAGGACAAGAGGCAATGATTTTAAATTGAAAGAAGGTAGGACTAGGTTGGATATAAGGAAGAAATTTTTTACAGTGAGGGCGGTGTGACACTGGAAGGGGTTGCCCAGGGAAGTTGTGTATGCCCCATCACTGGAAGTTTTCAAGGTCAGTTTGGATGTCCCTGCCCATGGCAGTGGGGTTGGGCTGGGTGACCTTTAAATGTCAAAACCATTCTGCATTTCTATGATTCTATGAGTAGAAGCAGGAATAGAATCAATGCTTGAAATAAGGATGAGGAGAGTAAATTCCAGGGACCGTGATCAAGCCCAGAAAATCAATTAGATGTTACAACAAATTAATAGAAAAATAGTCTTAGAAATACTTAGAAATGTTGATGGTGAGGTACAGAGGAAAAACACTGCTCTTTTGAGCAGAAAAATGCAAAGAAACTTGATGTTTTGTAGCTGGAGGGGCCTAGATGAGAGAGTGAGAAATCAAAGATAGCACAAAGGCTGAGAAAGAAGGGAAAGAAGGCTGGATAAGTAAAAATGCTATGCTATATGTAAAAAAAAAAGCCACGTAGCTCCACTTTTGGAAACCTTAACTTGAAAATTGGGCACCTAGAGGGTTAAGAACTGAAGATTCCATATGGGTTGGAAATACTGGGCTTTATCAAAAGGCAGTTCTAGGACTATGCAGAAATTATCATCAGGAACAACAACGATTTGTACGGGATTTCAGTAACAGCATTATTCTGTTGTTCCAGAATTTCCTCTCCACAGTGGACTTTATTGTTGCTGATTCCACGTATGAAGCTTGGGAAGCCCTGAATAAAGAGGATATGATCAAAAGTTCTTCATTACTGCAGTCGGTAGAGAGTTTTTCCCTGCGCCTCCAACCAGTTAATAATACCATTCCCTTTGTCTCTGTAAGCACCCTTCAGCTACAAGGTATGGTTATCACAGAGAATAACAACACACATTACAGCAAGAACTTCCACAGTACAGAAAACCTCACAGTTAGTGTGCTCATTGATGAATCTGAAGTCGAGACTCTGACCCAAAACTCCACCATCGTCAGTGTGATGTACTCAAACCTTGGACGGATTTTGCCCACGAATGTGCCCGAGTATGTGAACGGCTTACTGATATCAACCACTCTGAGAGGCAACAGAAGCCAGAAGTTCAATGTTAATATGACCTTTGCAAAGAAAAACTCGTCTCTGAAGAAGCCTCGGTGTGTGTTTTGGAACTTCACTCTCAACGGCGGGGGCTGGGACACTCGTGGTTGCACACCCATGGAGCTAGAAGATTGCGTCATTTGCTCCTGCAATCACTTAACATCATTCTCCATTCTGATGTCGCCTGATAAATCCCCCCACTTAATCTTTGAAGATTACATTACCTACATTGGCCTGTCCATTTCAATCCTGAGTTTGGCAGCCTGCATCGTGATTGAATCCTTAGTCTGGAAATACGTGACCAACAACACAACCTCCTACATGCGCCACGTCTGTATCCTCAACATAGCCACGTCCCTCCTGATTGCTGACATCTGGTTCATTGTCACTGCCTTCATCGCTGACCAAAACCAGCAGCTGAACAGAAGCATCTGTCTTGTGGCCACCTTCTTCATCCATTTGTTCTACCTGTGTGTCTTTTTCTGGATGCTCAGCCTGGGCCTCATTCTTTTCTACAGACTGATCTTCATCCTACACAACACAAGCAAGACTGCTCAGAAAGCAGTGGCCTTCTGCCTGGGGTATGGGTGCCCCTTTGTCATTGCAGTCATCACCATCGCTGTCACACTGCCACGGAACAGTTACACCAGGAAGGATGTCTGCTGGCTCAACTGGAAGGACAGCAAAGCCCTCTTAGCCTTCGTCATACCTGCCCTCATCATTGTGGCCGTGAATCTGTTCATCACCGCAGTCGTTATAATAAAAATAATGAGGCCAACTATTGGGGATAGGTCAAATAGGCAGGAGAGGAACTCTTTGTTTCAAATTGGCAAAAGTGTGGCCATCTTGACACCACTGTTGGGCCTCACTTGGGGATTTGGCCTCGCCACTGTCATCAAAAACAGCCATCGAGCTTTCCACATCCTCTTTTCTCTGCTCAACGCTTTGCAGGTGAGTTACATGTAGGTATGATTTTGTTTTCTATGACCATTTCACATGTAGTGACATTCTTGCAGTGCTGTGTTTGCAGGGGAGTAAGAACAGCTTGGGAAAGCTCAGGTTTGCCTTATGTGTCCTTATTCCCAGAATAATTCCAGGAATTGAGCAGTATTTCATGTTATCAGCTGCCTTAACAGATGTGCCTTATAGATAAAGCTGGCATCAAGGTAACTTCCAACTATGCCAGTAGCTTTGGGAAGAACTTCATTCCTGAAGATCAGGAAAATAGCCCTATTAAGTTCAGGTGGGCCACCTTCAGCATGTCTGGTCTCATTTACAGTGCCTCTGGAGGCATCATAGTACGCTCTCGTGGGTTCAAGGAATGAGGGGTTATAATTAACATGAAAGTCACCAAGAACGGCTGAGTAGTACTAACAATAAAGAGAGGAATTGACCAAAATACACATGATTGAGAGTTTTCACTCAGTGTGATTTTTACAACAACATATTTAGATGGCCAGTTGGACCCCAGTATGGTTTTTTAAGGATGCAATAGGTATATGTCTTAAGAGTGTCATCAGAATGGTAGGTTTCAGGCCAAACTCACTTGCCTTTTATATTGTGACCCTGCTAGCTCACCTGGGGAGTGCAGGCAGGACATGTCTTCCACAAACAGAGGTTGAATCCTCCAAATATGATCAGTGCTAGCACACTACCTGTGTCGCTTTTGCAGACCAGATATACACACAGGTTAAATAGACCAGGACTGGAGAAGTTCTACCACGTCCGCAGCCCATTATGTGAGATGCAGCTGGAAAATTGCCCTCTGTGAAATGGTTCAAAGTTTAAATAGCCACCATGGACAATGCTTGAGGTAATTATGAGCTACTGCAGGTAAAAGGTTGGTGTCATCAAACTGCATGTAATTATCTGTCTCCTAGGGATTACTCATTTTGGTGTTTGGGGCCCTCTGGGACAAGAAGGTAAGAATTCAAACTCTTTCTTATATTATGTGAAAATACTGTTGGAATTTGAACTTAATTACTGTATTTACTGATTGATTAACTTTTTAAACAAATAGATACAAGAAGCTCTGCTGAAGAGGAATACAATGTCCAAGTGGAGTTCACAGCAATCAAAGGTTAGAACCTTGACCTAAGAATGTATTTCAGTTACTGCTGAATAGTCTGACATCCTCCAAGTGTCTTTTAAGCCAAATGCAGTTTATATTCTGAATTATTTATTAGAACTAATCAGAGAAAGAGAAGATGCTTACAACATAAATATGACTATATCCCCTTTTTCAAAGTTCATTATTCTTTCTATAATTAGTAAAAAATGAAAAGGAGGTCTGTGGACATTTGCCCTAAATTCCACAAGAAATAAACCACAAAATGTAACAAACTAAGTTAGAAAATAGAAAATTTCAATGGTACTACTATTTGAAGGAAGGAATTGAAGGTATCAGAATGTAACCACTTCTACTTGGGGTGGAAGAACATGGTGATGAATGGTAGCATCATTCTTATGTGACAATAGAGCTTAATTTTACATTGGTATCTGAACAGGATTTATTCAGAAGAGCCTGTGCAGATACTGCTAAAGAACTGGGAAGCAGACTTAAAAACCAGCAGAATTAAGACAAATGGGTACGTAACTCAAAGGAATTGAGGAGTCCATTGAGGCTGAATTGTCAGCTCCGAGGAGCAGCACTGGCTCAAATCACTCCAGCTTCCACAAGAATCACAGAGTTGTTGGAAAGTACATCCAGAGATCATCTAGTAGCATCTGCCCACTCAGAGCACAGCCAACTAGAGCTCAGAGCCACCTCCAGTTGAATTTTGAGTAGCTCCAAGGATGGAGACTTCACAATCTCTTTGTGTAGCCTTTTTGCTGCGTTTGACCACCCTCACAGTGAATAAATTTCTTCTTAAGTGTGATTTCCTGTATTCCTATTTGTTCCCAACGCCCCTTTCACTGAGCACAAATGAGAAAAGTCTCTCTCTGTCTTCTTTCCTACCACCTCTTGTCTTTTTACTGGGCGCCAAGTAGAAAAGTCTGGCTCTGTCCTTACTCCTTTCCAGTCTGGTGGCCCCCAACATGTCCTGGTGCATGAGGTTGTTCCTCTGCAGAGACAGAAGGACTTCACATTTCCCTTTGTTGAACTTCAGAAGATTGCTGTCATCCCACCTCTCCAGCCTGTTGAGGTCTCTTTAAATGACAACAGCCTATCTGATCCATCAGCCACTCCTGCTGGCTTTGTACCATCTGCAGACTCGGCGAGGGTGCAATTTTCCCATCATCTGTGTCATTGATGAAGATGTTAAGCCAGTGTTGGACCCAGTAGTGCCCTCTCTGCAACGTGCTGAAGGCCCAGGAGGAGGCAGCCTGGCAGAGCAGTGCTCGAAGGTTTGGTACTTTCAGCTCTTGTGCCAGGACTAGGTAGGAAAGATGCAGCTTCTGCCTCGTGTTTCTTCATCTGGGAACCCCAAATCATCCACTGGATTTTTCCAACTCGTACTCCAAGTAGTCCAGTGTGTTCTGCAGGAGGATTACTCCTGGTAACCCAGGTCTGGGAACATTTTTAAAGCGCCATTCCTTCTTTCTGTCTTGAAAATGACATCTACTGCACGTGGTGCTATTCTGAATGTGGGAGAAACTCCTTGTTCCCCAAAACTGGAAGGAAGGCAGGAATAACTGGTATCATTACGCAGGTTAGTTTCTTCACTCCCTCCTGTACTGACAGATCCAGCAGAATAAAGTAGAGAGAACAAGTTGTTAAGTCTGGGACCCCAGTTCTGAATTCATTTCCAGACAAAAATCTCCTGTGCCAGCCATTTCCAGCTCTAGCTGGTGCTGTGGAAGCTGCCCCAGGCAGTGGGAACTGGCATGTGTGTCTGTGGCAGGTCTGCTGATAAGGAGTAACTAAAGCAAGATCAAAGTCTTTGATTAAACTCCTCAGATGTGATTCATTTACCTTCTTCCTCTACCACCTTATGTTATAGGTGAAAAAGCACAAAATTGCCTAATTTCTTCCACCCTGGTACAAACTAGTGAACAGAGAGGGACTGAACAGGAAAATACATGCTTCTCATACTTTTTTTTTTTTAACACAGCTTTTGAAGGAATCCTGTTAAGTTCTCAAACCACTCCAGAACCAAAAAAGAAACTGCATTTTAGCAGCAAAAATGTTTCCTCCTTCCCATCTGGACTGTAGAGTTGTGTTCCAATGCCCTCTAGCGTCTCAAGTTGAATTTGCTGCTGATTATCTCAGGCTATTGGCCTTCAACAACCATCTCCAAGCATACAAATCTTAGGTTTTCTAGCTACCTTAATGGATGTACTCACTCACTTAAGGGACCATAGCTTTGTACAGTCTGATATGGCAGACTCTGGAGCCTAAGCCACCTTCCCTGGCCAACACTTACAGACAGGCTGTTGGTGTCCTGTAGGTTCTTTTAGGTTGATCTCCTTCATCACCACCATAAACATGTAAATGGGTGAACTTGATGCCTCACAGACATCTAATTTGTCCCTTTGTGAAATGCCTACTTCTACTACTGAACAACATTTCATTGTAACCTTCCCTCCTCTCCCCTCCCAATATGGCTGCAGAGAAAGTTCTTGGCTTTTGACAAAAAGCAATTTTCTCTTTTACAGTCAACGTCCCTGATCCTGGTGACACCAATGCTTGCCATGAGCTATCCATTTGCAAGAACCTTTAACAACTTATGTGGGAAAACAGGTATGTGACAATAGGTCTCTCCTACTGAAGAACCAACAAGGTTTTTGCCTCTGTTTTCACTCTTGGGGTCTGTCTATCCTGATATCTATCAATCTATTTATCCAACCATCTATCCATAGATGGTATTTAATCTACTACAAATGGTCTGTAATAAGTCATTGGAATCACTAACATTATTGCTTATGATCGTATCATAGTGCAAGCAGCATAATTGTCTGACACTAAAACAAGTATTGGGTGGTGGCATGTTTCACTAATTCTGAAACCCACTAACTGAGCTTTGATTTGAGCTTAATGCTATCATCACATAGTGCTCCTCAGTTCATTCACTGCTCACGTGCTCTTCACCACCTGGGAGCTGTATCTCTTCAAAGGTTCCCTGGCTGTTGTTCTATGGACATCACCATTTCAGTTATGATTTTATTTTGCAAGAAGCATTGCTGAAAATACGAGCAATTTAACTTCTGAATGTGTAATCTTCACCTCCAACCATTGCTCAGAGAAGATGGTGACATTTGGTCAAAGTGGGATATGAAGGAGTTTAATGTAGGCAAGAAATTGCTTTTTAACAGTCTGTTTATTAGTCAGATAATGGAATAAGAAGTTGGTCTCTGCTACAGTAAATTCACATGAGCACACTAGCCAGATGTAGAAGCCTCCCACCACAAGAATGAGACTTGCCCACAATTGCCAACCATGCCTGAAACTCCCATATTATTGCCACTCTCTTCCACGCTCTGCTCTTGGGCTCTGTGCACTTGGATCCTACTTTAGAGCCTCCTGGTCACAAGAGGGTGTGTTGCTGTAATCCAGCTAGTATCAGGGCTGCAGAACAAGTGAAAGCCACTTGGGTCATCAGGACAGGTCTAACTGTCCTTACTTTGCAGTGCCAACACGTCCCAGGGTGTCTGTCTCTGTGTCTAACCACTGTGCTTTGTTTTGCAGGGAAATACAGAGTATCTTCTTCAGAGCCATCCAGTTCCTCCTGTGAAAACACTTCCAAGTCATATTCTTTGCTTAACTGAGGCAACTGCAAACGCTAAATCCCGTAACTCTGACAGGACCTCTGCCCTGTCCAAGACACACACCAAAAGCTCCTGTGGGTCATCAAGAAGTGACTGCTTCATGCTGACTGAGCTGTGTCTTGGTGCATTCTTCTGGAATAATAATTTCTGGTTAACGTGTAAGGCAGGAAAGCTTTGAGAGGTGGAATTTCACAGGGGCTGCCAATCCCAGAAGAGATAACAAGGTGTTTCAAACTTGGAGGGACTTGAAGGCCTTCAAGTGCTGGAAAAGACGTTGGGAGTGAAGACTTCTCAGCCTTTAAGAGGGTGCTTAGCACTGTGCAGTACTGAGCCATGAAGTGCTGTGCTTTACACAGCCCTTGTCCAGTGGTTTTAGTATTTCCCCTATCAACTCTGGATGATCCCAAAGGCCTGTGTAGATACGCAAGTACCTTGTAGCTTCTCTCCTGCCCTCGTATTAGAGTCTGGAAAGGCCATAGGGTGTAGTGCTCTCCACTTTCCTTTTAAGACTTTCTGGAACCAAAGGTTCACAACTGCCAAGGTTCATTTCAGATCTTCACTTCTGACTTAGATAAAATGAAGGTTGTGATGATTCCTGCGTGGTCTTCCTTCAGATGGAATGGACTGAAAGCTCCAAGTGGTATTTTTTTGAAAAAAAAAAAAGTTTTATATTGTCAACTCTGATTGTCCTTCCCTTGATAGGTAGTGTGGTAATACAGATGGTTTATTTAATGCATAGCAATGTTAAGTATGCAAGGAGTCTCTTGTGTAAAGTCTATATGTTTGGGTCTCCTCTCAGAGGAGAACTACACTTGAAGGGTTCAAAGAGTTGACTCTACAGTGAATATAAACCACCATGTTCCAGGCAGGATGAAAGGTTTTATATAAATTATTGCTCCAATATTACATTTGTTGGATCAGTTATTTCCAAGCCTGTGTAGCTTTAAAGGCAGGGCTCCTGTCTCAAGCAGGGGGCTATGAGAGAGCCTGCAAAGTATTCATAGCACACACACGTTACAAAACTTAATGTAAAACATGATAGAGGGAATAATGAAGATTTAGGTTTGAGGCCAATATCCCAGCCCCATCTGGTGGTTGGGGAACCATGCCTGTGTTTACCAGTGGTGAACGTGTTCCCAGGACTTTGGGATGAACCAGGATGGGAAACTGTTGCCTACACTTACAAGTATGTGTGGCAGTTTGGTATGGGGAGGTGGTGATGGCTGAAGACAATAAACAAGCATCAATCAGATGTATTACTTATATTGAAAGCAATTTCTTTTTGCTTGAAGACATAGATGGAATACTAGAATTAGAACATCATTAGAGACTAAGAAATATTTGAAAATCCAGAATCTCTTTGAACTGCATGGACAGTGGAAACTTGAAAATCAGAACTTTGCACATGATTCCAATCAAAATATGGCTTTGGACAACCATTTGGTCTAACTCACTCTGGAAGTAGCTGGTGCAATGTTGACCTGGTGCAGAGCCATCTACTCCCATTGAGTTAGAATAGGATTTACATAAACTGTAAAGTACGAGTCCCTGTAGACAGCACAGTCCCACCACACCTTAGCTCTGCAGCCATTCCATCTCTGAGGTTTCTCCACACCTCCCAGTTTGCCAAGCCTGGCTCTTGGCTGTATGTGAATGAGGAATCAGGCTGTGATGCTGAGCAGGCTGACATGGAAGGGCTGTCTTTGGGCGGATCTTCAAAGGGAAGGTTCTTGCCGTGTTAAAAAAGCCAAGACAGTTCATGAAAGAGAATACACAAGAAAGGCAGGGTATGAACTTTCATTAGACAGCAATTCTACATGATCTCTAAATGCCAAGTCCTACAGAGTAAGCAGCTTGCTGCCAAGCTGTTGATGTAGCATTTCATCCTTACGCTGACTGGTCTTCTACAAGTTGTATTCAGCATTTTTCACTGAAAACTAATGTCTTATGAACAATGGAAAAATGACAGGCTGAGATTTATCCCCCTGCAGCTCTTTATCTTCTAGCCATCATGGAAATGAGGACGATGGTTAAGACAATGGTTCCAGCAATTCCACCAACTGTCATTCCCAGGATGTTCCCATGGACCTGCATTGACTGACATCTTTCACCCGTAAAGAAGAAGGCTTGTCCTGATGGGCACCTGGAAAAATAGAGCACAGATTCACACAGATCAGGAGTTTTGTCCTGCACTATTGCCCCACCTCAAAGTCTTGCACCACTATCATGGATGGGCAGTTTCCATTACAGGGGTTCACATCACAACATCCCCACCTTGTTTGGAGGCTATTTACATCCCCTGGAAGCACCACAGAATGGGGTTTCTTTCCAGCCCCTTATGGCTGCTGGTAGAAATGGATCACTGCATGTGAACACTGAAGTGTTTTGTTCCCACTATGTCTTGAAAACCGAATGGCTCAGATCTGAGGTCTGTATCTCTGAATACTTATCAGCTGTGTTGTTTGGTCCAGAAGAAAGCAAGGCTAGGAGTGAAGAGACCCATGGTACCTGCAGCTTGCTGTCCCTTTCACATTGACACAGACTCCATCATTCTGGCAAGGGTTTGGGTCACACGGGTCTTGCAGATAAGGAAGCTGGTCTTGAACAGGCTCCATATCCTGGGCTGCTCTCTTCTGCCTTTCCAGAATGAGGCCTCCCATGAAGGCAGATGGTTTGGGTTCAACAGGAACTTCAGTGTTATTGAGATGAATTATGTCTTTTAAAAAAGGAAAGAGGGGAGAAACACATCAGGCAACAGTGTGTGATGCTATAGTAGTATTCTTCATACCAGAAGCTCACAGGGTGCTGTGGGGACCAGAGGTTACTCCTTGTCCATCTGTCCTTTACAGAGCTCTTGCTCTGTACTTTGAAAAAAATTGCCAAGTGTGGCTGTTCTGTTCTAAAATAAATACAGCAAGAAAGGCCTTTTGCATGTCCAGTGCTTAGAAATGGACATAGCTGCTGGTTAGGGTGCTTAAAAGAGTCAAAGAAGTTAACCCTCAGTAAATCATTGCCATTTAGATTCACCTGAACTCACAATCACTTTATTCAACACCACCCACCTGAAATTAAGCCACAGAAGTGTTTTTAAAAGCTGATCCCCATTAGGAAAGAAGATGACTCAGAGACAGGTGGCAATAGTCACTTGATTGGGTTTGATCACCCATTTGGTTTTGTAAGGAGAATCAGGACTAGGGTCTTTACCATGAAATTCTGCAAAAATAATGAGGTCATCATTTTTCAGGAAGCTTCTCCGTCTCAACTGGCTGTGCGATATGAAGTTAGTCCACCCCCATGACACACTTCTGTAACAATTGCACGAGGCATCAAATTTTCCAACAATTGATGGTCTCTCCCATATTAAGGTGCTGTTATCATCTGCCAAGAGAACAGGATGACAAATAAGAACCACAAAGCTCTGTGGCTGGAAGTATGACGTGACTTTTTTCTGCATTACAGTGTTAAACAGAATTTTTGCTGTAAAATCAAGTTCAGAGCTGAAATACCTGAACAGATCGCAGAGGACTGAAATTATGGGTAGCAGCAGATCCTTAGATGTGGTCTGCACAAGGACTCTTAGTCTACGTGAGGACATTGAAATTCCACAACTTCCCTCTCATTGAGGACTAACCAAATGCAAGTTACCTCCTCATTGTTACCAACTAAGAGCTCCCTCCTGCAGAAGGACATCCCCTCATTGATTTTTAAGTAGCTATGGTTTAGAGTCTAGCAGATTTTGTTCATTGCTATGGTTCTGTGAAACATTTATACCTAAGGTTTAAAACCTCCTACTGAAGAAGTGTGTACTAAACTTCCACTGGAAAAAGGGAAGAGGGATGGAGATTTATCTCTAGTATTTTATTCCATACCAAACTAAATATTTGCCTGTTGTTCTTATTTCTTTCCACTAACTCATCATGGGAAATCCCAGGGCTGGATGTGGAATGATGGTTGTACATGCTATATAAAACTGGAGGTAAAAGGTAGTCCCTGTGGGAAAGACTTCATCATCTGCAGTCTACAGCCAGCCAAGCAAGACAGGCTTCAAATGCTGCAAGTTGATCTCACAGGTGTTTTCAGGTAGTTTTCTCTTACATAAAGCTACAATGTGTACCCTGTGCATACACACCACGTATAAGTTAAGCAAGCCTCCAACATGCAGTTTTAACTTCTGTTATTGTTGATTTAGTAATGGTATCCAGCACCCTGCTGGCATTGCACCATCCTATGGTGGTGTGTCACCAACGGGCAAACCACAGGTAGAGTGGGAATTGCCAGCTTTTAGGAGAACTCTGCATTTACAGTCAAAGTCAGATATCCCAGGGACTATTTATAATAACACCAGAGTTCACTTTGGATAATTTTTCACAGACAATTCTGAGTCATACACGGGAAAGTCACGCACAAGAAAGTGTCCCCAGCTGGGAAATGCAGCCAAAGTTGCCAACTCTGAGTCCTACATTCAACCCTCTGACTCAGATTCCTTGGCTTTGAATTTTGTAACTCCCCCAGGCAGACACGACTTACCTGAGATAACATGGTCTTTGCTTGTGGTGAAGCTTTTGCTTGAGGACATCCTCTTCAAGACGTCAGGGTCCTGGTCCAGCACTGTGAGGACAGCCTGGCGGTTCAGAGCTGGCCACTCCAGGACACCATCGTTCTCCCCACTGCACAGGTGAAAGGCAACGCGCATGTAGCCGCTGATGTTGGAGTGGGGAATCAGGGTTATGCCAAACCCATACCCCTCGGGGCTGTAAAACCGGGGGCTCTGAATGACACCACTTGAGGAGTTGTCAAGGACTTGGCTGAAATTCCGAAGGACCCACACAGCTGTGGGACAGGGAGTCTCTGTCAGTGCCACGTCATCGATAGCAATCCCACCAGAGGAAGAGCTGGGGTTGCCCTTTAGTCCTTGGAAGAGGTAACGGAACTTCTTCTGGGCATTGAGGGTTACGTGGGCAATTTTCCAGTTCTGGTCATTATCCGCTTGGTAAAAGGAAAGCAAAGCATTGCCATCAGCATGGTTAGTGTATCACAAAGCAGCTTATTCCTAGCCATCCATTCCAGCTGCCTTTGGAGACAACTGGGCCTCTCCCGGAGTCCTGAAGGCTACAGATCTTGGCTGGTACCGTGATTATAATATATTCACATTGCCTTGTCATCAGAGTGCTTTGGACACATTGTTTTAGGAAGTCTTCACACACTGGTGAACAACAGTGTCTAGTACACTGGGCAACAGGCAGAGGGCCAAGATAACAAGTGGATGGGAGTCAATGACCCCATGTGCTAGAATTAACCGCTGCTCCCACTTCTCTAGGTACTTATCCTTCCCTGCAAACTGCTGCAGCTTGACACAGGCAGGTTATCACCAATTTTGGGTTTTGACAGCATAAACACATAGTGTGAATTTGTCCTACATATCAAAACCAGTTCCTGAAGTGGGAAGTCTGTCCACATTTCCAAAACTACATGTTTTTATGTTTCCAACCATGTAAAAATCAGGCTGAGATTCTTATTGACTGCAGCTGAGCACAGATATTTACATCTGAACAGGTCACTGTTAGATCATGCAACAGCCAGTGGAGATCTAGTCAACTGATCTCCAGCAGAGCTTGGGGTCCCTCTCAGCCACTGAGGGTAATATGACATTATTAGGGACGTGGTGACTTCTGCTGTGGAGCACCTACATCACATTATTGCAGCCCACAGTTTCACTGCTAAATGTCCTCATGTAACACCTACATCCTTAGCTGGATTGCAAGATATTCTGGTAGCTTCAGGAAAACCTTTTGATCTCTGAGCCAATCCACTGCATTCAGGGACTCAGTAACACAACTTTTCCTTCCCTAATATGCCCTATATATTCCTCACGTTTCCACTATTACCTTGGAAGGTCTGAATTTTCCTCATCTTGCGAATATTTCCAGTGCCATCATCCTCTTTAAGCCAGATGATCAGCTTGTCAGAAAGGCTTCCCGTGGTCCTGTAGAAGAACTGGAGGCACTGCTCAGTTCTCTTTGGATAAAGGATTCGGGACTCCAGGACTGCCAACTCTTCTGCTTTGCCAGAGCTGGTGCTGAAGTACATGAAATAGCCAGAATCTGTGAAGAAAGTGTCGAGGGTCAGTGTCTATTTCCCTGCCAGATACATGGTAGAAATTTATCATTTCACCTCCACTCTTTTAGCGGGCGTAAGTGTAGGATTTCACATGAATAGCAGAAGAAAAAAAATAGTATAGGGGGAAAAAAAAGGAGAGAAAGAATTTTAAAAGTCAGATGAGGGTTAGGGCATGTAATTCTAGAAGCTATGAGATGGTTTTCTTGAGCTATATTGTGTTCTCGCACCTGCTCGACAAGCACCAGCACCATAAGAGGCTGAGCATCTGTCCTTTCCAGTGGTGGGTTACATAAGGGGAATAGTTTACTCCTGAGTGCAGCGTGTCAAATTTCTCCTTTATCAAAGAGTAAAATGCACAACTGACTGTGCTTTAGGCCAGGATTCCTTCACTCAGTGCTCAGGCAAAATTCACCACAAAAGTAACTCTCTTTTTTGGAAGTCTGTGGTAATTTACCCTGTTGAAATAACGGCAAATCAGGCCCTTGGTTTTCAGAACTGCCTGTTGGGATTTACTCTCTGATCTCACTTGTAAGGTAGCACCCTGTGGCTGGGGCTGACTCTGCCCTTTTTCAGATTTTCTTCCTCTGAAAAAGAAAGTTATCCCTAAACTCCTATCATAAAATACTTTGCAACTTTCTTCTACCTCCAGAACCAGCACTCCTCGAGCTTAGCTTATCATTTGCTTCACAAACACAACATTTATGAGTGGCTATGAGCGTTGTTTTGTTCATATCGTGGGGTAACATAACTCTTACTCAGACTTTGGAAGCTGCAGTAAATCCTTGTCCAGGTTATATTTAAAAGGCCTCTAGTTAAGATTGTTCTTTGTCCTCTTTTATCTTGCTGGTGTGGACAACATTTCACTATGTTGGAAAAGCTTAATGAGAGCACGAGTGAAACCATAAACTCACACCCACAGGGCCAAGACACGTGAAAAGAAAAAGGTTTTTTTGCTTAACCAGGGACATTACAACTCAGGTGTTTGCTGGGTACTGGCTTAAATATGTCCCTTTAATACACAGGAAAGTGTTCCATGACTTCATTTTACCTCTGCAGCGCCCAGAGAGTGTGTGGTCTTCTAGCCCTGTAGCGTTGCTCTTTTGATGGACCCAGTCTAGATCATCTCTGGTTCCCTGGATCATGCCACAGATATTTTCTAACTCAAAAGAACACTGGTCCAAGAAGGTGTGAGTTGAAGCTGAAAAGAAAATGTACACACGGTTACCTCCAAAGTAGTATGATTAAAGTTTCTGCTCTCATTTTGGGGGTTTGCACTAGTAGAGACATCATGTAGAGAAGACCACCCACAGCAGGCATGAGCCCATAGACTCAAAAGAGGAAACATTTGATTCCTGGGAAGATTCACTGTATAAAGACACACTTTGTTGACCACTTTGTTAACCATGTGCAAACTCCCACGTGGCAGCTGAAGCAGGGACTGATGGTGGCTTATGACTGCAAGCTTTGGAGAGACAAGTCACTTTGTGACCAGTGATGGTGTTGTATTTAACTATTCCTCAGCTGGAGGTTATTGCTCTTCATGGCTCATTTGTTTGTTTGACGAGCACAAACACTGTTCTTCCACTTCAAACCAAGTCCATCCTTAGGCCAGTTCAGCTGAGTTCACCTGCAAGTTGATGTTTCTGTTGACAGCTCCATGGGCACAATAATTTCTCGCGAACAAAGACATGTGGTGATAACATCTTCAACCATCTTAGCAACCAACTAGGCAGTGTTGGACTCTAGACTTAGCCAATCTCAGGTGCAAAATAAAGTAATTAAGACCAAATGTCAGCAAAAGAGGACAAAGTACTGTTGCATTCACCTCACAGAAGCACAATGAAGCTGCCCATGCACCATCAGAAGATAGGCACATGTCTGAAACCCTAGGAGCAACATGGGAGAAATTGTGTGAATGCATTGACTTTAATTGACAATTGAACTTTTACAAAAGTAATGAGAGTTAGCAGAGCCAAAGAGAGGGATGAGGAGGCAATGACCCGGTTGGATCTCTACACCACAAGTCTTCTCCCACACCTCCTCAAGAGCACGTAAAAAGAGTTTTTGTGGTTGTAGAGGAGTAAGGGAGGTGAAGCAGCCAGGCTCAAGTATAAAGAGAGAGTTTGCCCTGGTTAAACCATGACTTACTGCAGTTATACATGCGGTTCAGCCTTTCCAGGTCAACGGCACTGAGGTCCAGATTCTGCCCAATGATGTCGTCAAACTCTGGTATCTTTGCAGTGATCGTGGGGATGCTCTCATTTTTGTTAAATGAAAACGGTCGATAGTGCATCACTGACTCGTAGTCATAGGGAGTGTTCAGGTCAGTGATGAAGCTGTCATCGTACTTCAGAAAATTGTGCTCTTTGCCTGGTGAAAGAACAGAAAAGTGCCTCATTTTTTGTGAAATTGGAAAGGAAATGGCTTTAGTGTGGCCCCTTGGTTACAGTGTCCTGAGGCAGAATTAATGTACCTGGAAGCAATTACTTTACAATAAAATATCAAAATTCAGCAAGATTTGTTTATGAAGTCATTTTCACAACAAAGCAGTGTCTTTAGGTTGCAGTAATGTGCCCTCACATGTGACTTCAGTAAGTTCAAAATCAAATATCAATGAGCAGTAAAAAATGGGATATATGAGGTTGGATTAGATGGTCTAATAGTGAGCATCCTGAAGGACTGGATTGAAGGGTTAATGTGCACCATTCCAGGGCCTGTGAATATCAATGCAAACATTAGCCAGGATATTAGCTCATATATGGAAGCCTTGGAGCCCTCTACTCATTGAAGGGACAGGTACAACAGTCCTGGAGTGCTCCAGGTTCTGTTCTTTGAAGCAAAGAAGACATTAGGAATCTGTGGGGAAAAAAAAATGGTGGTTTCACCCTAGACGGACAATCCTGCTGTGATATTTCTATTGAAGTGTCTTTTGGATACATGTTCTCATGGTTTCTGGGTGAAATGATTTGTGCTTGGAGAAAGTTTTTCATTATGAAGGCGTCTGCTAGGGCAGAGAGAGGGAGCCACCTCACATACTTTGATATGGAGGTAAGGAGAGACTGCCAACATTTCCAAGAACAAATAATATTTTCCGAAAATGTGCCATTCTTTCTCCCAGAACAGCACGTGACTGTGCTGGTGGATTATTACAGCTTCTCTGTGTAAGGGCTGCCCTGCCCTTCTCCAGGGCCATTCTGGGGGCAAAGGCTTGAGATTTTATAAGAGCTTGGGGTTTTTTCTTACAACTTGAATTGCACCTTTTATCAAGAAGGGTGAGAATCTTGCTAGTTAAGTGCTATCACTTTTTATAGCTGTGGAAAAAATCTTGGCAGGACACAGGCACCTATAATGCTGTTTTTTTGCTGCATTGGCACCATCACTGGGAACAAGAGTTTTCAGTGGGTGCCTTTCCTAGCATGCCTTTCAAAACTTGTTCTACAGCCTCCCAACCACTCCTTTTCATTAAGCAGTACAGAACCAGACCCAGGAGGCAGCAGGAGGCATTGCCTGTGGACCAGGGGGACTATGTTGAAACTCATACAGCCATGGAATCTGATTACACTAAACCTAAAGGCAAGAACCTGAAGAGACACCCTGGGCAGGAGAGGGCAGGATAGAGCCCTATTCTAGGTGCTCCATCTGACCTAATCACCTTGTGGTTTCTTCATGTACTAAGTAAATCTCTGCAGTTTCATCTCTGAGAATAAAAACCTTCTAGATTTTGAGAGGGCCTTTGATTAGAGAAGAGCCACCATCCCAGTAAGCTTAAAATTTACATTACATGGCAAGAGAGAAACTCACAGAAAGGGGAAGCAATCTGTCCAAAGTCAGAGAGCAGACCAGTCCTGGATCCAAGGGGGAATAAAGTCCTCTGACTTCCAAGGAGGGTCCCTCTCTTCTGGCCTTGGACAGTCTATGGTCTTTGACCAGAGAAGTATCAAAATCCTGCTACATCTACAGATTAATTTACAGGTCTCAGGTGTGCCCAGAGTTTCTAAAATTGTATCTTTAAGAAGGTCTTAAAATCTAGGAGGAAAAACAAGATACTGATGCATCTGCACTTTACAAAATCTGACCTGAAGGTCAAAACTCACCTGCAATAATTTCATCCCACCAGATTGTCACGTAGTCATCCCGGTCCATCCTCGACTGCTCATGGTAAAATCCTAAAGCATGCAGGAGCTCATGTTCCACGGTTGCTCTGTAGTCACACCCTGCCCCAATAGAGAGGTTCTGTCCAGTCTGCTGGTCTCCCACCATGGACCAACATCTGAGAAAGAGAGAGATCTTACTGTCTGCTAAGTAGTGTTTTATCCTCTGTATTTAAGTGCTCAGTCAGCTGATATACTGAGATTTTTGTCCTTTTTTAGATATTTCAAAACATGTTTAGATGTAGGAAATAAAATAAATCTTTCCAGTTCCTGAAGACCTGAATCTTGAGTATAAGAACCTTCTAGATTTTGAGAGAACCTTTAATTAAAGAAGAGCCACATCAAAACAATAGCAATATTACAATAAGCTGACTTTCCACAGCTTTTTTTGACCAGTGTGTCCAAGATTTCAAAGTCTAAATTCTGGCTATTCATATCCTTGGTGAGCTAAGAGGATGTACATGGGAGTTGTTTCACCCACCACCAGGTAGGGAAGTGAAAACAGTCGTTGGGAACCCAGTGATGCTGGGATGCACCTCATTGAAGAGTAACCATCCAAACATCAAATGCCCATCCAAGTTCATCACCTACATACCCTCTGCAGTCAGCAGAGGGAGGCGGCTGCTTCCAAGCTTTGTGTCCAAGGAGGTAAGACTGATTTACTGGTAGCCTCTTTTTCTCTGCTCACAACAAATTTAGACTAAGCTTTCAGGCTGCTGAAGTCAAACGGAACAAATTCCATAGAGCAAAACTAACCAGAAATTGATGTAACTCTTACCCATCTTCTTTCCTAAAGAATATGTAGGTTTCCTCTCCTTCATAGGGCTTGAAATCAATGCAAGACTTGAGACGGTACATTTCAAAGGCCTGGAGAATGACTCCTTTGGCATTCAGGTCTGGAAAACATGCAGCAGGAAAGTCCTTTAACACACTGTAATCATTCACCCTGCAGAGGTAAGGTATCCACACAGACGTGTACATGGAACCAAAAGGAAAATGATTTAATTTGATTAAATTGAGTTTTGTTGTGATAGCTGTAGAAGAAAAAATATGGCTTTGATACAAAGGAGCCATCAAGTTATTAGTGAATTTTAATGTGACAGAATCAGTTCTGAAAAAGGCAAATTTTTTATCAGAGTGACTCCAGTGTGAATGAGGATTGGAGCTAAAATCTGATTAAAGTATCTGGATTACCTAGGTTATCACCCAGGATGTAGGGAATGGGGAACTTCCATCTGTAGGTCTCATCTCTTAGGGCATTTCGCTGATTTTTCTGCAAAGGGAATTAATAGCTGGTGATGCATTTGCTGTGGGGAGATAACTTGTACTAAAAATACAATTACGACAAGTGAGAGATATGAAGTTTTTAATTACTTACAGGAAGCAAGATATCACCTTGAAAGAGGTCCAACCCAGCAGCTGAAAAGTAATTTAATGATAGATAATGTAAATGAAATATCAAATATCAAATGTATTTCACTCATATATTGAGATTAATTATACAAGGTCAATGTCCTTGGGGCATTTACAGAAAATAAAGAAGGACCAACCTCTTTCTACCAAAATACAGGGACAGGCCTAAAAGTAACAGTAGTTTCTACTCAGTATTTACTATTCAGCAATATATGCATTTTTGGTGGCAGAAATCCGATGGAAACCATTATCCATGTCCAGTTGGATAAGCTCTTGGATGCTCTCAGGCAGTGGCAACAGTCACGCAGTGGGACAATGCTCAGGAGAACGTGGTCACATAGGGAAATGAATCCAGAAGGATATTGTACGGAGCACATTTTTTACAATACTGAAAATACAGCTTTTTGCTCACAATTTTTCAGACCTTATGAGAATTTAGACATGAACTCACCTAAGTTTATGTCTGGAATGTCTCTGATGACCTCACTAACACCAGCATCTGCCGCTGCAAGACAGACAAAACACGACGTGTTCAGATGTGGTGGCACACAGCGAGCAGGAGAAAAGGCTTCAAAACTCAAAAGAGCTCATGGAGCACTTACCAGCTTCACTGGAGAGGTGCCTGACCTGAAAGAGAATGACATACAACCAGTGTAAGGTATGAGATGTCTCTGGGCAGGGAGGAACCCGTAGATATCAGGTTTCTACTTACAGAGACTGGAGAACCATAAGCATGACATAGCAGAAGCACAAGGTAAAGTGGGAAGATGCTGGAGCCCATTTTTGCAGTGGAAAAAGAAGCTGGTCCCTCTCATCTCTTGCAATATATAGGGTATGGTGCTGAGCTTCCCACAGCACATCAGCCAACCAGCTTCAAACTTGTCACCTTTGTATCTTTATTATAACAGCAAGATTTTCCTCCTCAGTGACACCTGCTGCCGTATCAACTACCCAAGTCCACTTTGGAGGAACGTGATAACCTCATGTCTTCAGTGCAGCTGGGGGAAGGCCCACCCAGACTTTGTGTAAGAAGATCTCAACCTGGCACAAAGTTGCTGACTCCTTCCACTGTGCTTGTTATCTGCCAACACTGCAATCTGGAACGCACGGGGGGAGAGTCACGTGCCTAGGCAGAATTATCCTGGGTTTATAGCACTCCAGCGACACTAGAATTTGGCCCAGTGCTATTTTCAATTAATAATTAACATCACATTGTAAAGATTAGAGATAAAAGAGATATGATTATGAATGCCCTGATGGTGTCTTCCCACAGCTGATCCCATCCCAGGACTGATGCCCCAGGGCATCAGGGAACAGTCTTAAGGAAACCACATCTGAGCCAAATTCTGTTCTCACGGGCACTAACTCTGGAGTTACTCATTTGAAGCAAATGGAGGTTAGATTTACACTGGACATCTGAGCAAACTTTCATACGATAAGCCAGCGTTGTCCTGCATCAAAATTTGCCAGCACTTCAGATGTGAAAGCACACTTACCCGTAACAGCGTGCAGCTTTGCCATCTGTCTGACATTTCCAGTTCCTTCATCTTTCTTAACCCAGATGACTTCTCCCGTGGACTTCCATTTAACCTGTAGAAAAACTGAAGGCACTTTTCCTTCCTCCTTGGATAAAGGATGCGAGATTCCAGAAGAGCTGGCTGACCAGCATGTCCAGTTTTGGCATCTAAGTACGTGAACTGTCCTCCATCTGGGACGCACAAAGCACACACAGAATCACTCACAGAGAATTGCTGTGGTTGGAAATGACTTATAAGATCATCAATTCCAACCATGATCTATCTCTACCAGGCCACTTCTACACCGTATCCTTGAGCACCCTATCTAGATGGCTTTTAAATACATCCAGGGGTGGTGATTCAACCACCTCCCTGGGCAGCCTGGGCCAGTCCTCGACAACCCTTTTGGTGCAGAAGTTTTCCCTAATGTTTTTTCAATAGAAAAGAATTCTCCCTACATTACAAATCAATATTAAAATGAAAATGTACTGAAATATGGCTTGCAAACTGGTGTTGAGTTGATTAAATAAGGCACATATTTGGTTCCATTCTTTAGAAATGAAGCACAACCCTACATACCCTGTCAATGTAAATGGATGAGCTTGGGTAAGGATTTTTTTTAAGACAAACTAGGAAAGTATTGGAAGAGTCCATTGATGCAGATAGCAGAGACTGTAGAGAATAAGGACTCTGAGTTGCCTCCTGGTGCTGCTCTGAGCTTCACTGCTGCCTCCAGCTACACGCCTATGCTTGGATGTCCCCCCATAAGCATCCCTGGCCTCCTGCAGTGGGTTCCCCTACAAATACCCAGCCCAGTAAAGCTGCTTATTTCCCAGTAACTGCTGGCCTGTTTGCCCTCAGGAAACTTCTGAAGGCTGACTACTTGTGTTTTGGGTTTTTTTCTTCCTCCTCCTTGAAGCTGAGCAATTAATTGCTTGTCACCAGCCCTCAGAGGCAGGAAGCCACTGTCAGCTCCCCAGTCACATGCCCTGTCACACATCCAGAGCCTTTCTGGTGTCAGCAAACCACACACCCTGCAAACCGCCAGGAACAGCCCACCAGAGAACAGCCAAGCAGCCTTGTTCCTCTAGAAACAAGGAGTTACCAGTGACAGGACCTAAGCAACCCAGCTGAGGGGGGCTTCCAGCACTGGTTTTTGCACTGTGCCTCTCACTGGGTGCACATCTGCCCTCTCAGTCCCCACACGTGATGAGAACAGGAGCATCCCCTTGCCCTGCCTGCCATATGCTCTCCTCCTCACTGACTGCAGATCTGGGATAACCACAGGATCTCCAAACTCATCCAAAGCTGTGTTGGGCAGCAAACATGGTCCAGTACTTCCAAAAGCCGTCTCTTGCTCTCTCCTCCCTGGGACCATGCTCCATGGAATGGCTTTCTTGTCTATTCACAGAATCACAGAATTATTGAGGCTGGAATAGCCCCCGAGATCATCAAGTCCAGCCTATGACCCAACACCATGCCATCAGCTAGACAATGTCACTAAGTGCCACATCCAACCTTTCCTTAAACACCTCCAGGGATGGCAACTCCACCACCTCCCTGGGCAGTCCATTCCAGTGTCTAATCGCCCTCTCCATGAGGAAGTGCTTCCTAATATCCAGCCTAAACCTCCCCTGGTGCAGCTTCAGGCTGTGCCCTCTCATCCTGTCACTAGTTGCCTGAGAGAGGAGCCTGACCCCCACCTGACTACAACTTCTTTTCAGGTAGTTGTAGAGAACGACGTGGTTCCCCCTGAGTCTCCTCTTCTCCAGGCTGAAGTATTTTTTGCCTGTCATGCACCATGAGACACTTCTGTGACTAACCACCACTCGTGTTTTGGGAAGTGCATGTGCCTGACCATTTGTACATAGATCAGATAAGCCCGTGACTTTCAAAACAATCTTTTTTGAGGATCTTTGGACTGTCTAAATGATGCTCCTCGGCAGTGTTTCATTTTCTCCCTCTCTGGAGGGCAGTGTGTGCATGTTCTTCAGCTGGCTGCAGCTCTTGTAAAGGAGGTGGTGAGGGTAAATGCTATTGCTCTTCAACTGTGGGTAGCTCCAGCTCAACCAATACAGGAAGGTGAGCAGCAGCAGATGAGCAGTGCTGGGAAGTACAGCAGGTACCTCATAACTTCACAGACTGCTTTGGCTGGTTATGTGTATGCTATGTGTTTACCAAAGTACCCAAAGAAGTGGCCCAGTTTTCAGAGGTACTAAGCAGCTTCCAGTGAGTGCAGGTTGCATTAGCTTCCCTGGTTTGGTTCCTAAATACCAATTTAAACCCTAACTTTTCATCTCCATTCGGAAATAATTAATCATTGTATTAAATAAAAATAAAAAGCTGCCCCAAAATGCTGTGCACCAGTCTCCCCACACCTAAGAGCAGATCTACACTAGATTCCTAGACATGGACACCAGCTGGTGTCACCAGCTTCCTGATGGTCCTTCCCAGCAAGCAGGGAAATCTCCTGACCTAACTGTAGATGGTCACAGTGTTGGCATCTGCCACTGAGTTGGCTTCCCTGGCACCTTTACAGCCCCTGGACAGTCACAGGCATTGGAGACGTGAGTCACTAGACCTATTTTAGACTTCTATTTTAGGTGAGAAAGTCTGTGGCCTGGAAGAGTCACCACCTCCCCACTGCTGCAGAGGCAAATCGGGGTGACCTGCCCGGCCATAGGAGTTACTGGATTTAACATTAGGTCAGCTGAACCCAGCCCTGCAGCTGAAGGCAAGGAGGAAGCTCCATGCCAATGCCAACACACCACTGACACACCCTGCCCCTAATCAACACCAGGAGGAAGCTATTTGCTTGTTTTCCCTGAAAGAACACCAAAGGGGCCCACTTCAATAGCTAGGATGCAAATGGAAATAAAATAGTCTTTGATTAAACAAAGAGAACATCAAATTCAGATAATACCTTTGGTTAGTTTGTTTGCATTAGTTCTATCTCCAGTATAATACAAATAAGGCCTGGGGCAGACACGTGGCTCAGGTATTTATGTCCTTTGTACCAGCAAGAATGAAAACAAATGTCTCCTGAGTTGGAAAAACCATCATCTCAAACAAGGTGGGACAAACCAGACTGTTAATACAAAATTCCCCGTCCAGTTTCAGATTAGTCTGTTCCCCCTGGTAGGGCTTGAAATCAACACAAGACCTCAGCCTGAACATGTCAGACACCTGCAGGATAACTCCTTTAGCATTCAGATCTGAAAAGCAGAGGACAATAGCAGGTGTTCTGCTTTTATAATGCTATAAATATCTATCACTCTAGATAGAAAGTATGAAGAGGTGTGCATTAAAAATATGAACACAATAAAAATATCGACCTGAGTGAAAGAGCAGGAGGCTGTTAGCAAAATTCCCTGGATGATGGAGTAATTTTGGCAGAGGCCATAGGGAGAGATAGTATCTTTTATTAGATAGACTGATAGCGCTGAAACAAACAAGCAGGTTCTGGGACAGCCAGGACATTGCTCAGGTTTTGCTGGGTAATTTTACTGCATGTTATTGTATAATTTCAAGTACTGTAAACTTTGAGCTCAGGGTTAGTAAACACAGGAGAGATCCATAGGAATTTAACACCAATTTCCTATTAGTTTTTACTCCTAAATTGTTCAAAATTTAAAATAGTGCCTAATATTAGATGAAAACAAGAAGAGAGTACGGGTTGAACTTCTTTTGCTTATAAAATACCTGCGTTTCCCTTCTGCCTGTACTGAGCTGGGGCTGTTATGAAGAGATAAGGCTGGAAGGGTGCAGAAGATCAACATACATGTTCTTGAGATTAGGATTTCCTGACTCCCACTATCCAGGGATCTCAGCCTCATACACTGGTATTACTACAATCGGCTGCTCATCAGCACCTGGCTGGTCACTGAGGCTGCCGCGTTGAAAGCAACATGTGGTGGGGCCGAGCAGTCTCTGTCTGGCAGCAGCAACCAGGGCATTAATGCAGCATAACCCAAGAGTAAACCAAACTAAAGCAGCCCGGAGAGGCGGACAAGACCAGAGTAATGCAAGTAACACAGTGCTGCCAGAATAAGAAGTCTTATCACCCAGGCTGTCAGCTGGGACGTAGGGGATGGGAGGAGCTGTTTCTCAAAGCATTTCTCTCCAGCTGCTAATGAGATCAACATGCTTGTTTTCACATTCTGAGCCCAATCTACACTCCTGCTGATGTTGGTTTAGATCAGCAGCACATACCGATAAGATAACATCACCTTCAAAGAGCTTCCTTCCCATTTCTGAAATGAGATAAACAACCATTTGGGACAGAGTGACTTACCAAGAGCTACAACATGTGTTTTTTCAAAGACCACACAATCTATCAGGTTGCCTCATCTACCAACCCATCTCTCTTTAACCAGCAGCTTCCCAGAAACAAGCAAATAAAGAACCATTGCCACACTATAACATGCCCCAGTGCTCCATCTGCAGCTAAGGAGGATTTGTGGTTGAATCAAGATTTCCATAACAATTCCATAATTCTTTTTCCCAGGCTCGTATCCTGAAACATTGCAGGCTTCTGAACATTGAAGTTGATATATAGATGGGATGGATTTGTCCAGAAGTTAGGCATCTAACAGCTTAACTAGTTAGCTAAACTAGGCTAGTCATCTGGTATTCTCCATGTGATCAAAGGAGAGAGACAAGGATTCTGGGGAGGGAAGAAGTTCAGCCTGAACCAAGCTCAGACTGAAGCTATTAAATCTATGCACTATATGTCCCAGAACCCATCACAGCTGCATGTCCATCTAATTGCCCAATATAAGTGTCTGGAGCCATCGGAGATGCACAAAGGTATCCAAAATATCCTCATAAGGTACAGAGCTTGGGACACTCCTTCCCACTCTAGAGTGGTGCTGGAGGGGATGGATTTGAAGTGGCTACAGACACCAGTGTTATAAACTGCTGATCCACAGCTTCCATGCTTTAAAGACACAACATTTCAGACTCTAATTTTATACCCTTATTTTTTTAAGGTGCCAGATTCCTCAGGCAGAGCAGAGCCCAAACTCGAGCCATTACATGGTCCTGATAGTGTAACAGATTAATTTAATGCCTTTGTGTAAGAACAATCCTGGCATAGACATTTTGTTAAAGAAATAACTTATATCCTCCTCATATACAGATGGAGAGAAGGGGGAAAAAAAACAAAGGCAAAAACCTAAAAACCCCTGTCCTACAGCATGTTTTCTGTTCTGTCAGCAAAACTGGAGGAAACTTACACCAGAGCATAAAGCAGATAAAGAGGCAATGACAGGAAACGAAAACTCCCTCAAGGCAACGCTCTGAAACCCTGGGGCAGAGATGAAGGTATTAAAGCTTCATATCTTGGTCATCGGTCATGTGAAACCAACCAACTCACTCAAGATAAATGCACATCAACAAAGCAGAAGTTGAGTTAGAGCCGTTGCCAAGGTTCCTCCAGGAGCTGTGCTACAGACAAGTGCATGGGGAGGGATGTGGGTTCAGCCCAGGGGTTCCTGAGCCTTCCCCAGGAGCAGCTGAGTGTGTTTCCAAATGTGTGATTAAGATTTTGAGCTTCCTACAGAATTATGCTTGTGGAAATTTCCTAGCCTTCCCATCTTCCCTTTCACCAACCCTAATGTACCTTTCTTTCCTCTGCCCTGTGCCCTGCTCCTGCTTTTCTGTCTTCTATGACTGCTACCAGACTCCAAAGCAGAGGTCTTCTCCCTTCTCTCTAGAAGCAGTGGGGTTTACCCCGCGTTTTTAATGGCCCTGCAATTCTCACTGTATCCATGATACATTTGGGATTTTTTGCACCTAGGAGGGAGCTTCAGTTCCCTCTGGTGCCATCTCTCCTGACAGACTTGTGGTCTCCAAAGGCTAGCTCAGATCTCTGTAATAATTGAGCACTCTGCTTGCTTACTGTCCTCACTTACCTGAGTTTAGTTCTGGAATGTCCTTTCTAAGCTGCCCTCCATCAACTATCAAAAGAAATAATACACCTAAGTTAGAGACTAAATGATGTGAGTTGATGTAATTCCCCACTGGATGACTGATAGGTTTCCACATAAAAGTATTACATCCTTACCTATATCTTCAACAGAGTTCTGGATTGGAAACACAGAAAGTAGAGTTTCGAAATCATGGACAAATGAAGTGAAACCTCACCCTGATCCCAAGCCAGGAAATGGAGGAGCAGGTGGGAATACCATAAAGGCAGAGGAGCAGGTAAGCAGTGCTGCGAAACAACACATCCTCCAGGAATCCATTTCAGAAGATCACCTGGTGCTACCTGCCAGTGTAGACATTGTGTCCTGAAGCCTTCCAAAGTACTGATAAGCATAAGCTGTAAAAAAGTTGAACTTTAAAAAGAAGAGTAGATTTTAATCTTATTAAATATAGGTGTAAGCCAACCCGATAAGCAATCTGCCTCCCCATTTTGTAACTATTCTTCATATATTAACCCTTGTAGCATTCAGGAGTGATTGAACTATTTAAAATACCTGTGACTTCTTCAGAGATAATCTCACTTATTTCTTCTGCTTTATGAACCATACAGGCCCCATTCTGACATGAAACCACCAAAGCTGCTGAATATGGAAATAATAACCTATTCAAAAGAAGAGGCTTGTGGTCTGCAGTGTGGATAAATCACTTTAAGGGAGGGTTTTCTTGATTGTTTTTTATTATTATTGTTCCTGCAAGCATCTTGGTAGATGCAAATAAATTTGTGTTTTCACCTGTTTCTATGGGTAAAGCATCATATTTAATTTTAAAACATTGTTATTTTTGTAACCAACAGAACACAAGACATCCAGTTCCAGAAAAATGCGTTGGTTTGAGTTTCCTCAGGAGATCTGGAAGGTTTTGTCTCTCAGACTAGGAGTACAATGAGGGGTCCTGGTTTGGTCCCACTTATGTGCCTATGAAGCCAAGTGTTTGGTTTTCCCAGTGTTTTTCATGGGAACCCCACCCAGGTCTTTCCTTGTGAATACAAATCATGTGTGCCAGGGTGGAGCAGGGCAGGAGAAGGCCCCCTTGGTGAGAAGGCAAGAGCAGGGCTGAGATTTGCTGTTGGGAGTGCTTCTCCTGGCAGCAAGACGCACGTTCCTATAGCTGTCTTGCTCTTACATGCTTCCAGCATCTCCTCACACCACTGCTGCTACACTTGCCTCCCCTTGGCTCACTTACCCAGCTTCACACTGCAGGAAAAAAACCTGAATTCACCAAAGAGGACCCATCAGTTGACAATTCTCAGCCTGCCTGTCAGAGGAGCAGCAGAACTGGAGGTTACAGGGACAGAAATGTCCAGATCAGGCTCCTGGAACACAACTCTCAGGGGAAGAAAATCCACTAATTGCCACCTGGCACGAGCCTGCCCCGACTCCTGGACTCAAGGGCTTAGACCAAAAAGAGGAACAGATTTGCCTCTTTGCCAAGCACTCTGTGAAACTTCCACCCTCTTTAGACAAGAAGGGGGTGGCAAAAGAGGTACAGGGGAGCGGGTGATTCATTAAATGCTCCTCTGACTGATTCCCACTGCAGCCAGTGTCCTTGTGTCCAGCTCCCCTGAGTTTGCTCTTCACACACACACAAGAGGAGTCTGATCACCAGCACAGTTGGACAACTTCATTCCTAACAATTTGCAGGTGTGAAGGACCAGAGATCATCTGCCTTCACAAGAGTTCTTGCATTCTCCTCTTGCATTGTCCTTCTCCTCTCCATGCTCCCAGAGCAGGAGTCCTGGCAGCCACCAACCAGAGGACACTCACTCAATCACAGCAGTGCCCCGAGGCAGGAAAGCAGCTGCTTTGTTTGTGTCACCCAAGACAGCTCTTCTGGGTGGAAATTCAAATGCTGGACATGGACATGGACACCGCGTAAGGGAATACCCAGCACATTTACATTCCTGCACCTGCCCCGCTCGCAAGAGCAGCAGCACCAACATCCCCACCACCAGCAGCTCTATAAAGCTCCCGGCTGGGTGCGTGGCACTCGGGCAACAGCAGCTGACAACCTGCCCTCAGCTCTGCTCCAACCACCTCCTCTGCTGGCACAGCACCGCTCCCCGTCTGGCAGGATGGCAGCTTGTCACCCTCGGGAGCAATTCAATGCCACCTCCTACGATGCCGTGGCCATGGCCCTCATCACGCTCCAGGCATTTGCTGGCGTCGCCATAAACGCTTTCATCGTTTCTGTGCTTTCTATTGCTTGGCTCAGAAAGAAAACCCTGAACTCAAGTGAGAAGATCTTGCTGGTCCTGGGATGCTTCAGGTTTGGGGAAATGTGCATCTCGTGGCTACACCTCTTTTTTTCAATTATGTATCCCTGGTGTTTTTATGTTCACCCCATACCCCCTTTGTTTTCAGCTACTGATACCTTTTTTAATACTTCCAACGTGTGGGTTTCTGC
>VYZX01006965.1:0-16529 GCA_013401335.1 Brachypteracias leptosomus
CCAAGGTAAACCCACCACAACAAACTAGATAGGGTTCTTTCAATGCTTTGCAAAGAATATGTTGACATCCATTCTTAGGTGCCTGATTTTCACTATGAGATAGCTCAGGGAGCCTAGGAACCTGTAGGCTGCTGGAAGACCAGCAGCTGTATCCAAAACTTTTCTGGAATTAATTTAATATTCTTTGGTTTGCATATACAATCTTTCAGTAAATTAGTGATATCATGATGAGCAATATAGTCATGTTGTTATATTCCAATTTTTGTGGACTCATTTCCTTAATTTACAGCCTTATCTTTTTATTTCTAAGTTAAAGTTGAAACAATTCCCCCTGCCTCTTTAATATTTATCAAATATCTATCATTTAGATTGAAAATTAGATGGAAATTCTTCATTCTGGAGGTGGTGAGATATTGGAACAGGATGCCCAGGGGGGGTGTGGATGCTCCATCCCTGGAGGTGTTCAAGGCCAGGTTGGATGGGACCTTGAGCAACCTGGTCTAGTGAGAGGTGTCCCTGCCACGACCGGGGGATTGGAACTAGATGATCTTTGAGGTCCTTTCCAGCTCAAATTGTTCTATGATTCTGTGATTCTATGATCTTCTATCTGTTTATTCTCTGTAAGGTTTTGCTGGGGGGGAGAAAAATCCTTTCCTCTGAGAACAACAGTAATGCGAGAGTTTGATAGGGTCTTAGTGACCTAAATTAACCAAAGTTGCTTCCTGATGAAATGGCTCTGCAAACCATTTTATCTTTGATTTTCAGGAGCTAATTAAACTAATTTGAAGACAGAGAAGACAGCTCCAAAATGCCAAGACAGACATGTTTGTTCCCAGAGGAGGAAAGATCATATTCACAATGTCTTCAGCCAAACTCTGGTAATATTCAGAGTTAGGCTTTAATTGAGACCAACATAGAAATAGCTAATTATTTCCAGAAAGTCTCTGCCTGAATACTGATGAAGGCGTCACTTTGTAAAAAGCATAATGTTTTTCATTTAATTTCTTAAAAATCGATTAATATTGTAGAAGCTGTACATGTAATAACAATCGATTCACAGAATGGTAATTTCTTTCTTTGTGCATTACTTCCTCAAATCAAATGTTCCAGTTGTGTGGGCAATGTGAAGCTAACAACATCTCCATTCCCTAAACTCAGTATTTTTTATTTACAGTAATTGATATGCAAGGAATTGATTTCTACCAAGAACAGATGTCAGCTTCACAAATCCTACAGTTGTCATCAGTACCCATTGCCTCAATGTAGTCATTAGTTTAGTAATATTGATGCTTTCTATTCATGTCAGTAAACTTTTCATCAGACATCTTTGTGAGTGATGAATACCATGGATATTAAATAAAAAATTTTGCATAATGTTGCAGGTTTTACATTTCCACATAACAATGAAAAACTTCTCCTAAAACATATTTTTGAGGAAATTACCCCATCATACTCTCTCCAGAGTGTTTCTATTCAACATATACATGACACCACATGCAAAGGCAGTGAGGAATTGCTTTTCTTTCTGTGCCTGCTAGAGATCCCAAAGTCACTAAAATGCTAAGTTAATACCCATTTATTTCATACTCCCACACACAGCATACAGTAAACTTCCATGTTGAGTAGGTGGGCAGGTGGCATTTCGAATCCACCCCAAGCAGTCTTCCATGACTGACACAAAGTGCTGTGATTAGACTCTGAATGAGAAAACTCATATGCCACCTAAAGCAACTGTATGGTTATAGAGCAAGCAGCCACTGCTTCTCCAGGGTCATTCATTTCCCCCTAGAGATTTCAACAATAGGTGTTTTAATGCATTTGCAGGGAAGCCTCTGTATAAAAGCTGTCACATGAGAGAGTCGTGGCCTCAGGTTGGAACAAAAAGATTGGGGCACTATCTTGAAATATATCAGAAACTGGAAAATGGGAAATTGGAATAGTACAACTGTGAGATGGCTTCCCAGATTCTACAGTCAGGGTGATAGCAGAAGCACATCTATCTAGCTATCTGCTATATAGTTAGGGCCAAACAGCACCATGAATTTTACAGATAAGTGCTTATTCTCAGTTACACTTAGAAATAAAAACAGAGCACAGATGTAATCTTCCTGCAAGACACTTGCTGATAAAGCAAGATATCTTGTTCATCCGAGAAAGAGCTTCTGAATCCTCTATAAGCTTGACACACTGAAAAATAAATATAACCCCCTTGCTCTGTGACCACCTCCACCATGGGTTCCGTTGTCTGTCTTCCCATGGCTCAGGCCTATTTCTGATATGTCTCCATTGTATAAACTTGTCACAGACTTTTGAACAAGTAATTAAGCTCTTGAAAAGGCCATAGGAAAGCCTGTAGAGAGAAACATACAAAATAAGAAATGTAAAACAGCAGATAGAGATAGGGGAGAGGGTGTTTGTTGGCAGCTGACAGATTCAAAAGGAAAAATAACAATAGAGAAAGGAATAAAACTCTAAAGGGAGAAATATTCAGTCAGTAGATGACAATTTATCAGCATAGAGAATCTAATCCAGGGACAGGGGCCAGCTCTCTCCTTTCTGACTGGCACCTTCTGACCAGCAAAGCCTCTTCATATGTCTCTTAAGGGTGATGAGCACACTGAAGCTTAGACCTGTAGCATTTGGGACTAATAGCCAACAGTTGCTTTACACTATAAATTTGTGCAAAGTCTTTCTGCACACAGCTCTTTAATTGGCTCCTTCAGGGTCCTTTAAGCCTGAGCAAAGTGACCCAAGAGAGGGCTGCAGAGGTGCAAAGTGATGTCCATCAAAGCTAGGTCACCATTAGGAGGGATGCCTAAGAAGAGAAAACAAACATTTTTAGAAAAATAATTTGCTTCAGATTTCTGCCATTAATCCTTGCTTCTTCTTTATCATGATTCATCTATTTTCACTGACTGCCCCTCAAAAATGTTTGGGCTAAACCTTCTGCTCATGCCAGAAGTCCATAAGGAGGAGTTAAGCTTTGACAGGCAGTAGTGGGGTAATTTAGGTTGGAGAACTAGAACCTCTTGTGACTGTGGTTCAGGTATAAAAATACTCCAAGCCAAAGTGTCAGGTATGAGTCTGTTGCAGCTTTGCCTGAGTCTGTAGAGTTTAGTCTCCTGCAACTAGTCCTTACCCAGGAGACACCTGGCAGTATGAGCTTGATGGAGAACAAAAATCTGTACACACTAACATGTGGAAAAAAGTGTATCAGAAGCACAGAGCCACTAAAAGAGCAATCCTCCCTTGCTTTCTCTTCAGGATTATTTCTAGGTATGTGCACAGCAGTAACACAGATGACAAGCCAAGATCTGCAATGAAAGTCATACTGTTTTCTAAACATTGAAAATGTTCATGGCTTTTAATTATTTTTTCTTTTAGTACTGTTTAAGAACAGTAAGCCACATCTAGTAAATCTCTCAATAGTTATATTTTCTTTTCTGTTCCAATTACATGAATTAAAATGCATTGCATATCAAAGATATGTATTGGGAAGGTCTTTTGAACTAAATATTGTTAGCAATTGTTAACAATATTGTTGATTATATTCATACAGGCTCAGCTAGATGTTATTAAAAGGTTGGGGGGGTTTTGTTACGAGTATTTGGTCGTGCCATTTTGTGAATCTCTGCTGTGACTTCAACATTTCACTTCTATAGCCAAAGAGCTTCTGATTTTTCAGACTTATTATTTATAAAAGCCTATGAGGTTGCAAATGACATTCAGTGGCAGGTTCATGTATCAAAAGTTAAGACTAATGGAGACAAATATTGTGTAGAGTTTTAAAATTAAAACCCACCAATATTACTCTAATCAATATTGTTTATATAAAAATGACTTGCATACTACAACAAAAGCCAAATTACAATAAGTGACATTTTCCTGGGACAAATGAGCTATATATCAATAGACAAAATAATTGTATATAAAATATCCCTCCAAAACAGCATTTTTACCATGGAAGAATAATTCAAGAACAAACAATTTTCACAAAACTCCCAGTAACAGCAGTGGTTCATTATAATCAGTAAGTCAATGTTTACTTAGCGTCACTGATGCCGACAATTAGTCTTTTGTCTTTTTCACATCTGGTGCTTTTAGCAAGATTAATTTAATCAAGAATTTTATCCAGATACTAATTTATTAGCTGATACTCCCTTGGTTTCACTTGTAACTTCCATTCATGATCAGAAGATCCTAATTCTTTCTTTTTTAAGAGACTCTAGTAATGACTGTATGATTTAAATAAGTACATGGATATACTAAATGAATATGTAAATAAAAATAAAAGGGTTTTTTACACTCACTTTAAAATAAGTGATGTTAGGAATATATGCCAAGATGTGATTTTGAATTATTTTTGTCACACATCAGAGTAAAACTCAATATAGATTTGCAGGAACAAAACGAGGTGTTTTGATTAAGTACCAGATGTGTCTCTCCTTCATTAATCTGGAAAATAGAATGATTGTGGGTGACAGACTTAGACTCATTATCAGTGCTAGTACTGTGAACATTTTTTTTAAAATCAATTGCAAAACAGAAGAAAGAAAAATCCTTTAACATAAAGAGATTTCTTGTCTTTATTTTATAAAACGTGTTCTCTCTTCTCCCCTCCTCCTGAAAAATAATGATCAGGTTGAAAACAAATTTTCCATGCTGGAATAATTGAAATACTATTGAATTTTTCACAGTGGTATTTAATTAGATTCAATTAAACACATTTTTGAAATGCAGCATCAAAAATATTGAATAAAATGTTTTGACTTTAAAATAAAAAGTCACCTTTTATTCCTACTCATTAATAGAACTGAATTCTATGAAATTTTGATGTGGACTGCACTGTAGCAAGGAAGCTGTTTGTCTGATGCATATTGCCAGTTTATAATCTGCAACATTTTCCAAAATAACTAATTCTCACTTCTATCAGTGTCCTAGCAGTACCCCTTCAGAACACCACACAGCATCACCTCGCCAGTAAACATGTAGAAACATTTTCTGCACTTATCCAAATTGCTTACAGCAGACTCCCAACTCTTTTCCTTTAAAAGAAACACATTGTTTGTAAGACACAAAAGAAACAGAAATTGAAAGTTGGTCTTATATTTTTGGTGCAATATCATTGATGAAGCTTTTGCTAACAACTAGAATAATGGATTGAGATAGGAAAACCTAAGCTTCTGAATAAGCTGTCACTCTCCAAATCCTAACAGTTCAAAGCTAAAAATAACTTTTACAAACACATCCCATCCTTCTTTTGCTGAATCATCTTTTACGTGTTAGGAAAGAGAGTTGATTTTTTAATCAAGAGATAAGAATTTTAGTTGAAGAGAAATTACAAGAAAACAAAACAAAAACGACTGACAATCACCCAGGTTACTTGACATTTACTCATTCTATCTATAGGGGTTATCTATACCTAGTAGAATTTCCATAAGATGTTATGTTCATTTAGGGCAGTGGGATTTATATTACCCTGAGAAGAGCTTAGGGTTTGTTCTGTAGCTTGGATCTGTAGGACTACATCTATAAATCTGCTTTAGCAAAATAGCAGCAAGGAGTAGACCCTGTTAGACAGCAAGAAGTGCTCCTGGCATGGCTTTGGTGCAAACATGGTAACTTACATTGTCCCAAGACAGCACTGAATAGAGCTGGCAATGGCAGCCTGTGTGTAGCCAGGCTATTGGGGTCAGGAAGGGAACTTAGCTGTCAAGTTCCAGTATCAGCTGGCTGTATTGCAGAGAACAGAATCCAGACTGTATTATTTAGTAGCATAGCTGTAACTTTAACCTTTGGCATGTGCTTGGAGTTTTAAACTGATAGACTCTGCCTGGCTCCCACTCAGGCTTCTGAATCCTACTCAATATAAACAGATTTTTCCTATACTTCACCACCCTTCAGGCACAGCAAAGTGAATTTTGGTTTATTTTCACCTGAAGAGGTATCCAGTTCTCAAACAACAAAGCAAAATCTGTAAAGGAAGAAAAAAAACATCAAACAACAAGCAACATACAATTTTGAATGCCATACTTGATTATCCTTCCTGAACATGCCAAATGATTGATGGAAGGTAGGTTACCGTCCCTTTGAGTGCTAGAAGTCCCTAATGAAAACTCTAACAGCAGAAGTATTATTGTGAAGCCAGCTTATACAACAGCTGTTATTTCTAGGGGTCCAGAAAGCAAAAGAGAGAGCTTAGCCTTGTCTCTTTTCTTGTGGGAAAAAAAAAAAAAAGGAAAGGAAAATAATGTTAATTTTGTACTCACAGTCGTCAGCACAAGGGTAACTTTTTATTGTTGACTAACTTAACTTACTTTTCCAAACCAGAAATGCAACTATCTAATTTTTAGATTTGTAACTTTGTATTTAGTATTTCATGTCATTCTATTCTCTGGCATATTTCTTGTGTCAAAAAGGAAATGACTTATGTCTTTATGTGGTTATGTAAATGTGTGCCACTTCTTAGTTGTGTTTAAACACATATTCATATATTCCCCCAACACTGACATAAACAAATGTATTCTAGGTGTTCTAATGAGATATTCTTATCAGGATGACTCTCTTAAGAAGCTAATAGATATTATATGAGACAGAAAAGGGGTGTGTGACATTACTTATTTTCTGAGTTTGAAGGTTTAAAAAATAAAATTACCTGTGCATCCACAGGCTTGATGAATAAAGACAAATAACTTGCAAATTAGCAAAGTTTCAGAAAAGTGAATCCATTAGTTTAAAGATTTCAGTGAAGTGTAATAAATTGGTTTTCCTCACAGTAAATGCAATTTGTAAATTATAACCTGACAGATGCCCTTATAAAAGCTAGAGGAAGATTTAAAAATCGCATAGTGAAATAATGTCTATATTACGGTATCTTAAACTGTATGAAAGCAATAGCACATTCACAATTATTTAGGTACTGACAGCTTATTAGGGAAAAACTGCCATTCTCTTTATCACATCTTCACTTGCTCCAAAAGTGTGAAGGAGCTTGTTTAATATTGACACAAAGCAGTAAAAATAAATCACAGCAGAAGAGATGAGCATATCTCTGGTTGGACAGGGCTGAGACTTGCATTAAAGACAGATCTTGTAGAGCTGATAGTGGGAGTACAAAATGAATAATTGTAATTTCAGGGGAAAAAAATCTTTCATTAGATCAATCCCTCTATTAAATAATGGCTCTTGATTGCTTTTTTCAGTGAGTTTATGTCATGACATACCAGAATAGATGCGATCTGGCCCACATGCTGATTCAACTCACTGTAAGAGCAACCAGCAAGTTCCACAGGAGTGATTGAGGGCTTCCTCCTCCTCTGTTGCCATCAAGTTCTGCATGGTGCTAGGCATGTCCTACCAGGTGGGACATAACTAAGAATCTCACTCTAAAAGTGAAATTTTTCTTCTTTTTCCCTTCACTATATGGCTGTGGGTGGCAATTTGCACACACATGCAGATTAAAACAAGGTGGTTGTGTACTGTGCCTGGTTACTCACCACTCTCTCTTATGGTCATGTCACCTCCTCTATGGCAGCAAGTGACCATGTGTGTAGCTCCTAACTGCCAGCCCACACAACTAAATCGAAGCTTCTTCATTGCTATATGAACATGCCATGCAGTAGGCTGAAGAGATTCAGGAGCTGCTTTGTGTATAATGAACTTCTTCTGCTACAAGACAATCTAATAGCTTCTGGACAGATTCAAGTCTCCCATCATTATCTGAAGGCCGTTAGAAATAAGTTCTTCAGTCTATCATTATTGGTAGTCACAATGACATCAGAAGTGTTGTCTGTATTCATTTGAACCAAGAGTTTAGTAGTTTGACAGGTCTGGTGATCTGACTGGAAAAAGTTTGTTATTGCATATGAAGTTTTCTGGTCTCATTTCTCACACTTTACCAGAGTGATATCCAAATATATTTTGTGTTGGCACAGCTGCACATTTCTTTGGAACAAACCTGTTCCCCATGAGACCATTAAAAATTCTGAGGTGTGGGAAATAACTTAGGAATGATAACCACTCCTTCAATAATAGCTTAAAGAAATTGCAGTAATAAGGATGAAAATAACTTTTACGAAGTCAAAGAAATGGCTGTGGCATTTTTCAGGTGTTTTTGGCCAATTTGCAGATTCTCCACCTAGAAAAGATACTGATTTTTTTAGCATGTTGCAGATAGTTTAAGGTATTATATAACAAGGTTTCAGTTTTCACAGCAAGCTATTTCAGAATAATTTCTGTTAAGGTAGCCTTCAGAGTTTATTTTTGCAAGAATTAATTTTGCCATGAAAATATACAAAGGAAGTGTCCCTCTGATGTTTTGGGAGCTGTTTATTCCACTGTGCAATGTGAAAATTGTTCATGAAGTGATCCAGATATCACATATAACAGCAATGCAAAAACACTTAAAATTAATAAACTACATGTAACTGGTGAAGGGAAATAGGTAAGAATCAGATTTGGTGGCCAATGTGAGCCTGTTCACTTATTTTGTGATCTGCTTTCTTTTTATACCATTTATTGCTTGATCTGTGTCTGCTGTTCCAAATTATGATATTTTAATTAAGCAGAGCTGTTCTGCCAGAAAACAGGGTCCTCAGCCTTTTTTACAAACATCAGACCTAAAATAGTTGAGGATAGCATGAGGATAGCTGGATGTCCTTTGAAAATACTCTCATGAATGATTTTCTTTTAGTGAGATTTTTTGGTCCTTACCATATTATAGCACTAACCATATGGAGATGTCTTAGTGAGAAATCAGCTCTTGTAAAGAAGATTTGAGCAAATGCATTCAGTGTTCATGTCTGGTCAGGTTATAGTGGATCATCTGACTGTAGAAACGCTCCAACCAGGTTGGGAACTATGTAAAAATACACCTCATCTTTTTTTTCACTCAATAGCTCTGCAATGAGAGGAGTCATCCTGCACGTGAAATCTCTAGACTACTTCCTCTTTTCTCCAAGGAAACTCAGTCTCCATATCTCAACTGATCACTAAACTATAAGCCACCCTGACAAAATGGGAGATAAAGAGGCTACTAATCTCTATTATTAGCTGTATCCTATTTCAAACAGACTAGTTGAAGCTTTACTAAATAAAATGAAGAAAGAAGAGTTGGACAACAAGTAGGACATAGGCCTGGGAAGTATGAGACATGACTTCCAATCTCTGCCTCCCAGGTCAAAGGAAAGATTTGAACTTCTCTACTCCTTGTTAAGCTGCTCCAGCCGCTAAAAGAATATGTGTTTGCCTTTGGCATGTCTTGTGGGAAAACTGCCACCGGCATCTGGGTCTGAAAGAGCCTCAGAGTGATGAACCCAAACTTTCAAATAGAGGAGAGAGATTCAGAAGGGAAAAGTCTTCTTGGCCTTTTCTGTGGTTCATGAGGCTCTCTACCAACCCTGTCTGTCCCATCTGTCCTTTTCCAGGCACTGTACAATAAGTCCTGATTAAAAATAGGCCATAGGTTTTTCTGATGCTAGGACAGATCCAGGTAAAGTGCTGAATTTTTCTGGGTTGCTCCATGGCATCCATATGTTTTTTAATGGATACAGAATGTGTGTGTGTTTCCAGTACTTTTTCAAAAAGGGAGGCTGAAGGAAAAACTGCCCCTTGTTGTACTGCTTGTTTTATGTATAGGCAAAGTTTGGGTTGCTAGAAACATGCCTGCAGCATGCAGGTTTTGTGCCTCAGTTTCCAAAATGAGGAGATTGCCAAGGAAGAACAGCGCTATGTAAACACAACTTTGGCTTTTGCAGTGCTCCCAAGACACATACAGAAAGAAGCCAAACAAGTCAAGGATGGTAATGGATTACTTGTAGCAACTTACACTTCCACTTGTCAAGAGCACTGCAAACCAAGTTCTTGACTGAGCACAGCTGCTCCTTCTTGGACCACCTCCTAAACCCAGGAGTGTCTATTCAGAAATACCCCAGCCAGCAACAGCCCAGCGCAACACATCCACATCCATATCCATGTGCCACTGTGCAGTCAGATAGGTTTCAGTTGGAAAGCTGTGTCCGTGGCAGCTGGTCTTTCTTACCAGTGAAGATGATCATCTGCGATGCAGAGCCAACACTACAGAGTTCTGGGGTTTGCTTGGTCTCTGCTAACACAGGACTTGCTGTCTTGCCCTGTAACTTAGTGTGGGCACCTGCCAGAGAGGGGTGCTGAGAGCTAACCACACCTGAAGAAACACAGTGATGATTCTTAGTGTTGGAGACAAGCTCAACACACGTCTTAGATAAAAGGCACACTGACCCATGATCTCTGTCAGTTTAAGCATTACAATGATATGCATGTTGTCTGGACAGAGAGAGGTAATTAAAAGATAAGATTTGCGGTAATCCTGAGGCCTTTAAGACAATGCAATTAAAGATGCTTTAAACTTTCTACCTTATTTCAATTCTCATCACCTATTCTCATTATTGTTTACAGCTGAACTGGATGAAGTTGAAGGTCTTTTCCGACCTAAATAATTGTATGATTCTATGTTCCCTGATGATTAAATTTATATGTTAAATATCAAAATGATGTTGTGGAAAAGATGTTGTACTGGCAGACACTATAGAAGGCTGTTAAGCTCATCAAACTTGCTAAGACAGTTTAAACATTACCAGTGAGCATTTTGGGGAGTGGAAAATCAGAGGTACTGAATAGCTTATTAACAGAACAAAAACTAAAGTCTGGAAGGTAAGCCCATATCCAGCTACAAAGTATGTAATACCCCTTTCAGTGATGAACATGACTTTAAAACCATGACCAAAGAGGAAGCAGTTCTCTTTCTCCTGCCATCTCCAGATCACATCCAGATGCCTTCCTGTGGTCTGTTCTATGTGAATACAATTATTGGTCTCAATGCAGGGACAGGAAAGACAAATCTAGTTTGTTGTATATGGGATATCTCATGGGGCAATGGAAAAAAGCAGTGGTCCTGAGCCACACAGCTGCAGCTTTAGTGGTGTCTGGAATGAGGTGCAACCCTAGGAGGAAACTGTGACAATCTAGCTCTGGTCAGGTGTGATGATGGGCATGGCTATGTAACTGTGCGCAAACACAGAGACACTCAAGGCAAATGAGAGAAAATTGCATCTGTCTCTGATTGCTGGGGTCCCGGTGCCATACGTACATTGCTTCAAGGCTTAGGGCAGTACTTTTGGGCTGTGCTTCACTCATGTACCTGGCTTCTTTAGGAGGACCTTCAAATTCCCCTTATACTTAAAAAAAAAAGAGTAAAATTAAGCTTGACTTTATCTTGTTTATGACATATAAACAGATTGGAAAATCAATTAATGCAGCAATGAGTGAAAGTCCTCTGATTATTTTTCATATTCATTTGACACACTGAACTTCACCCACAACTGTATATGCATTTTTAGAGGTGAAACAATTAATGATGGGCAAGGGGAGAAAGAGGCTAGAGGCTTTTGTTACCAGTACAGCTCAGAACCATTCTCTTCTCTTAACAATGTGATACAGGCAATGGATGCACACAGAGCATGCATTTTAACTAGGAAGGGGCTGTGTTCTTGGCTCAGTAAATTCATATCTGATTTTCTTTTTAATGCAAACTGCAGTGTATGCCAAAGACATTAATCAAAAAGATGAATTAGTTTTAGTCACCATTCATGAAATGCTACATTAATCATTGATTTTAATTTACATTACAAAAAGAAATTATCTGAGAAGCTTGACTTCAGGCACTCAGTTAGAATTCCATGTATTTGTTGCTAACAGTCTAATTTTTATCTAAAATGATAAAAATTGCTTCTTTTGTTTTGCTGCTGTCCCACACCAGTCTATTTCTTCAAGACAGTACCTGGTTGATACACTTATCACTTTATGTTTAAGTCAGTATTTTCAGTTCTACCTAGCTTTTGAAATCAAATATTCAAAGAGCTGACCTGTTCTTCTGGGCAAAATGACTGCTTCAGATACCTCTATTAAAATATTAATGCAAATTCAAGATTTTCTTATAACTCTGATTTTAGTCTGCACTTTTGGTTCTAATTAAAAACAATCAATCTGTCAGAAAAATCTAATTCAATACCTTCAGAATCATCATAAAACAGGTATATTTCATACCTCAATATTGTTTTCTAGTAATTCAGCTTTAAAATAGCAAGGAGAGTTGCTTTTAATGACAACATCCCAATAAAGAATTTATGTTAATGTCCTGTTCTTGAGAGTTTGTTAATAGCAGCTTCTCATATTAAATCACCAATAGGTTTATTTGAAATTAAGTTTTCCATTGAAAAATCTGTGTTCTCTCCTGCATTCCACTGAACTGAGGTAATGTGGAAAAGCTCCAATGTGTCCACAGTAGCCATACTCAGTGAGGTTCTATATGATATTTACAACAGAACTTGATGCCAACCACTAGTTTTACACAGCTTCTCCTACAATGTCTATGGGAGGAAGGGTGCTAGGAGGGCTTAAGCAATTGTAAGGAAGCTCTGAAGGTCTCAAAGCCAGGCCAGCTTTCAAGCTAGGTCAGGTTGCTTAAGACTGTGTCTGATCAGCATTTGAGTATCTCTTAGGATGGAGCTTTCAATCCTTTCTCTGCCCAATTGTCTTTGGAGTTTAACCACCTTCATTGTGAACACATTTTTCAACATATGCAGCTGAAATTTCTCTTGTTACAACTTGTGTCCATTGCTTCTTACCCTATTAGGGAAGAAACCTTCTTTGCACAGTTATGAGAAGAGTATGGCTCTAACTTTTCTACAGCTACCTTTTAGGCTGAAGGCAGCAATTATGTGCCCCCAAAGTAGCCTTTCCTACAGGTTGAACCAGTCCAGGCCCCTTAGCCTCTTCTCACAGGTCAAGTGCTCCAGCCCCTATTAGCCAGGGCACCTTCTGTCAAACTTGCTCCAGTATGTTGATGTTTGTAGTACTTTACAGCACACAAATGAACTTGGCAGGACAGATGCAATCTTAAAACTGGTAAATACGTATGAAGAGTCATCCCCTTGACCTGCTGGCTGCATTCTTGCTAATACCTGTCTTGGTTTTGGCTGGGATAGAGTTAATTTTCTTCATAATAGCTGGTATGAGGCTATGTTTTGGATTTGTGCTGAAAGGTGTGTGATAATACAGAGATGTGTTCATTATGGCTGAGCAGTATCTATATAGAGTCAAGGCCTTTTCTGCTTCTCACTCTAACTCATCAGTGAATACGCTGAGGGTCACAAGAAGTTGAGAGTGGACATAGCTGTGGCAGCTAAAACCAACTGAGCAAAGAGATATTCTGTACCACATGACATCATGGTCAGCATATAAAGCTGGGGGAAGAAGAAGGGAGGAAGGGATATTGGGACTGACGGCATTTGTCTTTCCAAATAACCATTTTGTGTAATGGAACCCTGCTTTCCTGGAAATGGCTGACCACTTGTCATTCCTTATTTTGCTTTGTTTGTAAGTGTAGCTTTTGCTTTACCTATTCAACTGTCTTTATCTTAACCCACAAATTGTTTTCACATTTACTCTTCCGATTCTTTCCCCCTTCCCATCATGAAGGTTGGCTTAGTTGCCAGCTGGGGTTAAACCACTACAATACCTGATAAGGCTGGCCTTTTTCACCATAAGATCACTGCTGACCGAAGGTTCAACATTTTGTCCATCAGGACAGCAATTCACAGGTCATTTGCTGCAAAGTGCTTCCTAGCCAGTCAATGCAGAGTCTGTGCTGTTACATAGGCTTACTCTATTTGAGGGGCTTTACATTTGTCATTGTTGAACTTCATGAGGCTCCTGACAGTCCATTCTTTCAGCTTGATGAGGTTTCTTCAAATAGTAGCTTTGCCCTTCAATGTGTCAACTGCTATTCCTATTTTGTGCCATTCACTGCCTTGTTGATTGTGCATTCCACAACATTATCCAGGTGAACACTCAATAATATTTGCCCCAGTGTCAGCCGCTGAAGAACATCAGTCATTACCAGCCACTTGATAGACTTCAAGTGATTTAACACTAATTTTGAAACCTGAAGGCCCATCCAGTTATTAACCCATCTTGTAGCCTCTCCATCCAGTCTACACCTCCTGAGTTTAGCTACAAGGAATTTTGCATCCTTTCACATACGGAAGCCTGGCTTCAAGAGGAAGAATGGAAATTGTTCTCTTCCTTTAATTTCTCCCATTCCTTTCTTCCTTTACTGCAAATCTCTCATGGTGGGTGAGTGTTGTAGTCTCCCATGCTTATATAAAAGGTGAGTGGCAACATAGATTTCTGCTATAATTTTTGAATGAAGGAAACTAATTTCATGCTGTTGCTGTGAATCCAGGGAGGTCTTAGTATGCCTAACTGTAGTAAAGACATCTGCTCACTGTGCTATATTTGAGCTGGTATTGAAGTTCTCCCACGCATTGAACGTGGCTTTGGTGCCGAGGTATTTTCTCTCTCTGATAACTTATGTCTGTGCATGGATGCCCGCTGTGCCTAAAAACACACTGGGCAACACATATTGTTGTTCCCAGTCCAATGTCCGTGTTTCATCAGCCCTCTTCCTTCTCTGTTACCAGAGACAGATGTGGGAGTCTACCCTGGGAATGTGGACTTCATGCTACAACACAAGTGGAGACTTCAGTGATTTCCATAAAAAAATTATTTACTTTAACAGGCTTGCCAGCAGAGGACCACCACAACCTGGTATTTTGGGATCTGACTGTTCAGATTGAAGACCCGCCTGGAAGCTGTTCTGTGCTCCTTTTCCCCTGAATCTGGGTTTTATTTCCCCAGGAGGAAGAAGGAGTGAGATGGAAGGGAAAGAACATGGTACATACTTAGGCCAGAAAGCCAGCATGAACACCAAAACTGCTTCAGGTACAACTAATATTGGGCAAGGGGATGCTCTGCAGATAACATCATGTTTTGTTTTCCATCAGCAACCTCAGTTTTAGCACAGAACTTTACATATGATATGTGGTCCACATGCTGGAGACTGCTGCTGTAATATTCAATCCAGTATGTATGCAGTTATGAAGCAGTTATGACACTTGTTCTCAGCAGCTAAAGAGAGATCAAATTTTGTGTCTTTGTATTCTACCATATTCTTCCACATCTTTATAATATAGACAACACTGATCTATGCCCTACAAGTGCTTGAGGTGGCTGACAGTTCCATCTTCTTGTAAATCTTATTTGTAATGCTCAATTTCCCCATGCAGGCAGTATTTTCTGTGTTGTCTATTAGATGAGTATATACCAGTCTGTGCCCTGTCTGAGCAGCAAGAAGCTCCACTTCCTTGAAGACAACACCACCTAACACTTCATTTGGTTGAGATTCCTGTCTCTGCCTTGGATTTAAAATCATTAGTTTCCTGCTAACACTCAATGCCTTTAAAACAGCATTCTGGGGGTTCTTTCTCATTCTAAAAAGATGTCAGGTCAAACATACCTGGGATAGTATAAAGCTGAATCCAGGTTTTCCAGCTGCCCATGTTCTGCTATACCCCACCAGAATTTACAGTAATCTTCATGTGACATGTGTTGCCCTTTGCATGCAAAAATACGAGTAAGATAAATCCCATTTACCAGCTACTAAAGAGGAGATTTGGGGCATTTCAATTTTATTTTAATATAAACCAGGAATTTTATTGTGAAATAAAATTCGGTTGTGCAAAGTGGAACTTTCAGAGGAATTTAGGAGCCACTGTCCAGGATGTTCTAGGGCACTGGCTTGTGCTATAAGGACAAAGAAAGGAACTTGACTCAGGATCTCCCATTTCAATGCTCATCCACTGTGATCTTAGGGAGTATGAAGGGTTATCAAGTTCTCTTTCTTTCAAGGTTAAACTAAAGGATCAGACCCTATTGGTAGGGGAGATGAAGAACTATCCCAAACTGGTTTTAGCATCAGGTAAGTGTTATGCAGCTCTACCCTGCTCAGGTTTTGGTGGTCTGCGTGTACCCACTATGAGGAACTTAAGATGATTGTGAAAATTCAGTCACAGAAAATGATGTGCTGAAGAAATTTTACCTTATACAGGGGAAGAGAAAAAGATGATCTGATACAGTAATTTGTGTCCCAAATCCTCTTTGGGTTGTTAGACCTCCAAAAAACCTCTGTCTTCATCATTGTTTTATGCGGTGGAGCCATCATGACTGATGACTGTTTATGTTTCCTCTACTGCTGAGGATACACATATATCACACCCTTCAAATCCCCAACATGCTGCTGTACCTACTGAATGTAGACTGCAATCATTTCAATAATTGAACTACAGAATTATTAAATGACTTGAGAGACTCCAGCAGGAATACTGGAATTTTAATGCCTTAGAATCAAAAGCCCTTTCAAATAAGAATGTGAAATAGCAATAGTTGTGCTCACAAGTGCAAGCTGTACAAGTCAAGAAGGCTGAGTGTAGAACAGTTTGAAAAGGAAAAAGCCAGACTGTTTTCATCCTAATTTATTTTCAAAGCCTGGGCTTTTGAGCACACTGCACTGTGCTCAGACTCATTTACTGTTATTATTTTGGTTGCTGTTTTTGTTATGTTAGTTTTTCTGTGGGAGTTTTTTTCCTTTTTTT
>VYZX01006965.1:16535-27476 GCA_013401335.1 Brachypteracias leptosomus
TTTTTTAGTAGTATTTTCTGTATATTTCTTGTTCTTAAAGACAATTTAGGAAAAAAATTACAGGCTACAAATGTAGTCATGAGGCTGGCAGTCAGGTTATTCTGACTAGATATTCCTTGCTGTTTTTTTTCTAAATCAGATTTAATTCTGGCTTTTGCAGTACAGCCTACCAATCAAGCAGAAAGTCACTGGGCAATTTTGGCGTGACCACACACTCTTGACCTCATCTTTTTTTCTTTGGTATCAAGAACTATTCTATAAACCCATTTATTGCTTTGCTTTTCTTCTATTTATGCTCACAGATAAAAGAGCATTATGAGAAAAAAATGTGTTGCTCTAACCTTGTTTTTCTTTGTGCTGTGAACAAGACTACAGTGAGAAGTCCAAAGAAGCACTGAAGAATCATGAAAGATTCATATTTGTCATGTTTTCACAAGGTAGATTTAACTGAGAAAAAAATGGGTTTGAAACCACAGAAGGGAAATATGTGCATTGCATATGCTATTGGATACTCTCAGCTGGTGAGGGGAATGTGTGCCATAAAGGTCTGTGCCTGAAAGCAGTGTTTTCTTTCATTCCTGTTTAGCAAACTTGCCTTTCCACAGGAAGAATTGCTGTGATTTCAACAGGTGTGGGGGTACAAAAAGTCAGACACCATTCTGACAGCCAAAGAGGGGGGTCCTAGTGCTCCTTTATACCCCGCCAGCTCTCCCCTTCCCTCCTTGCTGCTGCATGGCACAGCTGCTGCTCTCCATACAGAAGAGTGAGCTCAGCTTCAGAGATGCTGTTTCTGGGTTTCTTCCAGGCTTGTTCTGTGGGCAAAGTGGAAGAAATGGAGAAATTTAGGAAAGGCATTTTTCAGCCCCATGCAGCTTATTCTTGCAGCTTTCTCTCAACCTATGTCTATTTTACATAACATTCATTCTTGCTGTATGTCACATTTAGCCTCTGGGCTAAGTGGAGTGAATAACAGTTCAAACCACTTGAAGATAGTTCCTTCATGCAATAAGCCTGCATTTGCTTCATTTGCCATGAATGATAAGCATGAATTTCTACAAATTAAACATCCTTTATTTGTTTCTCTGTTACACAATGACTCATAACAACAATTTCCTTTGTTGTTATATTAAAATATTTTAATTTCTCTAAATGGAAGTCCACTTTTATTCTCTCTCTCCCATTACTTCTATTTATGCTAACATTATAAAGACAGTCCAATATGGAGCCTTTCATCAAAAATGCATAAACTGTAAGGAAACAGTGTGAATTAGATGATTTCTTCCCAATGTCATTTTTTGGCTATTATGTTGCAGAATGTAAAAGCTCTGAAAAGCTATTTTGCTTATGACTCTGACTGCAAAAAAAGGGATGGAAATACAGACCCATCTCCTTGCTCTTAGTGTGGGGGCAGTAAATCAACCCATTTCTCCCATTTTGCCTTTTACCAGAAAGGACAATCCTTCCTTTCCATTAAAGTCTCCTTCATCTGAAGGCACTCCTACGCATCTCCAATTACACTAACTCCACATATTCCTGCTGAGCTGGCTCTGCCCTGCAACATCTTCCTTTCACTCTGTCCTCAGACATTTTTCTTTTTTCTTGAATGTGGCATATTTTCAGGCAAGGTCGGAGGATGATGTCAGGAGTCACCGCCTGTGCAGCTCCAGCAGGCTCCCTGGAAAGCACCTCTCCTCCTGGCATGCTCTCACTTGTGTAGAAAGTGCTGCTGTGGCTGAGCAATGAAGCTCTTGCTGCTTGCAGGCTTTCTTTTAACTGCACGGCATCAGCAGTTCTCCAAAAGGTTGTTAAATGGAGCCGCTCTCTCCTCATCTGGCTAACACAAGAAGATGTGCTGGGTTTGGTTCAGCTGGAAGTGATTCTTTCTATGTCTTTTGAGGTACTTTCGCAAAGCTCATGGCTTGTTCATTAGGAAAGTGGTATGGCTCATAGGCACAGTTAATTAATGTTTATGAATAAAAGGAAAATAGGAAGGAAAATTAGAGGAGTAAGAACAACAAAGATGAACTGAAAGAAAAACAGCATGGGTTTATAAGAGCAAAGCACTCAAAAAATCCATAAAAAATATATTGAAGCTCTAAGTTTTACAATGGTTTTTCATTCCCAGTCTAACGTAAACCAAACACTTTGTGGTGTGTAGTCCATTTGAACTAGTACATACACACAGAGGTATATATATCAGAAAGGTGCCTCTCTGGTGCTAAACAGCCAGGAAACAGAAATGTACTTCAACAGGGAGAACCGAGTAACTATGTGTGTGGGTGTCACTGATACTATCATGAAATTTTTAACAGCCAGATGAACAAGGTCCACTAGTCTCTCTTTACTTTCCTCCCTGTGGCTGCAACTCGTTAGAATTTTTTGCACAACTGTATTATGGAAAGCTTAAAAGCACATGCTATGGAAGTGACAGGTTGCCCTCTTGATGGCTAAATACAGGCACCAAAACTCTTCCTGGAAAAAAAGCCATAGTCTATTAAACAATCCACTGACTACAGGAGGATAAATACATTTCGAGCTTTTCTACTAGAAGGCAAGAAACTTGGTGTAGTATGTAATTAAGGATTATACCACGGTATGAAAACTACACAAATGGGCTGAATAAAGGCTAAGTATCACTTTGGGCATAACTGACGTTTTGAGCCTTTTGAGTGCTTGACTTTGCAATTCTACTCTTACACTGTTAAGAAGGAGCATTGTTTCCATGATTGTACACAAGGATGATTTAGTAGGCTCAGTATAGCCAATGCATCCCATTTATACATTGGTCAATACATATACTTTACATTTTCTAAGAGAATGAATCAGTGATCAGAAGAAACCTGCCTCAACTATGACGGCATCCCAATGATTCTGGGATAAATCAGGGCAAAACCAGCAAGGAATAGTGGTAAACTTTGCTCTTGTTGTCAGAGCAGGAGGATGTGGCTTTCTTCTGTCTCTTTAACTTCCTTTGACTCTGAATAGTGCCAGTCAGTAATTTCAGAGAAGAAAAGGTGCCCGCAAGCCAAGGGTTGGCCACTACTGTCTCTTTCTATCTATCTGTTTATGCTGGGTCTTCACACCCTCCCTGCATGTCCAACCATCTTATGTTACACTTCAATAGGAACAGCAATGTCCAAGGCACGTTAGCCTGGAAGACCTATTTCCAGTTTGTGACCTAGCTGTCAGGGGTGATCATTTTCCCTCAATACTGGATTTTATGGCAATTCTGAGCAGTTCTGAAATTTCCTGTCAAAACACGCTTCGACAGTAGTTTATTGAGTAAGGAAGGGAAGTCAGATACTCATTTTCTAGCATTAGGTTGAAGAAGAAAAAAGAACCATGATCCTATATGACAAGTCAGATGATCCAGGACTGGGTGATAGGAAACAAACATCAGTCTGGGAATGAAATAATTGAAAAGCCAAAGGTTTTTCTTGCTGGCAGGAATAATTCAGTGAAGATAAAGGCCTTGTGCTCTCTTTCCCTGCCAGCGCTTCTTTCCCTCCTAGCTGGGTCAGAATCAAAGTTTGTCAAATAAATTAAACAAATCAAATATAGTTCATAGCTTCCCCTTCACAGAATTCACTTCATAAATAGTCTGTGGATATTCTTGAATCATTATGCCAGCTCTGTAATTAGGAAGGGAAATGGGTACTTCATGCAAATTTCATCAAATACAACCTTCAGTGAGTAGCACTTTTAGCTATAACATGAGCCCAAAAGTTGCTTGGAGGTTTTTCCCTCCTAATTCTGTTTTTGTCTGGCTCCTACAAGAACCTTCTGCCCCACTGAGAGGCTCAATGCATCTAGGTCTGCCCTGACTATCCTACAGCTAGAGCTGCCTTCCCCATCAGGAGAAAACATTTTTACCTTGTCCTGAGAGTAATGAGGAGAATCTCATGTTTACACTTGGACATGCCTTCCTTATTATCTCTGAAAGTCTCAGATACTTCACCTCCTGTGTAGGGCAGAGACCTCAGCTCCACCATTGCATTGCGATTTCACACACTGACGATTTGTTTCTTAGGCAGCAGTGACGCCATACAAGTGAGGGATACAGGTGCAGTGAGATGACAGAAGGTTTGTATCAGCTTCACACAAACCCCCATCCTCATTTTGGGAAAGTTTTGTTCGCTTTTATCTTTCTGAGTGTCAGCAGTTATAAACCTAGGTGAGGAACTTAACCTGGAGAAAGACTTAAGTTTGGGCTTCCAGATAAATGAACACTTGAGGTCTGTAAAAAGTATCTTTTTTTTTTTTTTTAAACCAAGTGCGGTGTCAAGTTTGACATGCTTAAGGAAGAGAAGTGCATGGTGTGATGAGAACAAGAGATATCAGAAAGAGGGTGAAAGGAGGCATCCCCAATCTAGCATGCAAGTGCACACAGGCACAGCCTGGGAAACAATTCAGAGGAACAAGTGCTCTAGGGGGACCACAGGGCTGTGGCCTCACTGCAGGATTGGAGAGCTGCTGGAACTGCTTGCATGGGTGGGTACCAGCTCTGCAGGTAAGACAGGCAGTGAGGAATAGTAGGGGTGCTGCCCTATGTGTGAAGAAGCAGCTCAGAGATGCAGAGCATTTCCATGGGACATGTGATAGGCTGGGGGAGAGCTGAATGAGGGTGGCATCAAAGTGGAAGGATGCTTCCTCACTTGATTAGGGTGAAAGCAAACACAAAGACTTCTTTAAATAGCTCAAGCCTCAGTATCACAGATTCTTGTTCTTTGGGGTACTTTAATCTCCTTTCATCTGCTGGAAGAGCAACACAGCAGGACTCAAGTGAAGATTTCTGGAGGCGTCAGGGAGAATTTCTTGCTACGGGTACTAGGTAAACCAAACAGGGCAATACTCTCCAGCATCTGCTGTTCATCAACAAGGAAGATTGTTGGTTGGGGATGTGACAGTCGGTGACAGCCATGGCTCTAGTGACCACGCAATAATGGGGTCCAAGATCCTGTGGGAAGTGAGAAAGGAGTACAGCACAGACCCTGAACTCCAGGTGAGCAGACTACTTGTTCAGGGAATTGGTAGGTGGGATCCTATGGGGCAGCTGTGAAGGGATCTTAGGAGAGCTGGCAAGCCTTTAAGGACAGCACCCTCCAGAATATTAAGGTGAGCCCTACCTATGCTTGGAAGACAGGTGGGTGTAACAGGAGCTGGCTTGGCTAAACAGGAGGCTCATAGCAGAGCTCCAGCACAGAAAGGCAGCATGCAGGTGGTTGGAAGAGACAGGCAGCCTAAAAAAGAAAAGCAATTATGGGGAAGAGTATTTATTGGAAATATTATCTTTTCTCCAGGGAAGAGAGTATTTATAAGAATCCAGAAAAAAACCCCACAAAGCAGTCACATACCAGTCTATCTTCAGGCAGAATTATCTGAAAAATATTTCCTGAGGGAAATCAAGTTCTAAGTGTCTCAAGTCATAAATGACATATGGAAGCTCCTCTAATAATTCTTTGCCTGTGCTATCGGGGTGGCAAACTCAAAATGCTTTCAGTAATAAAAAAACCCCTCAATAAACTATCAACACTTGCAAATTAGCTCTTTGAGAAAGGTTTTATAGTTATCAGGGTGACACAGTCAATTTCTGTTGAAAGAGAGACCTTCTTTGAAGGTGTCTTTTCTTTTTCCACATTATTTTCAAACTAATCAAACCTGCTTTGCTCCTTCATGAACTTAACAGAGAAGCAAAAGCCTAAGCAGAAAGATAAAGTAGTACAGTCGTATCTTACCAACAATGTTGAAAACAAACAAAAAAAATTCCAAATCTTGAATTTACAAGATGACATCTCATTCTTAGGAAGAACTTGCCTGAGGCATGTTGCCTATGCACAAAAGTGAGGCAATTCTCAGCACAGGTAGATTCATTAAAATCATGGAAAATAATTATGGAGAGGCTTGGTCATGTCACTCCACTGCCTGTTTTCTCTTCACTTCCTAAGCACTGATTAGTCCAAGTGTCCCTGTAGTCTGTAATAAAGCTGGACCTAGCACTGCTCCCGTAGGCTGTACAATGCAGCTGTTTTGTCCTGAGATTTAGAGGCATAAGGGCATCTAATTGTCACTCATGGTCTTGGCAACCTCCCAACAGATGCTTATCAGTTTGGAAATAGCCATCTTGCTAAGTTTTGAAATTTGTCGGTGTGCAGTACTGTACCTGGAGGAATCCTGTACACAGAGAGGCCAAATACATTGAGGCAGCTGAAAACGTTGCTTTGGTTTATTGTTCTGATTTAATTTGACCCATTCAAAATGCCCCTTTTCCTCTGACAAACACAGGGGATAAATTCAGATAGGAACTGGCAATGACAGAGAGCATGGGCAGGCTGAAGGATGGCAAGCATCAGCCTAGAAGGAGTCAGCAGAGGAAGAAGGGAATGAAAATTAGAACAAGCTCTGGTTTATGCATTAGGCAACTGGGAATGATAAACAAACTTCCTTTATCAAGCTCTAAGGTTTGTGAGTCTTAATATGAATACTCCTATATTGTTACCTCACATGGCTAACGGGAACAAGACCCCTAGTTAGCCTCTGAACACTACAGCTGATCCCTATAATGTTATTTTACATTGGCAGTATTATAGTTGGAAGAAGAAGCCTTATGAAGCAACTTGAGACTGGAGCTCTGGTGTTGTGGTACAGCAGCTTCCTATTTCCATCAGCACAAACCAGGTAGGAACAGAACCACAGACTCTTTTTATGCAGCATGTAGTTACCCTGATGAAGCCAAATTTCTTCTTTGCTTCTGAACCAGCAGAGCTATTCTGACAAAATCTGATAATGGGAACTTTGACCACAGGAATCTGTCCTTAGTACAGCTCACTTCACATAGACCTGGTATGTGATAGGCAAAAGCATGAAAGGACAAAGACAAGGACAAAATGTAATTCTGAGAGGAAAGCTATTACTAAAACAGATCTAGGGCTCAAGAAGAGCAAGCAGGGTTTGTTCAGTTTCTAGCTTCTCCAAATATCACGTTAAAAATATTAGTGTTTAGATTTTACTGAGGTACAGAGAAATCTTGAAAACACTGAATATTGAAATTGAGATTGAAATATTTAAGTCATAAAAAAATACACTGATTTTGAGTCCTGTAAAACAGAAACTCATGCCTCCTATACTTCACTCCCCAGTCACCGAGTTCCTGTGTTACATTGGGAATGAGATGGCACCCAAACTGGTAAAACACATCCTCTTCTGCATCCAAGATGATGTGATGTCAGTTGATGGCCTTGCCTCCATCACAGCCCAGAGCTGTACCATCTCTCAGCTGACCCCTCTCAGCTGGGCAGCTGAGTCCTTTCCACTTCACTTTAGGGGAAATCATCAAGTCAATTCAGACCATGGAGAGAAAGGATTTTACTGCAAAAAAGGGAAGTCTTTCCTCAGCCTCTCCAGGCATTCACTCCCACATCTCTAACAGCAGGGGACTGTGCTACATGCTGTCTACTTAGATAGCAAATCCCTGGAGGAAGGACAACCAGCTCTGTGTCATCATACACCAATAATGACAAGCCACTGGTACAAGTTCCTGTACAAGGTCCACAGGGGATCTGCCTCATCCTGGGCTCTTTGAAAGCCAGGAAGAAAACCAGAAAGCAGAGCCGCAGGTACTCCCAGGGGTCTGTATTTCAGTGTGCAACAGTCATAGTTTGAACAAAGCAGGCAAAGAGTTAATCAACCTGCAAGGAATTTGTTTTATCCAGGTACCATATTTGAAATTTAAGAAAGAAATGAAGTAGAGGTTGCTCCTCAGCTCTTCAAAAAGGCTCTGGGCACCTAAGACCCCACTTGAGGCATGAAGCATTGAGGCATGTGCAACAGTATTTCAAGTGCAACTGGAAGTGGAATGCAGGACAAGGGCTCTCTCAAAGTCAGATCATACCAAAACTTGACAGCTGCAACCAAAGCAAGGAGTGAATCTACTTCTCCCTTTCGCTTTAAAGTCTAGTGCTGATAAAAATTTTAAAAAAGACAATGTTCTCATTAAGTTCAATTTATGCGTGCAGATTCCAGGGTGAGAGATGCCAGCTTTGCCAATCAATCAAATGAATTTGTCCACAGAAGAATGAAACATGAAGCAGAAGTAAATCTCAAAGATCTGGCAAATTCTTAAATATTCATGTCCTTCCTTTGTTACAGATTGTACGGAAAATATTCCCTATATTCAACCCATCTGTTGAAAACACACATACGGTTTCACTTAAATACTGCATTTAATAAGATGTAACCCTGTAATACAGCCTTGTGACTGTAATGCAGTCACAAAATGCAAAGAAATCTTAACATCAAGGCCAGAAATGGAGCCCACAAGCTCATGGTGTTTCATACAGGCTTTGGCATGTTACATACAGCAGTAGCTCATTACTTCTTATTTCAACAATCTGAACTTCAGACTATTTTAGAAAACACTGGCAGCATTTCCACTTCCCAACGAAGACTCTGTAGTATGCTTATCTGAAATCAGCAAAGCATTCCTGATTTTTTCCAAAAAGTGATAGTAAATCATTATAAACCAAGTTCAAGTACTGCTTGTCAAAATGAGCACTCAGCCCAGCATAGTCAGAAAGACACCAGATTTCAATTTAAGGAGTCAGATACTATTCTCCCATCACAATCACAACCAGCCAAATCAACCATTTCATCTGTCTTTGCTTTTTGACGATACTTGTACAGACTGATGATTCTTTAGGGAGGAAGCTGCCTCTCAGCACGTGCCCTTGCAACCTGAAATGCAAGCAGCCATTCCTGTAATACATATAAAAGCAAAAAAAATGGGCTTTTTTTGTTTATTTATTTGGGTTTTCGATGTGGGTTTCCTCACTTAGACTCTGATCTGCTGCTCAGCTCCTTGTGGCAGACCTGTCCAAGTATGCAGCCACAAAACTGAATTTTACATTAATAGTTTATACCAACTATTAATCTGTCCTATCTTATCAGGCATTAGGACAAGGAAGACTTTTCATATACTCAATTGTTAGTTAACATAATCAGTATTTGTGCCTAATGGTATATTTCTTGCTTTAAAACCCAAGTAGAGATAATTGGTATGAAAGAACAAGGGACCAAATTTATCTTTTACCCTGTCACCTTAAGCTTTACTAATGCAACAACTGTTGGAAGAGAGACTGGAAGGTATGAAGTTTGAAGAAGTCTGGAAAGCAAACACTACTTTCTGCTACTTTTAAGAAGGCAAGAGATTTCAGTGTATGCAACCACAACTAAGTCAGCAACCACTTGAATAGGAAGCAAGGAGAAAATAAATAAGTAAGGGATTCCCTTGGTTTCTATGCTGCACTTGCTTCAGTTTATAAAGCCAGATCTTAGACTGAAATATTTCTACAAAATGGAGCCTGAAGAACCAGAGCTGTTGGAAGAAGCTTTCAGAAACAAAAAACCGTGGGAGAAACTTTTAGAAAACTAAAAGAAGCCTTCAAATGATACTTTTTGAGGCTGAGGGCAGTGAAAAAGAAGACTGAAATTCACAGGGGGAATAAGCACATGGTGACAGATATAACAAGAAAGATCTGATACAAACTGTTCATGTAAAATAGTACAAAGAGAAAGGAACAAACAGATGCATAAAACCCACACAACTTCACTGCTGCAATCAGGTTGAGCTGCATACTTAAGAGATAACAGTGAAAAATACAATTTCATCTTTTATTCCAGAAGTTGTACTTTCCCTAAATCCAGCCAGCAAAGCAGATGAGGTCTGTTTAATCACTAATGCAATTCTAGGTCATTTAGCAGACTTGTGCCTGCCAATATTAAATGAAGACTTCATTCAAACTCATGATGTGTTCCTGAGAAGTCAGGCTAGTCTCCTGCTCTCCCACGGATAATCAATAACAAAGGATTTTCCAGGGTAATTTTGTCCTCTGAATAACACAATCCTTAGAAATACACCGTAAGGAAGTTACTAAAGCATCACGCAAAGGCAGCAGTGATACAATGCAGTTCAGAACACCATTAGCTCTGTAAGAATTGAGAAAGAAAAACATTGTATGATTGACAGCTGCTACAAAAGAAAAACTACAGGGTGAATCTTAGCTGGGGAGAAGCGAGAGTCGACAAATATGCAGCCCTATGCTTTTATTAAGTTCCTTCTTGTTATTCCTTGAAAAACACTAATCTACTGAAGAAACAGTGGCAGGAGAATGGCATAGCCTTCTTGGCTTGTGGCTGGGACATAGGAGGGGGAGGGAAAAGAGGATGTATATTTAATGCCCCTAGTTCTTAGTTTCTAACACTGACGGTAGAGCAATCTAAAGCTGCCCAGACATCACAGCACCTAAACAACTTTGAAAGCTTCCTGCACTTCATCTCCTCTTGACTTCTTCCTCTGTTCTAACACTGCTCAGTAAGGTCTTATAGAAGGAAAATCTAAGGGCGGAAAAGGGTACAGGAGACCTGGCAACTCCCAAATAAATGATATCAAAGTAACAAGCTCAAATTATGCCCATGGAAAGAAAGGATAGCAAGTGTAAAAAGTGACCAACCTGACCAACAAAGAGCTCTTCGCTGATCTCAGAGGACAAAAGCATATGAATAATGGAAACGAGGACAGACTATTTATAATTAAGTAGAAGCAACAAGAGAACACAGGGACCATATCAGAACTAAAAGAGGAAAACAAAATAAGCAACAGTTGACAGGAGTAAGAAAAGACTGCTCTGTAAGTGCACCTGCACTAAAGGAAAAAAAAAAACAAACNAGAGCTAGAGTTATCAAAAAGGGAAAAAATAAAAGTCAGACTACTGTCAAAATAGGAAGCTGTAAGGATGTTCTGCAGAACGATATCTCCTAGGATCAGTTCCACTGATATTCTAACAATCCAGATGATGAAATCAATAGACAGTCTGGAGTTTGAGTGTCTCCCAGATCTAGTGGAGGGCAATATTCAAATTTAAAAATTATCCTGACAAGTTAAAAAGT
>VYZX01006966.1:0-35139 GCA_013401335.1 Brachypteracias leptosomus
TCCAACCTGGCCTTGAGTACCTCAGCTCCCCTGGGCAACCTGTTGCAGTGTCTCACCAACCTTAGAATGAATTTCCTCCTAATTTCCAATCTAAATCTACCCTCTTCCAGTTTGAACACATTACCCCTCATCCTATCACTATAGGTGTTTGTGAAAAGTCCCTCCCCAGCCTTCTTGTAGGCCCCATTCAGATACTGATAGACCACAATAAGGTCTCCCCTGAGCCTTTTCTTCTGCAGGCTGAACAACCTCAATTCTCTCAGCCTGTCCTCCCTTATAGGAGAGGTGTTAGCCAGAACAGAGGTTCCAGAAGCAAACTCTTTTGGGAAAAAAATCACCAAAAAACACCATCATAATGAAAACATTTCAAAACTAAATGATGATTTTGTAGCTTCTTTCCAATTCAGCAAACTGTATAAACTGTGAGTGGAAAGTCATTTCTAATAACTGCATGCAATTCTTTCAACTGTTGCCACAACACTAATTCTTGCTAGCCTGTTGTTGACAGCCTGTTCTTGAATCAGGTTGCAGTGTGAAATAGTCAGGGCTGAAAACGAGGCCCAAACACACACCTAATAGTCTGGATGCTGTAGACTAGGTACATTTTATTTTGAAGGTCATGATTTTTATCTGTCAGTGGGGAAAGAGAGTATGCAGTATACTCACTTTCTTCATCCTTCTGACACTAAATAAACCTTAATTTTAAGTTTTTACTAGTACGGAAGGAAAAGGAATTCCCCAGACTTGTTTTGTTTGGTTTGTGTTTTGGTTTTGTTTTTGTTAGAGGAAGACTGATTTTGTTGATAGCTTCTACTTTTTGGAGAAATACAAATTAGAAATAAATAAAACGGTAACATGATCAGGTACAGGCACAAAAATGATACTGTAATGCACTTAAGTAATTTGTATTTTAATTTCTGTAGATAATTGCAAAATAAATTTCTTTAAAATATTTTTCATAATATAATTTTTTATGTATTTGCCTTGTGAGATTATCCTGAATAGTGAGAGCTTAATGTTTTGCATGAAGTGTTCTTTTCATAGTTCATTATTAGTGAATTTCTACTATATATTACTTTCATCTTTTCCTTGCAAATTCATTATGATCAGTCAGCTGCATTATGAACTGTAAACTTTATTTATGCTTGAGAATTTACAGATAATGAAGCAGTTATTTTATTAATAGTCTTCATATGTTTGATGTTATATGATAAAATATGTAATTAGCAGAATGATGCTTTACAGTTTTCAAGCTTTCTGCAAAACAAAATCATAATGCTCTTTCCAGCAGGTTCATCAGAAATAAATAAGATTACAAGATGTTAGACAGTTCAGGCCCATTGTTTTGCATTGTCTTTCTTAAAAACCTTTTATATTTTATTCTCAGAAGTAGCCTTTTCAGTAATTAGTTACTTTTAATGTCTTCATTTCAATTTAAATGCTCAGTGATCAGGATAATTAGAATTAATTTGGCATTGTCATATTATGTTAGTGACAATTCTTCCACTTATCATGAGCATCCTGCAGGCACAATGTTATCAGAGAAATATGACTTGTCCACTTTATCACTTTAACTGAAGACTTTACATGGATATAAAACAGTAGGAACTGGCATATTCCCAATATAAATTTAAGCAATTTCTGATAAAGAATTTCTCTGAAGTACTGGTATCTTTGTGTTTAAATTCAGTTTTTGAGTTCCTTCACAATACATATAAAAACTGACTTTGGCCAGTTCATTTTGTTCATATGAACTTGTGGGGCAGATATATGGCTTAATTCTTTTTATGGAACTGTACCTACCTCAATTCAAGCACTATTTACCTGAAAGCATAAAATGACCATTTTTCCTTGTATTTTTAAAATCACAGAATCATAGAATCTTAGTTTTTGGTTGGGAGGGACTTTTAAAGGTCATCTAGTCCAACACCCCTGCAGTGAGCCAGGGACATCTTTACCAAGATCAGATTGCTCAGAGCTGTATTTATGTGAGGGAGGTATCTTGGTCAACTAAAGGAAAGTGGCATCTTCTCTTTAGATCTTCAGCACAACTGTCTATCATCACATGTAACTCACTCTTGGGAACCAGGATATACTCATTGCCTTAAGACAGATGCAACAGCTGCTCTTCAGAAACATATATTGCTTCTCTGGAGGTCAGAAATCTCAACAAAACAGAATCTTGTTCATTTATTTATATTGTCTGTTCTTACTAGCAGCATAGTGACACCATAGACACTAAAGAGCTTCTACTCTTGAGCTCAGCATTTGGTTAGATCAGATTCCATAAATCACAGTGAGCTGTCTCTGATGCTTGTCCCTGCATTCATTAGGGTTATCATGATCTTATCTCTTCAACTTCTATGATTTCTTCCTTCAGCTTTTTTTCAGTGCCATTCATACTTATGGTAAGATTGGCTTTTTCCAGGAAGCAGGAGAAAAAGATTCAAATGATTCAAAACTATTTCTGTCTTGGAAATCTTGGGTAGGAACTCATGTGCTTGTCACAACGTGTGCCATAAATACAATGTGTTTGGAGCATTGCTGTGTGTGTGCAGACCAACTCTATTACATATGCACAGTGTGCTGATGTTTCCCAGAAGCAGCAGACTCACTATGCCTATGCTGCAAAACTAATCTATACGTGCATAGTGAACATGTCTGGAAATTCTGGACATCCCAGCTGGGGGCACAAACTTCTCCATTTCCCAGACAGAGAAAATTTCTCTTCAGAAAAGGGAGGACATGTCTGAGGAAATCCAGATGTATTTTGTCTCTAGTTAAGATTGAAATGAAAACTAAAATACCCCAAACCTACCAGGGTCATTGTTCAGCTGCTTTTTCCTTCTTTGGGAGGAGAGAGAAAACTCACTGTCTTTAAAAAAAATTACAGTAAATTCTTTTCCCCAGACTATTTCCTTTATTATGACAAAAAAATTCCGAGTACAGTTATACTTCTCTGTTCCTGCTATTTTCCAGTCACACTGTTTTCTTATCCCATGATTTTAGAGGCTTTATCAGGTGTCTTTTTCATAGTCTGTCTGAAATTATTTCAGGTTTTCTTATTTGCTTATTATTTAAATGACTTGTTAAAAGAACTCTATTTTCATTCCTTTAAAATTTTCTTCATTTCTTGTTCTGTTTCCTTCAGGAAAGTGTAAGAGAGGATTTTACATTATTTCAGAATAATTAATCTAGTCTATATTTAAGGATATTGCAACTGTTGATTTGTCATAATCTGAACTCACAGACATTTGAATAACCTCTCATTATTTTCAGTGGATGTAATTTGGGGTTTCTAACCGATGATGCTACATCATTTGTCATACCCCTCTATTATCCTCCACCCTCTCCCCAGCTATGTCTGGTATAGTTTAACAGCAAAGCAACAGAAGCATAGATTCCACACTCCTCTAAGAGCATTAAAGGAGGAAATCTAGTATTTTTTACAAGTAAGAATACTAGGACTTAATGCTGCTTGAAAGTTATACAAGCATTCATAACTTTATGACACTTGCCAACTGCTTGACAATATTACAAGACTATGCCATTTCTCACCTTGACCGTTAAGTTTGCCACTTTGTGGTTTGCTGAATCTATTCAAAAGCAGAAATACTTTCTAGTTCTGAAGTTTGCTGTCTATCTGGCAATCTACTGCTCTTCATTGGAGTTGGATGAACTTTCACTTGATTTTTTAGAAGTAATGAGGTTATTTGTAAAAAGAATGAGCTCATATTGATTTTGTATGTGATAAAAAACTCAGTAATTTTTGACGTCTGAGGTCTTTTCCTTCAAAATTTTTACAAGATGGGGTTTTAAAATCTATTACAGCTTCATGTGTTTCACTCCATCCACAGATAATTTTCCACCATAACCAGATGGAAAACCTTAAGTTAGCTGAGAAGATGGTAACTGTCAATAGGTAAATCTTTGCAGAGATCATATTGTACTTAAATCAGCACACTTCATCTTCAAGTAAACTATTCACTCTTTCTTTCTGCTTCCGCAGAGCTACTGAAATGACAGTATAGGAAAAACTTTCTTTTCCTGGTGCTCATTCTCTTTGCTCTGTTGCTACTAAGTGTGTTGGCATTTGTATATCACTGTGCCCTGTTCTGTTTAGGGAAGGAACCTAGCATTACTATTTCTGATTTCTTCCAAGTTACCTTTCTGTCAGATTTGACAAGAGTGAAACATCATCATGACAGCTTTGAGAAACTGGAAAACTTCTTCTACATATTAAGCTCCTCTGAAAGCTACAAGGACACAAAGAGAAAAGCAGAACCTTCTTTTTGCATATATCCAGAAATTAGAAGACATATTTCCCTACACCTGATGAAGTGTATTAAAAAGTACCTTCTATCTTCTTCTACCTTATCCTTTGGTTAAGTTACTAATTCAGGTGACTGAATGACTCTGTTGGAAATGTTGTTCAATATTCTTTAATGTATTTTGTGTGAATGAAAAAGTCTTATGGTTTCAAATGCAATCACAATCAGACAATAAACATATATGTGTACTGTGAAATTTTCTTAATAAATTTGCATAATTCCTGTAGCTGTGATGCCTCTTGCCTTCACAAAATATTTTGGTATTCCCAAATCTGGGCATTTTGCTTCCAATAAGTTTTCCACTATTTAAATATCCATTTCATGTGTTGGTTTTGTTTTTTGTTTATTTTTAAAAATCTTTACATTTACATTAGTTCAACTACTCAAACTACTTATACAGATTTGTCTGTATGATCATGTAAAAACATTTGTGTTAGAAAATATTAGACACACTGAAGTCTCTCATATAAATCTCTTAACTGAATCTATATATTTCCATTCATATGTAATATCTCTGAAGTCTACAGGGACATCTTAGTACATATTATGCAGATGACTCTGTTATTTATGGAATGGGATCACTTATTCCCCAGGTGGTTGTAAAACTGCAATCTCACTTTGACAAGACACAAATTGGTTTAGAGAAAACAAATTATTCTGAAGTCTTTAGAAACCAGTGTTGTTGGAGCATAGTAGCATGGTGACTAAATCTAAGGGATGATGATTTAATTTTTCAAGACCAGAAAAATTTGTTTTGAATAATGCTCGCTGACTTCAAGTCACCACTTTTTTAATTTTATCCCTGAATAGATTTAACCTCTGGATAGGAAAGTCCACCAACTACCAGAAGAGGAATTGGTAAGTTTCATTTGATCTCATTTAAGCTTTCTGTTAAGAATGATAATCCTGCAGCAGTTAATGACCTTCTCTAATCAAAAAAGCAGGACTAGCATGGATTAGCTGGATAAGCAAAAAGAAAGAGCTAATAATACATTGAAGAGAATAAATGTAAACCTTAAAGTAATTATTTGCTGTGCACATGTGGAATGACAAACTTTTTCCTTGCTGGTGTGATGTCTGTTAAGCAACACTAATGTATCCTCATAGTAACATTGTTTTTTTTCCCCTCATACTGCTTTAAAACTATGTAACAGCTGTAACTGCCCAGAACTATGAAATTCTGGTGAATATATTGCAAAATTTAAAAAAAAAGTTTTGGCTGACTTTGCATTTCTCATGAGAGAGACAGTGAATAAAGAAGGACTTTTATAAAAGTATCTCATGAATTATATATTTTCTTCTCTAAAAATAATAGACTGTAACAACTGCACAAGTTAGGTTAGTGACCTGGAGGTGATCTACACCACACATTTCCTTGAATATTAAAAAACCCCCAAACAAACAGTTTTTCATATTATAAGTTAATGCGGTTTTAAGGTGTCTCTCAACAGTGAATAGCTTGTAATATTGTCTTTATTGCACCAAGGAATTTTGAAGTCTGGAGTTTGTTTTTCTTTCTTTTTAAAAATACATTTCAAGATACCTGCTCCATGCTGTGTTCCACTCTAAAAGATTCTATTTTCTTTCCTTTACTTCTCTTTCAGCTATCTGGCATGTCCTGTATTCCAGTTTATCAATATTTGACAAATCAAAATACAGAACTTGACAGATTTAAATCCTATGTGTAGTAGCCAGCATGATTATGGAATAATTCAAATTGAATGATTCAGGTTGGAAGGGACTTCAGTGGTCCCTAGTCTAGCCTCCTACTCAAAGCAGGGTCAACTATAGTATCAGACTAGGTTTCATAAGATACTATCTAGTTAGGTCTAGAAAAGTTGGATAAAAGAATGGACCCTGAGCAGCCTCTCTGGTCAATGTGTTCCAACTTATTGACCATCCTTGTTTCTCCTTATATCCAATAACAACTTTTATTGTTTCAATTTATGGTCATTTTCTCTCTCACTTTGTATTTCTGTGAAGAGTTTGACTGCCTCTCTCAGTGACCTTCCCATAAACACAAGGGTGGCTGTGAGATGCCCCTAAAACCATCTCTGACCCAAACTGAGCAGGTTCTGCTCCTCCAGCATCTCCTCACAGGGCTACCATTCACTTCAATCCCAAACTTGGTGACGTCTGCTTGACTCACTGAAGTTTGTCCTATCCTTCCAAATTGGACTGACACAGTACTCTAGGTGTGATCTGTCACTGCCTTCAAACTACACGACAGGGCTCACTACTGGTTATGTCTGGCTTTGCAGTCTGGCAAGACCAACAGCATTTTTCCCTGGAGCTACTCCCCAGTCTGTCCATCCCAGTCTGTAATATTGCAAGAGGTTATCCTTTCTCGAGTGTGGATGTTGCATTCATCCTTGAGTAAGAAATGTATGAGAGTTATATGAGAAGTTAACAGCAGCAATACACAATAGTGGTAGTGTGGTTTTAATTAATCAGCCTTTTACCAGTTTTGAAAATATCATGTAATATTAGGTATAATATGACAACAATACTGAAGACTCAGAATTTCTTCTTCACCGCCTCACGTTTATGCTAAGCCATCAGGAAATAATAAAATCCACTCTCCTTCTTGTTGTTTAAAGTTCTGAATGAAATTATTGAGTTACTAAATCCAAGTAATAAGACCATAACAAAGCTTATTCTTTTACATCCTGATTTCCTCATTGCAGCTCAAAAGTTCACACTTTTGCCCCTTCTGAGCTGCTAACTCTCTTCTTCCTCAGACCAACACCAAACTCAGCAATATCCCCTCGGCATATCTTCATCATCTGTTTGGTCTTCACCATCTCAAATCAGCCAAGTGGAGAAACACCACTGAGAGAGAGCTCAGTAAGCCGCCCCTAACAGTAAACTCCTTCAACTGGCCCCAACGAGAACTCTCTTTCACAAGCAATTCCTTCAAACTAACCAACTCCTTGTTTCTTCTCCCAAGCTAGTCAGTTCCTGGTTGATCTATCTCTAGCCTTGCCCACCATCCCAACCATGATCACCTGGGAGTAGGCAGGGCCTCACACAGGTGGGCTAGGTTCTACCTCTGGGACCTTGGGGAACCACTTGGGGAACAAAGCACACTGGTGGGTTGTGACTCATCCATAGGTCAACTCCAACTTGGGGCCCACAGCTCTGGCCCCAGCACTTCATCTTCCAAAATTTCCATAAAAGTTTCAGCCATAAATGAATGAGAAAAAAAGTTCTCAAATTAATGTTCCTTTATAGACAACATTTGTGTATGGAAATTTGGCAGATTTTTAAAATGTTTTTGAATTCTGTAGTTACAGAGATTATTCATACATAGGACCTTACAGAGTTCATTCATTGAAACAGGAAAATTGAATATCAATCAGAAGGAGTTTGATGTTTTTAATTTGATAGCAATTAATTTCTTCATTACAATCCTGTAAGTACAGAGATTATATACACTGAGATTTATAAGCATTAGACCACCCAAGAGTTTTCTGTAATATCTCCTATAGATATGGTTCAATATGGTATAAGTCAGTTTTCAGTACTTGGCCAGAATGCAGAGTGTGTCAGGCAACATTATAAAATTAAGAACATTGTGACATTAGAACAAAGATTCTCCCTTAGTCTACAAAAGCCATTTAGGTATTGATGGATCCCAGCTGCTGTATTTCCCATAATAGTAAGCAAAGATTCGTATAGCTGAAAATGTATAGCTAGAATTTAAGCAATTTGTTTTGAGCAGCTAAGAAACCACTATCAGTTTCTTGCTTCATTTCAATGACCATGACATATAAATACAGAGTTGAAATTTGTTTTGTTAGCAGATCAGTCAGGCTAGTTAGTTTTATAGGACCAGTGCTTTGCAAGCTTCCTGAGCTATCATTAAAAAAAATACATATTTGAAGAACTTTCATCCTTTTAAATTTTCTCTTGATTTATGTCTATCTATCTTATAAGGCTCAAGGAAAACAAGCCTTTGTCATATATCCTCAGGTAGAAGAAACCTGGTGAGAAGAAAACAGTCATTCTGGTACTACATTTTACTTTGTCTATTTAATAACAGATATACTGACTATAACACCCTTCCAAAAAAATTATGCAGTAGGAAGGAAGTGTGATTTACCTGAACAATCTGTGCCTCATGCATGGTAAGACTGGGAGAATTAGAAAAAGAACCCAAAGTTACTCAGAAGACAAAAATGTCATAGTTCAGCAGTTTTCTTGAAGCTAAGACATATCACTGTGGTACATCAGGGATGAACATCTGTATACTTACAGACCATGTGTTGAGCTAACTGAAACTCAAGGGCAGATAATACTATAAATATATGCTGGATTATTGCTGGCTGTATGGAAGCAGCTCATTATGATAAAGATAGGATAATCTATAGCATGGTGAGCGTTCTTGCTACGAATTGTTATCTGAACATGAGCTAAGGAAACAAGGCATCTGGAAAATGAAAGAGTGAATGCAACTAGCAAGAAGACGCCACTGGGTTTCTGTTTGCTGATAAGAAACAAGCATTTGGACTTTTTACTAAAAAACCAGACGTATTTTTCTTTGTATACTTTAAAGAAATTCATTTTAGGCCATGTAATAAGTTAAAAATGTTCTGAAAGATCAAAAGAGAAAGTGTGGTCTTAGATATATGCACTGAAATAAAGAATCAAAAATACTATAATACAAAAACTATGTTACAAAGCCTAAATTATTTTCCAAAGTTTAGTTAAATGAAGTTAGGTGGTAATAATACTACATTTCTAAATTTATGATTAGGAAGAAAGGACAAGAGGACAAATAATGAAAATAATCCCTTTTTAAAAAAAAAATAATTAATTAGTTTTAGCATTTGTTTTAAGTTACTTCAAGAGATGGTAGGAGTATTCAACATTATTATTATATTATCAAACTTTATTATTATTAAACTTTATTTTTAGTAAACATCTGTGTGCTGTTTATGTAATGTTGGTTAGAATGTGTTGCTGATAGAATGTGTTTTGGTGATACATTTTGAAGTCTGTAATAACCATTTCTTAGAAAGTTCTTTGAGAGCAGAATTTTGTTCTTTTTTAGACTGACTTTAAATGACTATAAAAAGTAGAATAGTTTCATTATCTTATGGTTAGCAGCTATCCTATCAGACTGTTAAAAGAAAAAACAATTCTGCTTATGGACATAAAAGAACATTCACAATAAAACTTGTCCCAATACTAGAACTGGAATTTTGACTAATTTCAGGACTTGACCTTGGGTCTCCTGAGTCTGGAGTCTTTTCTCAAGTCAGGGCCACATCTTTATAAAAGAAAATATTGTCTAGACCACAACTGGTGGAAAATTCTTTAATTTTCCAGTTAACTGTGTCTAGAAGAAATAATCCTTGACAACTACTTAAAGTACTTGGCACTGATAGTTTAAGTAATTTATATTTTATTAAAGTCTTCCATGTTTCTTAGGGAAATAAAGTGTGCCAATAATTTATTTAGTTGAAATATTCTTTTGGGATATGGACTTTCCCTGTTAGCCTATGTCTCATGTAATGTCTGAGGAATAAGCAGTGTATTTTGAAGCCTGTTACAGGATTCAAGATAGCTTTATACACAGAAAAACCCCGACCTCAAAATCAGAGAAAGAAGCATGTAGAACCGAGAAGAAAAATCAGAAAAAATTCAATCAGCTGGACAAAATGGTGCCAAGATACACAAAAATTCAGAGAATAGCTGTTCTTATATAAAGCTAAGACAAGCAAGATATCTGAAATTCCTGCCTAAAGAAACAAGTCAATGTATTTAATAGATGGGAGGGTTTTTTTAGGCACTCAATACTTTCAGTTCATGTGACAGAATATACCTGTAGTGTTTTTTCTAAATGTATTTTTAAAGTTGGTGGATTTTTTTCACATTTAAGCATATGATTTAAGGTAAAAAACCCATCAATCTAGTCAAAAAATTATTACTGTACAGTAAAATTAAAGACAGATATGGAGAACTGAAATTCCTGTCTGCCCTTGATAATGAATGTCATCAAGAAACATTTTATATCTGAAATTTACTGAAATTAATGCTACATGAAATACAGTAATTGTAGGGATATAAGGATATACATTGTAAAAACTTAAGTGGGGTTGGTGTTTTTATGAAGGTGAACAAATGCCTCTTAATTCTTTTTATACTATTTGGAAAAGTTATGCAGATTTCTTAATCCACATAAAATATGAAATTCATGCCCATAGCATTAAGCTTCTAAACCCTTTAATATTATTTTATTTTTTTTTTATGAATCACTAAACACAACTGTCACAAAAATTATACAAAAAGACACTTATTTTTAATAAGCTATCAGTTGATCTTTATTTTCTTAGGTAGAATGATAGATTGATAGAGCACCTTGATCCCTCGGGAGAAGAAAACTTAAAACTACTATTTAAGAAACAGAAAAAACCTTGACTCCGAGGATAGGCATGAATGTAATACCCACTACATGAATTGTTTATGCTGCAGAGGGAGTGGTCAAAATGTCTGAAGCTTATTAAATTACATGTTCTTTTATGTAAGAAAACATGCAGTAGCCATTAAAATTGACATTGTTGAGATCAAGCAGAAGTCAACTGTACATTAAAAAAAAGGCTTGGAAAAGTTAGTAGAAGAAGACAGAGGAAAGACAGAGGAATAAGATAAGGAAGTCACTGTGCCACAGTCGGCCTAGGAAAGAAGATTGTAGGGGATTTTGTTTTCTTATAACGAATAGTAAAAAGAAAGGATGATAATGGGTAGAGATTCCTGTTATGATGAAAATGTCCTGAATTTGCTTATTTATTTCTTTGTTTATAAATAGAATTAATTCTGATAAATCTGCCTTTGTTATTCAGAATGAAGACATTGAATAACATGCAAAGCCATTAGGTCAAATTAGGAATTTATATTAGTTCTTCTATTATTTTCAGACTTTTTATTGAAATATCTTAGTAATTGCTGATGCCTCTGAAAAAATTGCCATTAAAAATGGCTGCATGGAGAGAAGGTGTTGATTGGGTCATTAGATATATTTATAAAATACATTTGCCAGTTGGTCTTTCAGCTATTACCTCAGCCAGGAGGTTGACAATGTCACCTTCTCAATAAAGAAATATCCTGTCTTTTGTAATTTGGAAGAGCATCTGATCTGCAATAAACTTAGCTGATTTTGAAAAATCAAGAGACATTCAATGATGAAACTTTCTACCATGACCTAAGGGTGAAAGATTATCCACTATGCTGACTATTCAGAACAGTTGGAATTCTTTAATTGGCTCCAAAGTCATATACATTTTGAATACTCTCTTGATTCTTCTCATGCACTCTCCCCTACATTTTATGGATTTTCATTTTTGGAATATTTTGGATTTATTTTGGATTCCATTTCAACAGAAGGAATAGAGATTGCCCTCCTTATTCCATAGACAAATACCATTTATTGTTGAAATGTGCACATGCTGCCACACCTGAAAGTTAAAAAACAAGCTCTTCACAGTCTTCAAAAAAAGTATTCCTTATCCCTTCAGGGATGGGTTTGTTCTAAATCCTTTACAGATATAATAAAATGCCCTACAGGCCCCCATACAGGATCTATACAGATATTGTATTTCATATGCACTCTGAAGTCGCTATTTCTTGTTGTCTGTATGTTTGTGGTTTCTTGTACATTCCGATGTTTTCTTGGTTTAGTCTGCACTGTAATTTGGAGATACTTAAGTTTCTTTATTCATTTTAGAAAGAATAATCTCTAACAGATTGGAAGGCATGTGAAAAATAAGCACCATTTCCTTTATAGGTTATGGCTCTTCTTCATGATAATTTTGAATCTACAGAACTAGTTGGCTCCCTGTGTTACTTAAAATTCAGTGACCTTCAGATCTCATGATAACATCATTCAAAACAAGAGTAAAAGAACATGGATATTTAAGAAGGATTTTATGCCTAGCAGTCAGTTTATTATCTTAAAAAGAAAATAATTGTTTTCTAGCTTGTTGGAGGTGTTAATTACAAGCCGTATATTTAAATTATTATTGGCACACATTAGTGTGGTACATCTGGTAGAAAAAAGATGATATCATTCTTAGCCATTTCTGTAGTACAATTTTTTCCTAATTACTCTGTCATTAATCTGAATAGCTAAAAGATGGTGTTCATACCAATAAAAAGGAATCTTGGTTGCTACCCTGGGGAAGTTGTTTTTTCCTTTACATGATCCTTTTTACTTAATATCGACACTAGCACCAAATTTAGTTGCGTGCCACTTAAATATGTGCAACCAGCTGTGAATGTATTTTTTTAGTATGGGGCATGAAAAAGTTTTTCCTTTTCTCCAGCTATAGGTGTTAATTGGTATCTTTGTATCTTGCTAATTAAGTTTGAGCAACACCTTTTTCTTCTTCCTTGCTCTGAATTTAATGAGCTCCCTTGTTGTATTAATTTATTAGATAATTAGATAAAACACACCAAAAAAGTTTTTTAGAGGAGCTTTGAACAAGAAGGTTTAATAGATTTTAGAGACACAACATACAGTACACAAATAATCAATATCATATGCTGTTCATGAAGAAATATACTATATTAACACAAAAATGTTTCTGTTATGCAAGTGTATATTTCACTGTCAGACGATGTCAGACTGATGTGTTAAGTTATCCATTGGTTCTGTGAAGTAGAGCAGGAACACAAAACTAAAATTACATTAAGAGCAAGCAAGTCTTTTAGAGTCATAGAACTGTAGTGTTGGTACGGCTTGATATAATCTCTAGTCCATTCACTGACCTAAAGTAGGATCAACTATGTTGTGTCATCCAAGACAGATTTTTCCAAGTCACTTTTAAAGAGCTCCTATTACAGATACACTACAAACTCCACAGGCAATTTATCTTAGTGTTTCACTATACCTAATGTTAGTTTTTTCCGGAGTCAAACCAGATCTGTTAAGTAATTACTACTTGCTTTGTCCAATATCAAATAAAGAACTCATTATTTGCTTTCTTCTTTCAGCAGTGTTTTACATACCTAAACTTCTCTAGTTTTCCTTCTTTTTTTTTTTTTTTTAATTAAACCATGCTTTTACTTCATTCTTCTGATAGATCATGTTTTCTAAACCTCTGATCATTCCTCTAGTCTGTCCAAAATTCATCTCTCTGCATATATACATAAAATATTAGCTTTATTTATTTTTAGTAAATGGTTTCCCAAGTGTTCCTCCCACATAATTTGGTCTTCTAACAACAATATTATTTATTCCCTTGTTCCTGCTTATACTATAGGCTATTTATTTCTTTCTACAAAACCACTTCCCAATAAGCTGTTCCCCATAATGCATTGAAAACTGTTACGTATTCAGAAGGTGTGTTTCTCTATACTGAGCTTATTTTTTTTTCTTTTTTAGTCTAAATTATTCCTCCAGTTTATCAAGATCATTATGAGATCAAATCTAGCCCTTGAATACATTTGCAGTCCATCTTAGCTCTATACCTTCTGCAAGTTTAATAAAGCTATTATGTGATCCATCAGTGGGTCTTTTCCAACCTAAGTGATTCTATGAAATGTTTCTAAGACAGTAGTCAAAAATAATGACCATTGAGATTTTTATCCACGTCAAAAGTGTTCCATTGATATTATGTTGCTAGTCACTCCCAGATTTGCTGTGTAAGTATTGTGTAATATGTTATCAAAGGCATGAAGGATCTTATTTTTTTCTTCACTGAAAAGGCCTGCTATCTGCTTAGAATAAAAATATACTGGTTCAGCATGACTGTGTTTGCCGCACTGTTCATTATTTTCTATAGGTTGATAAAAAACTGAGTTATTGATTATTGGTAATATTGAATTGAAGATGATAGATTTATAATTCTTTGCTTTTATGTCTTTCATTTTGAAGATAGTAATTGTATTTGTCCTTTTCCAAGATGTCTTGGCAATTTTTCAGAAAGAAAAGATTGTTTCAAAGATTTTTAAGAGTGGCAACAATCAAACTTAGATGTACCGGCCAATTGTAAAATTTCCTTTGAGTTTCAACAATCTCTAGCTTGTAAGATCGTAACCTCACAGTGATATGAATTATGTTAACCATCTGCAATACATTAAGCTTTTCTAATGAAGACTGATGGAAAATGGAAATTAAACACTGTGTCTTTTGTCTATCAGAAATAAAATATATCATCTTTCAATTAAAAGTGATAATTTACAAAAAGCTACTTTTCTCTTAAATGTTAGTTGCACTTTTTTTCATGTCTTGAACTTCTTATTGGGTTTTTTTCCCCCTGCTTATCTGCACTGTTTAGTAATCTCAAGTTATTTCTGCCTTATGTATATTTCCTTTTTCAGATCAATGAAGAGTTCATTATTTAATTCAACAGGTACTTGAATATTGGGGTTTTTTGGGGGAATATATGTGGGTTTGCTGCTACTAATGTATTTCTGAGGTCTCTTAATGTCTGTTTTCCTGCAATTCTCTGGTGCTTTGTAAAACTATGTTTTCAGATTTTTTTTCTCTTAATTCTGATATTCAGATTTCTTAATTTTTTGAGGATCGTATAACATATTCTTAATTCATGTTAATTCTTGTGACATTCTTTATTCTTGTTTAGGTATTCACAATGGTATCTCCTTTCTAATTGCATTTATTGTTCTGTATACAAAAAAACCCCAGAAACATATTACTAAGTCAGTCATTCAAAGAATTTTCTGGGTCAAGAATCATCAGTGTTTGCTACATTCAGAGATTCCCTCAGGAATGACTAGTTACAATCCCTTACAAGTCTAATGTTTTTGTTGATTTTATTAGTTGTTCACAGCAACAGTAACTGCTCTTATGGGGAGGTTGCCTGTGTTTGTTTCACATTAATCATTATCTGTGAACCTCCAAGAGGCCTTGCTTCCTCTGTATTCAGGACACCTATGCAGAATAATATTTCATAGATCTTCTCCTTATATATACATGTATAGGTTATAAGGAGTTTTAGGAAATATTTTAAATAGTATGACTGCCTTCCAAAGGTTCAAAGAAATTAAGCAATGTATAGGATAATATTTAACATTAATTATTTTTTTATAGCATTAAATGTTATGATTTCTCACTGTGCCTTATTTGTGATGGTACATTAAAAAAAAGGAAATTAGAAGTTTATCAAGCTTTCATTAAACTCCCCCAAATTGTAGTAAGACCTCTTGGGGAAAAATCTCTGCATAACATTTCTATCTTCCCAAAACAAGCAAAAAAACACAACATAAAGATGTTACTACTGGCTATCTTATAAAGTCTGGTTTCCTATGGCCTTGTGAATATTTCTTAGAACTCCATACCATCACAGAGTATCTTATTCTTCCTCATCAGTATCTAGGGAAAGGCAGCATATAAGAGACCTAAGTTTACCAGAGAGTTCAAATTTGCAAACATGCTGAGTGGCTAGCTGCACTAAAAAGAAAGTTATGAGGGCTGGGTTCCGCTTGACTTACCTCCAGTGAGCCACTCATTTAGATTTTTCCTTCTATAATCAAAAAATGTGTAGAAATTGAATTAGTTCTGAGGCCTTATCATGTGTTCAAAATGGGAAAGTGAACCAAAAAATTACTGAAGAGAGTCTATAGATAACATGACCACATAGCTCTCCTTTCCTTAGAAACTAAGCAAAAAGATTAAATGTTACTTTCTTCTCCCACTCCTTAAAAACAATTTTAGAAACTTATGCACTTACAGGGAACTATGAAATAGTGTTTAAGACATTAGGTTTATTACTTTCTTCTATCTGTTACTGCTCATTAGTTTTGTTTTTAGTTGTTTGCTTATTCATTTATTTATTTTATACACAAGTTTTTAGGGAGGAATCTTAGCTTTCAGACAATTTGATTGCTGGCTGGATTTGTATTTTAACATAGAATTCAAAGATCCAACCCTATACATGCCCAGAGTAATGTTTGGACTCCTTTGCTGTCCTTTAGGTTGGACTACTTCCTAGCATTTTCCTAAAGCTTATTTGTTTTGGGATCTCCTTTTATAAACATTTGCAGTGCCTCTAAATACTGTCTCTTAAGTAGCTCTTTCACATATGTTCCACATTGTGGGGTACATGCTGGCAAAAGATTGACCACTTCTTTTTATGAGCTTAATTTTCCACATCTTTGAATATTTACTTTTTTAGTGTCTTTGCAGTCTATGTGGTCATTAGTAGTACAATTTAAGCTACTTTAGTTGATTTCTTGAATGTAGGAACTAGTCTGCCTATTCTCTGACTACTTGTTTTTCTCGCAATTGACACATCAGTAAGTTAATCATAAAATTTCTTCATATGTTTAGTTGCAATTTCTTTCTCCAGCCTTCATGACTGATATGTGTTTGGCTTTAGTTTCAGGTTTTTAATACAAGTTTCTTTAGAAGGAACTGGCAGAAAAAAATTAGTGTTCAAGGTAGAAGTGCTACTGTTTTCTTACATGATTTTTTCAGGATTAGTGCATTCTGAATCACAATTTCAATGCAAAATATAGTTGAAAATTTTCACTCAATTTTACTAAATTAACTGTAGGTAACTCAGAATTTAAACCAATCTACCCCAGATCACTGAAGCTAGATAGAAACTTAGTAATTTGTGGATGGATTGAACTAATACCTAGAAATGTCTTTCAGTCCTGTTTTCTCTGTCTTTTATTTGTTTGTTTATCACAATTTTCTTCCCCTTCTTACTCTCTTTTCCTTTTTACATGCTTAGTCTTTTTGTTCTAATTAAGTCTCTGATTTATTCTAATCTCTCTTTTCTTAACATTTTAGTCAACTTGCAGATCAAATCCTTTCCATTGATGTTCATGACTCGTATTTACCAACTTCAAAAGAATTCTTCAGAGAACTCAGTTTTCATTTTCTGATGAAATTCTACAAGACTTTGTTCTTGGTTCATTTTCCCTTTCCTTATAGTAAACACAACTTTAACTACTACAGCTTTATGCTAGCCCATCTACTTTCCACAAATAATAAAAATGCAGCCTTTCTAACACACTGGTTGGCCAAGTTCAGCAATTCTTAGGCCAATTCATGTTCAGGAGTTCCTCACATCCTGCTTCACAGTGTAACCTAAGGCCAAAGGTGAAACAGCAGTCTAGTCATTTGTATGCAGTTCTAATATCCTTGTGACTTACATTTGCTATGGAAGAAGCCTAAAAAAACAGCCTCATGACTATTTCTTCTGAGGTATCTCTTCTCACAGACATTGTCATCTTTACCTTTCACATTTTCTCAACAGTAGAAGGTGAAACCTCCTTCTCCATAAGTCAGCCCTGGTTGTGTGTTATATCTAGCTCCACCTGCATGTAAAGTCAGAGGGGAATTGTGTAGATACTTGTAGCATCTGTGTTTGTTCTTTGGTCTAACCACAATTCTGAACCTTCCTGCCTATTTGATTTATTTCTTTTTTATTATTATNTACAAAGTACAGCGCTATGAGGGCTGCTACGGGCAAAAAATCAACTCAAGCTCAGCCAGACCCAATACAACAACTGCAGTTGCTGTTTAGAATTCAGTAATTTTTATTCTTCATATTACCAATAATTAGCACTATATAACCTGATGAAAATGTTACTTCTACTAAGATTTATTTGCATTGTTACCTAATGTGATAGTTTAAGACCCTCCATGCACCCTACAAATTCTGTTTGATACTGAAATCTTTGCATATTAATCTGTGCTAGGTCAAACTTCATTTTGAATTCAGTTTCTTCTGTCTTCCTGGCCACAAGAAAAAAAATTATTTTTTTTTAATAAAAAAGTTTATATTATCTGTCTGCATATTGTCGCTACAGCCTGCTGCTAGAAATTAACTGTTTATACTGTGTCTAGCCTCTGGAGACAACCAGTAGATAATTATGCCTTAACTTTTTTTGACATGTGGAAATATGTATCTCAGTTTCTCATACAGATCATACAGAAATTGTGTTGTCCCTAGGAAGATAATGCACAGCAAAAAGTCCAGCATGGATTTGCCCAGGAGGAGAAGCTTTCCTCCACAAGCATGTATTAGCCTGGTTTGCTGCAGTGAACCTGTGTCTTATGATTAGAAAGCAGCCGTGCTAGTATGAGCCTGCAACATTATCAATAACCCTCACAGTGCTGCCTCATCCAGCTCCAGTCACTGTTCAGACCATCAGTGACTGTCATGACAAGATGCTTCACAGATGTCACTTTGAGATGGATAAACTCTACATTATTGCAATGTTCATGGTATACTTTTACATTATTACAGTTGTCCTTGAATAGTTGCTGATAGAAATGAGATCGGAAATAGTGCCCTTTTCACTGGTGATGTATTTTGATTCCCTGATGATTTGTACCAGGATGTTCTCTAAACTGTGGTACACAAAGTGAGCTATTGAAATTCTGGTTACTATATACTACTTTTCCTCTTCATATTGTTCACCAGTATTGTGTACCTCAGAAGAGAAAATATTACTGGAAGTTTACCTGTCTCCAAAAAGAACAAGTGAAGAGGGAGAAGCCTACTGCTTTAGGAGGATGCACACTGTATTAAATAGCTTATTATACAGACACCTGGTGAACCATATGACTTTATTTGAATATCTGCCAAATAGATGTCAAGTCATGAGCTTCAGCCCATTTAGTCTTAGAACTCAACAAAGAAAAGAAATAATAAAAATATTTTCCCCATTATTTCCAAGCACTTTATTTTTTGAGTAATTTTAACCTTTTTTTTTTTATTATTTTTTTTTTTTTATGTCAAAAGTGCCTCTATATACAACATTTCTTTCAATTAAGCTAAGTTTTAGTTAACATCTCAAGCATTCTCTTGGGAGAGGTGAGATATGGTTGGTAAGGGTAATAAATGATCCTTAAACTAGTACTTGCTAGATAGATAGTTTTAATTCCTAATTTACTGCAAGGAATAGAGACGGCACAATTATTTCTGAATAAACAGGAAATAAAAGTGATAACAGTATCTGGGAAAAAACCCAAACAAAAAACCATATCAAAACCCAGATTTATTTTTTTGTTGCTGCTCTTTGTTTTGTATATTGAAAGAGTGCAGATATTTACGTTCTGCATAAAAATTTATTGTGTAGTCACTGAAAGGCATTTATTATTGCTGACTAAATTTCACTCTTCTAAAAGTTTTAAGACACGCTTTGGCTTCAGTGTTTCTGGCAAACTCTTCCCTGAAAATCTTGTAGCTTTGAATCTCATATAGCCATATATAATCTATTTCATGTTCTCATGTAGGAAATTTCTCTAAGAATATGTAAAACAAAGAAATTTTAATTGGTACTTAGCTCTACACCTGCAAACAGAGGAAGAAAATGGATTTGAGGAAAGGCATGCCATTTTATCTGAGGGTATATCAGGCATGGGACAATTAGAATGTCACTAGTAGGACCTCAGCCAATGGAAGGTCTCCAGCAGGTGGACTTGCTGTCTATGGTCAGCATAGAGTCAGGTATTCCTGTGAGCCCCTGATGTCCCAGGGATCATGAAAGAAGATGGATCATAGTATTGGGGATATTATTACAGAATTGCTTGTTAAAAGTGATGGGAGTTCATGTTAGGGAAGCAGACACAAATCAAGTTACCTAAAAGCGCTCTAACCACTAAATCGCATCAGAAGCAGAGAATCAAGACTTTTTCCTTGCTCTCACAGGGAACAGGAGCAGAAACAATAAAAACCTTCTACTCCATACACATTCATTTTTATTGCTACTGCTGCTTGTGCTCTGTGAGTGAAGAGAATGAAATAAGGAACTACATATTGAAACAGCATGGGATAAGCAGGTTGTACGGCTGAGGAAGTTTACCCTCACCTTCAGACATGGTAAATTACAATACTGAATCTAAAGTATTTGCACCACATGGTCCCTAAATAATAATGATAAACCAAAGCTCTGTTATTTAATGTTTTGTGTAACTTTATCCTTTTCAATGCATTCATTAGTGTATAGAAGCAGTGATTATATCCCAAACATTTGCTGTGATGTTTGATGCTTTAATTTTAAATTGGACATTGTTCATATGTGGTTTAATCCCTAGATTCTTCTGCTTTTTATAAATGTTTTAATAATTTCAAAAGACTATTAGTATATATAAATTGTCCCCCTTTAGGACAGAATTAATTATGAATGTTATAAAAAAATATGTTCATTCTGCAGGGGTAAGTTGTTATTAGTTACTAGAGGCAAATTTCCAACGAACAAAGATAATGTTGGTTCTCTAGCTGCACACTAACACTCGTGCAATGAAAGCTTCTCACTGTTTTACTGGAGTTGTTTTTGTTAACAGCCAGCGCTTTTTCTTTTTTTTTTTTTTTTTTTTTTCTATTACGTACTTTGCATTTTGGGATTTGTTTTTATTTTTTTGTTAGTTCACAACTTACAGTTTGGATGAAAATCAAGTTGATTCTTCTTCTTTTTTTTCAATTTTATTCAGACACTTTCCTGGACTTCTCATTATACTTAGGTCACAGAAAAGAAAAGATGTTTTAACTATGTATTTAAATGGTTTGAATTATAGTTCTGAAAGCTATTGGATTTTCTTTAAAATATATATATAGTATTTGTAACTTTTAAACATTAAGTTAAAAATTAAGCAAATTATGGTGTTTCACATTTATCTAGAAGCAGTATTTATCTGGAAACAAGAAGTAATTTTTCCAGAGGTCTGAGTTTATTTATAGTACTTTTATTTAAGTCAGTTAAAATTTGTATATCTGGATAAAGTAGAGTTTTAAAGTTTGACAATCATTAATAGAGCTGTTTCCATGTGTTCTCAGCAGCAGCCCTGTGTGGGGTTTGACTGTTTTCCATGCTTTCAAAACATATTGGTAAAGAAATTTGAATGAGCAATCTTGTATATTCTATTTTTGTGGAACCTGGCAAAAATATGAATTTTGGTGTTCTTCTGAGTGGTATGAATAACTCTGCACATCTCTGGAAGGTAATTTAACATGAATGAATTCTTTACCTTGATATTTATGAGTGCAGCTGCAGGCCATAACCTAAAGCCTGGGATAAATTTTCTGTGAAAGTGAAATACAACAAGAGTTTTATGAGCCCCAGATCCTATAAAGTGTTTGCAAAATTAGAATGATTAAAGGATGATAAAGCACCAGGTTCAGATAAATTGTTGTGTGGCATGTTTGGGGAAATAGAATAGTCAGTGGCATATATTTTTGATAACTCACTGAGACTAATGAAGTAATATGTGTTTCTATCTAAAAGTTTAAGAAAGGATCTATGAAAGATTCCAAACTGCTGACTTGAAAAGTATACAATAATTAGAATAATTGTTTGAATGGAGCCATGAGATAGGATTATGAGCCATTTAAAAGAATGGCATATAACTCATAAGGGACATGAATAATTTGCTTGTTTTCTTTTAATACTAGACATTTACTAAATTTCTGAAAAAAGAGATAGTTGTGGAAATAATGTGGATTTCAGAAATATTTTAATATGCCATTATACAAAAGTGCATTTCTATGCTGGTACTCTCAGTGTTTTAGCATGAGAACTACAGGAAAGGGATTTTATGCAATAGCTAAAAACCGGGCCAGGGTTACAAATCAGGTCTGCTTTTTATGTGGAAACATAGGAACTTGGCACCTAAAGTAGGATGAAAGATGGCTCTACAAATATTTCTGAGCTTACACATTCATTTAAAAGTTCCAGTCACAATTTCTCAGCTTTTCTCTACAGTATGACATAAAATTAGAGAAACTTTTTAGTTAAAATTGATTTTATTCTTGAATAGGGGATTCTGTATGAGTGTCCTGATTGAAGTCTTTTGCTACATCTATATTAATAAATTTAAAAGGTTAAGGGTTCATTCTATTGCCTTGATTGCAAATGATGCAGAACATCTCCTCTCCATTCACATAAACTGTCTCCTTCCCCTAGGCAAAACGGCCACTATAAATCTACCCAGGAACAGATTCCAGAATTTCCATGGAGTTTCAATATATGGATTAATAAATTATGAATGCCCATTATATGAGGATATATATGTGAATGCATGACAGAGAAGCAGGAACTGAATGGGGATTACTGTTTATTATATCAATGTTCTATAAAATACATTAGTAATATCATCTGCAAGGTTACTTTCTCAGAAACCAAGATTAGTACAAAATTCCTCACAAGTAGTTATGTCAATCTTACTGTGCTTATGTTTCTAGAAATATTTGATTCATACTAAAAATTCTAAAAAGCTTATTAAAGGCCAGAACATCATTTTAAAACAAGATATTATATAATTGAACTAATATTTTTTTCCTCTACAGACAGTATGTGGTACTCATTAAGGTGTATAAACGCAATCTATTGACTGTAGCACAGTAGAAATACAAATATTTTTATATGTGATGGTTCTTGGTTCTGTCATAGTTAAAATACTGCAGAAAATAATGATAAAAGGGTGTATCAGATAGCATTCCAGTGACTTGAGAGTGTGTGTTGTCTAATTATTAGGAAGATCCAGTCTAATCTTGATGACTGAGAAAGAAGTAGGAGGATTGGGAATTCAATGAGGTATGTCAAATCCTATTAGTCTACATAATTTTGCTTTGCTGAATTCTGACAAGGCAGAACTGTTACTGGAATTGAGCAAATATTCATAATAAATAATTAATTTAATTTTTTTGTAGCTATGTCAGCAAACAATTATTTTCTCTCACAAATTTATTTTATTTTCCTTAAAAATCTGTAGCTTACTATTCATGTGTTGTTACTTAGCAATGATTAGTCAAATAAAAGATAATGTTTCAGTCTTGTTACTTCATTAAGTGTAATCCAAGTTTATCACAAGAATATTAAAAAAACCCAAATGCATTATTTAGTTTTCTGTCCACTTTCTGCAAATAACATGCCAATGAATCATAAGAAATAGCTATGGGAGATAACAGAGTTTTATTCAAATAATGAAAAACGTATCACTAAAATACATATCTTACAATAATTCATTTTCTTCCTTATTTAAACATGGTCATTTTCTTTCTCAACTGCATTTCACTGTGGTTCTTATCATACAAAGTAAGCATTTCAATACATTCTGTCCAAGCATTATTGTACTTCCCATGTATTTGCTTTGAGAGGAGAAGACAATTTTTTACTGTTTCCATGTAATGACAGATCAGGTTTAAAATTCCATTTCTTGCTTATGCCATATTCCTACAGCAAGCAGATATGCTGTGGTGGTGGATTTTATTTGATGCCTCTTACTCTCAGCTGAAACTTTCTCTCGAGATTTAAGAATTCTGTCATTTGACCCCACAGTGAACTGTTTATTCATATATTAGCTGACAATCTGTGAATAAAAGTTATCTGTTCTTAAATCATTTCTAAAGAGATGGGGGGGATTGGTATTATGTTTTTGTTATCTGCTACAGTTTCAGTTCATTTAAGCTTGGAGCTTTCTTACCTTCACAGAGTACTGAAAGATGTTTTCCAGTGAGGGCATGGTAAAAGATCAAGAGCCCAGATGACTGATCCTGAATGAAGCAGAAACAAATTGATACCAGCAAGCAGTAGAGATAGTAATTAGCTGAAAAACAAGAGGTCACTGTCAGAGGTTAAAGGGGGTAGTAGCTGAGAGGCAACTCAAACAGACTGTCTTTATACAAAGAAAAATTCACATATAGAGCAAAACAGTGAGAAACTGCAAAAAGACAACTGCAATCATGAATTGAGGAGAAGAAAAAAAGGCATATTTCATAAATGGGATCATAATTACTGTCAAGAGGAAAAGCCAGGGGCTAATCAGACCTCCTGACTTTTTGTTCAGATCGGAGTAAAGGCTCAGAATCATAAGGGGGAGGAAAACCAAAATTAACTACCAAAAAATTATTCTACCCCACTGTTTAGGGTATAATCTGGATGACTTGCATGCCTTAATTTTAATCTTAATATTTTCATTTTATTATTTTCTTTTAAGTCAATAATTTCCTCTACTCAGTTTAAATTCCTTTTTAGTCTACATTGCATTTCAGATTGAATTTTAGCTTCTGCCTGCTTACATGTGTTCTAAGACTGATTTAGAAACAACCTTCCACCTACACAATCTGCTTCAATAACAGTTTCTCTGTTTTATTGTAAGGTTCCATGCTCTACCTGGAAATCTCATGTCTCATAAGATCCATAAGAAGTCTGTGGGCAGACGGTGATGCTCAGAAGACAAGAAACTTTGGATCACATGAAAACATTAGGTGTAGTAGATGGGATATTGGCTTTTAGCATTTTCTGTTAATTCCCTTTATGTTAATAGAAGCATACTTCTACACAAACAGAAGGTAGCTATGACTTCATTGATTTAGTACGGAATTTAGGAAACTTTCTAAACAAATTGAAAATTTATCTGACTTCTCAGCACTTGTTGACCAATATTTCTATAAAATAAAGCCTAGATTGCGATTAGATGGAATTTGAGTCATCTCCCCAGGAAAGAGTTAGTTTTAAAGCTAATATGTGACATGTTAACAGATCCATGTAGTAGACTACAAATTCACTAATCTGTCTGGCTTGTGTCTCTTCTTCTGCATGATTACAGTATATTGAGTACTGAATCAGAGTGCATATAGGATTTTTTTTTTTCCTTCCACCTGAACTACCCTCTTCTCAGGAAATCAGTAAAAGAAAATAGAATAGGCATTTGTGGTATTTGAGATGTATTTAACTAGAAATGAAGATAAAAGGTTTAAAAATCCTTGGATAGCCATTTGCAGTGAATGCAAATACAGTGGTTATTTTATGTTATTTTAATGCCTATCTGTTCTCATCGGACTGTGAGGGTCCAGGTAAGAAGAAAAAGGAGAATCTTTTTCCCAGACAACTAGAAATCTTCATTTGAACAAAAACTAGATAAGGGGGTTGGAGAAAACACAGAAATTGGTGTGAGAAGAAAGAGGTAGTGGTTAAAAAAATTCCTAGTTTTCACTTAGAATAGTTATCTTCAAGTAATTACATTCATGCAATTTCGCTATGGTTAAGATCTGAGAGAAGCTCACATTTATTATATGGAAAAAGCATTTCCATGTCAAACCATGAACAGTTTATATTTCTCTGTATTTATCTTAGACTCATGAGATGAAACAATAGAAAACTCCAGCTGAGAAAAAAATCAAACTAATTATTAGAAATCTTCATTATTAATGTCATTAATGAAACCAGGGTATTTTACTTGCTCTGTTTGGTGATTTGTTGTCTTTTTCATATTTGTCTGTATATAAAGTTTCATAATGCTTGTATTTAGAATGGATTATTACTTATAGTAGAAGCATTTAGAACTTTTCAAAATTCATTTTCCTTTCTGAAAAGTTTTAGTTATCCAATCACAGACAAAAATAGCATCATAAAATTCAGAGGACCAATCAAATGTAGAGAATGATAAATCAATAATATTCTGTGAAAAAAGTGAATATTTCAATATCAACACAAAAGTTGAATTAGTTAGCTTAATATGTTCAGTGTTTTGTTTTGTTTTAATGAATAAAAACATTGACATGATTCAGGGTACTTTGAGAAGAACAAAGGAATAAATTTACATCAGACATTAGTCAGCATATTGCTCTACTTTTAATTTTTAAGTTTGAGTTGATGGAATTAACATACATCTCATTTCTGCTGTTTTGTTTCAGGAGACTTCAGAGTCTGACTATATACAGGGCATGACTGTGGAATGATAGCATCATAGTACTTATTACTCAGTCAAGATGAATTTGCATTGAAGTAAAGGCAGTAAGATTGTAAGGGAGATTCTGGAATTGTCTCAGGTCTGGGATCTCATTAAATACATACTCTTACTTTCACTGGGGGCTTGTTTTTGTTTTTCATTGAATTAATTTTATTACTCTGAATTGTCTATATTCACCTAGCTCTTCCTTCTTTTTGATGCCTACTCAGTCCTCTTAATAAAAGACCTCTGGAAAAGAATATTGGTGAAAGGGAAAAAAAAAAATCATCTCTTACCAAGTAATTTTTCAGAAATTATACTCATGTCACAATTAGACTTCTGGCGTGCGGAACTGTCATAAAGACTTATATGACCAAATATGATATTTCCTAAGTTTTTAAGCAACAACTTAATATGGACTGAATGTTTTGGATTTGGATTATAATAACAATAAGTAACTGAAAAAATTCCTGTTTCTTTCTGTCAAATAGTTATATAGACTACAGACTGTCTACACATGGAGTAGTGCTATGCATAATTAATAGTAAATGTAAAGGAAGGCTGTAGGTACTTTTGACAGTGAAACAGGCTATAAGAAATAGCTTCTTAATTTAAGTTTTGACGTTAATCTCTTTAGTGATTAAACCCAAATCTCTGCATATTTCTGTAAATGAGGATATTAAGCTAAATAAATGAACTATAAAGTGTGCTAGCAAAAAACTTTGTTCATTAATTTGAATGGGTAAAATAAATCTAATGTACATTAACAAATGATGGCTCTATGGTTCATTTTCTAATATCTGAATTAGAAAATGAAGCAGCCATGAATTGCCTGCCCCTCTGGTGAACAAGATCCACAGAACTTGTACAATTAATGCCTAGCAGGCTTACCCTTCATCATGATCCAGAATGTGTCCTGAAGTCCCAGGATGAAAGCTGAGATGTCTCTGCCCTTGACCTCTAGCCCCACTTCATTTTCAAAAAGCTGAGTATCATTCAACAAAGTTGGTGGGAAACATAAGCTTTCCGTGTGAGGGAACTGACAGTGCTGCTGAACCGAACATAACGTTCAGCATGAGATCAATAACTCATGGTCTCCTTCTGAATGGGATTGCTTTTCTTTTGTGCATGTAAGCGGAGCCTGGGGCTGAGCTAGTTACTGCGTTGGAGTGATTGAATGCAGAGGAATGAATGAGCAGTAAACCAGCTTGCCCAACCTCCCCCTTCCCCATTCCCCCTTGTCTTTTCCTTTCTTTTCTTTGCTTGTTCTTTTGTTTCAGGCCTAGTGTCAGGAGAGAGGGAGAGGGACAGGTTCAGCTTGGGCTGTAGATGTGCCCTGGTGTGCTCTCAGCTGATGTAGTGAATGTTGTCAAGTGGGGTCAATGTGCCCTGGGTGCCTGCCCCACCACACCGCTCCACCACCACCACACTGACTTGCTACCCTGGGGGGTCAGGACACAAATCCAGAGACAGCCTGAGAAGATAAGTTAGAGTTTCTAACTTTCTTTGGTGCACTTGCTCAGCGTATGAAACTGACTTAAACATTTTCTTAGCCTAGAAATTAGTGTCTTATCCTAGGGAGGTAAAATGATGGCCAGTATAGAACTTAACGCTTCCTACAGTAACTAGCTTTTAATGTCTGAGTAGGTATAATTTATATGACAAAGGAGTTAAAATAAAAGCAAGTATAGTAGGATAGGTTTAATGCAGGCTTCCTAATACTGTCTCCTAGTTTCTCATTTGTTAATACATGTCCTCTTTAATTTGCATTGATGATAAGCATGGAATGGGTGCAAATAACCAGGAGTATCTATGCATCTCCTTCATCTTCAAGATGTAAAACCAAATAAAGATATTTCTGAACTTCACACAGGATATCACTAATGTAGTGAATCTTTTGGAGAGAACACAGTATTTCTGTGACAGAGGTGTTAGTGTGTTTCTGTTCAGTCATATGCATTGAATGTAGAACTTTCAGGACTTTCAAGTATGATTTTGCATTTTTCTCAGCTTTACCTGATTTAAATTTGACTAAAGTATTGGTTAAAAAGAAAAATATATTTGAGTATAGTGTGGGAACACTGTTGACAATAACTTTTCTTTTATCACCACTTGGACTGTTAATTGTCAGCATTTTTTTAAATGCCTGCTCTAGCTTTATCACCTAATTCCACTATAAACAGATTGACCTCTGCTACAGAGGAAAGAGTTTGGTTTTCTTCTTTCTTTGCCATTGATTTTATTAATTCTGACTCTGCCTAATAGAAGTGGCAAAGGAATAGAGCTCTTCAACATCATACAACTTTGCTCAGCATTCTTTTTTTAAGATTACCCAACAAATTTTTCTAATTAAAAACATTTGACATTGGTCACAGAGTAGTGGTCACCTAAATGTATTGTTTGGTTACTAGTTTATATACTTGAAGTTTAAAGTATCAGGACCTTTAAGATGAAAAACAACCTCTTGGTATTGGAGAAATAAGTATATTGATTGTTCAAGATCTAGAGAAAAGGCTTTTACAGAATCCCAATCTCAACTTCACTGTTTTAGGGGAGAAGAACTAACATTGTCAGAAAGATATAAGATGAAGTAAAAAATTTTTTTTTTAGATACATTATGCTCAAAATATTATCTTTGCATGATAAATTGCTTCCTTCTCTTCCCTCTTCTTTTGAAACTCTTACCATAGAAAGCCCTAAACAAGCAAAAAAACCCAACCCACAATACATTTCACTCTTGCAATGACCAAAATTTAATTGATGGAAAAAAGATCTTGGTAGACTGTCTGCAGAACAGATACAGGATATGTATTTTATTATAACTGAGGGAAAGGTTACAATTCTTCAGGGAGGGATGGGGAAAAGCTCATTAATGAAAAATGTGTATTCCAACATTCTATAAAAGACAGATGTAAAGTTAATTAGTATGTATATCTAGATTCTTTCACAAAACACACCTGAGAGCTAGCATGATTTCATTTATTTACTTTAATCAGTCTCTTCACAGAGCTTCCAAGAATGAACAAATCCAATAGCTAGTCATTAGAGACTACATCCTCTATTCTTAACCTGAGCCAAATATCACAGCTGGTATGTGGTAGGGAGAGGATGAGGGGAGAGACTGGTCAGGTCACTTCATCGACTGAACGTTCACACTGAGGGCAGCAGGAGTTACAAATATGCAATTCATGATCTGATTAATACTGGAGTCTAGAAAGAAGATGATGAGAGGGCAGAGCTCCTTCAACTCAATTTTAAAAAGGACCTCTTACCGCTTTGGGAATGGTGCTAATAATCATATTTAGAAACTGAACTCAGGTCTGGACTTCAGCACTTCCTTCCAAAACTGATGGCAGTTTCACAGTCCTCATTTTTTCGCTTGTGTTTTTTCCTATGCTCTTTATCAAACTAAAGTTTTGTTTACTTGTTTGTTTGTTTTTGTTTGTGTGGTGTCGTGGGGTTTTTAAAGACAGGGGAAAAAATAGAGACCTATTGTTGTTAAATGGCAAAAAAATAAATTAGGAGTTTTTGGCACTTAATCAATTTTCTTATCAAAAAGCCCAGATAAAGCAGTTTTATTGAATGAGTTTAACATAAATGATACAAAGCCAGCAAACAAAAACCCTGCAGAATATCACTGGATAGAATTGTTTCTGGGAAACTCAAGAGGTTTGATTTTTAAAATTAAGTTTCATGCGGTTTTTTATTCTTGTATCTTATCCCAATATTCTGGGAAGGAAACAGTTATTAAAAAGGTGTCATTTTGGAAAATCCACCTAAACATGTTCAAGTCAATGTTTACCTTACAGAACAAACCCTGGGGAGAGAATTAACTGGAATTACTGTATGGGTTGGTATGCTACTTGTTTTCTATGCTTGACTGCTTGTCAGTTGGCAGAAATCAATGGTTCTCTTTTCACACTGAGGAGAGAAGGAAATGGGGGTCAAAACTTTTCCTTATGCGTAGTTGGAGTATAGATTAAGTATTGTACCTCTGTGTCTCCAGTGTATCCCCTAAAAATACCATTTGCCACAGCATTTCAAAAGCGTGCATTTATACATGCATTCACAGTTGTGAATTTATGTAAAATTTTGCTTCCTGAATTTGTTGTAAAAGTTATTGTAGCTTATAATAAATATGTCTTAGGGCTAAAAGTAATTTATGTTTAGTATTGAATTTTATTTAATACTCTTTTTTCTGGCATCAAGTTGACTATATCCAAAACCAAGACATCCCAGCTTCGTCTAGAGTGTCTTTCTTTTGACCTCAGTAAGTATACAGAAGATGTAAAGAAATACTACCTGTCCAACAGGTAAAAGAAACATCCCAAAAGAGAGTTCATATAGTGTAGTCGTGTCATGTGGCAGCAATTTATTGTGTTCATTGAAAATACTAATTTACTAAAGAATGTTTAAAAGTCATTCTGTATCTCAAACAAAGCAATCAAATGAGGTACTTCTGTTATGGTTTAAGGTTTGGGTAAGGGGAGGGACAGGTGGAGCAGCTATTCTACTCCCCTTCCTGCCACACTCTATATAAAGGACACAGGAAGTTTCGCTCCCCCCCTCCTCGCTGGAATTTGCTGCTGGCTCTGGACGGTTCTGTGGCTGTTACAGCTCCACGTGGCTTGGGAGAAATCCAGTGGCATCCGAGGATCGGTGTTGTATATATTTGTATATATACCTTCCCTTGTTACCTCTGTATATTTCCCTTCCTCTGATATCCCTTTTGTTACTCCCTGTTAAAAGTTGTGATCTTAATTTTCCAACTTTGTGTGAGGCCTTTCTTCCTCCCCTGGGAGGGAAGAGGGGAGGGGGAAGAGGGGTGAAACTAATTCTGCTCCGTGGGGGTTGCCCTGAGCCCTAAACGGAGACAACTACTCAAATTTTTAGAATAACAAATTAAATTCTTTTTTAAGATATCTTAAATTTTTGCACTAGATTATGTAGTTTTTTTAACATTATTTTCCTGTGACTTTTACATTAAATAATCAGGTGACTGCATTATTATTTTATTAATGAATACCCAGATTTTAAATAGGTGTTCACCTTAAGATTAAAGCTGAAAAATCCATTTTGTTTGGACATTTATTTGTCTGCCAGGTACTGTAGTATGTATGGCTGCATTTCCAACTGTGGTGTATTCATTGAAGTATGATCACAGCATCTGAATTACATTGTTGGCTCACAGGCATTCTTCAGTATGGTATGTATTTTGAAGATAATGATCTGTGTTTAACTACTGTTTTAACCATGCTCTGTATCTATTATATTATATAAAATGTCAGGGAAAACATTTTTACAGAATGAACACTCGTACAGTTGGCAAGGGTGGCTGCATTACAAAGATCTCAGCAGAGCCTGTTGAAATCTGTGCTTGAGGCTGAGGTTATGGCCTTCACAGTGCAGTAAGAGGATGTATTCTGTTGCTGAAGATGATTGCTCTGAAGTTTCATACTCCATAAAAGAAAAGAGTGTTTTATCAGTAACACTGAGAGAATGGGACAGTGAAAAGTAACAAGTCCTTTGGTTTTATTTTAGTGCTAAAGCAAGAGATGTGGATGGCAAGTGTAGGGAACTAACTCCAAGTTATATTCAGTTTTATGCCTCTGAAAACAAAATCATTTCAGTGATGCATTAATGTTATAATCATAATTTGACCTCAAATAATGAATGCTTTATGCCTTATATTCTAATCGAGTTTTATCCACACAGGAGTTTGAAATGCAATTGCAACAATCACATCTCAAACTTTCTTTTCAAGAATTTGTATTCTGCTCTGTAGCACTTTATAAACATCATTTTCCTTATTAAGGTCTTTGCCAGGCAGTGAGCAAGTTTTTGGGAAATTATGTAAATTTTTTTCACTGCAGTTCTCAGCAATTATAATTAGAAAGAATTTGGGGAGCATGGAGCATAGCCTGTTACTTAAGAAACCTCCTGATACAAATTCTTGATCTGTTCTACTGAAATGAATGCAAGAGCTAAACTGCTGAAGTTGTACTTCATCTGGTTCACATGGATGCAGTGGAAGCATTTTTTTAATACACATGTGTGCACACATATTTACATATAGATGTACATTTATAAATAGTCTCTCTAAATTCCAGATGAAACTAATTCTGAATCTATATCGAGGAAATCCACTAAGAACAATCAGAATAAAGAGGAAAACATGATGAATAAATGACAAACAGAAGTCAAATTTGCCTTGGGTAAGATTTCTTTTCCATCCACTACTAGTCACCAAAGCTAAGAAAGAACCTATTTCAATCCTTTTCCTGAAAAGTTTCCTTAAAAGCAAATGATACATATTGTTCTCTCATTTGAAAATGCATTATTAGTATTACACAGAGTATATCTTATTTAAAGAAGTCTCATTTTCCAGGATGTAAGCATGTATATATATACATATGGTAATCTTAAGACCCCAAATGTAACTGTGTATTATGAGATATATTCATGCTAGTAGATGTCATGCTATATATAAACATCAGTAATAGTGTCTTAATGTTTATAGTGTGAGGTATTCTATTGTTCACCGAATAACATAGTAAAAGGGATTAAGGAGAATTTTTATGAAGACTTACCCTGTCAACAATAATGGTTCTCATGATCAGATGGACTTTTACCTGTATTTATTTTTCTCTATATTTGAAGTTAAGAAGGGCCTAGGCCTAAGGACTTCAAAAAACAATGTAAGGATCTCAGAAGTGATACAATTCCAGAGGAAGTTAAATGCGGCTATGTTGAAAGGTCAGTTGAATATTGATAAAAATAATGATAAAATGAGAGGGTATCAACCTAAATAGTTTAAGAATTACAGAGTATTTTCCAAAACTGTTAACATATTTTCAGTGTCCTTTGTGAACACTTTTTACACCTTGAATTTGAAAGAGCAGCATTGTATTTTATCCATATAATATTTATCCAATATTACATATCTGTTTAGGAGTGCAGATTATTTTCCAATGTAGCACAGATGTAAGAAAGAAGGATAAAAACGAAAACAAAACAACTGAGTAGTGTGACACTTGAACAAGAAGTGTCCATGAATCTTTTTTAAACTTTCCAACTGTATATGAACATATTTACAATTAATAAGTTGATTGGTTTTGGCTTTGTTTGGTGTTTTTTGTTTGTTTTATTGTTGTTTGTTTGTTTTCTTTAAGATTTACATTTCTGTTATTGCTTTTACTTTTTAGAAACATAACACAAGGAAAAACTTCTCTGGAGACTTTCAAAACCCACCTGGATGTTCCTGTGTAATCTGATCCAGGCAACCCTGCTTTATCAGAAGGGTTGGACTACATGATCCCCAGATGTTCCTTCCAACTTCTACCATTCTGTGATTCTTTTTCTGTTTCCTATTATTAAAAATTAATAAACTTTTAGTTGTGCAGGATATAAGCCTTATCCAATAAGATATTTTTCTTCTGTCTTCCTTTATTTTCATGGCTGCTACGTTGCCTTTGAATAGGTTAAAGAAACACTGTTGTTAATATTTGTAGGATATCTTTCCCCTATCATGTGATTCATACCAGCATAGAAAATCATGTCCACCGAATTCTTACAGCTGGAATTACTCCAGGCTTCTTGAAATGATTTACCAACCAAGAATGACTGTCTCCAGAATTTTGTCAGGTAAATCATTCCCCAGGCTCTTTGATTCTTCAATGTAAGCTGATCCTGTTTAGAAATTGTTGAAGTCTTAGTCTGATTTATGTAACATTATTGGTGGTGCATGCCAGTTCCTCTTCACATTTTACAGACCCATCTTTGGCAAAACTGAGTGTTTGTAAAAATGTATTTGACAAAATCAGTTACGATAAACATCATGATCTGATAAAGAGCTAGCCTACTTTGAAAAGTTTAAAGCCTCCAGATAGATACAAATAAGATAAGAGAAAGCAGACACATGTTAAATCATCCAACAGCAAAGGGGATACTTTATGGAAATGAACTCACACGATAATAATTTGAATTTGACAAGGTGATAATTAAAGTCCCTAGATAGACTCTTTCCACATCTGTATGCCTTTCAGTGAAGTTGGTTAGCATATTAACTACTGCTGGAGAATACTGAAAAATATTCATGGGATGTTAAACTGCATATTGTTATTCATTTCAATTTGTATAATAAATGTAACAAAATGCAATGCACACAGTATTACACAAGAGGTACTAATCTCTATTATAGACTTATTTTAAAGCAAGCTGATACCATACTATGTTCTCAGATGCCAGTTTTATCCAGAGAAATTCAAAAGATTTAATATTAATTAATCTTTCTGGCAAGAAGAACAAGGTGATAAATTTCTTTTGAAAGTGAAAGACTAAGGCCAAGACATTTTCAGTGAAGTAGTCGGAACTATTTTATATTGTAGTTACTGAATAATGACTATCAATAGCTACTTTTACTGGAAATACTTTAATAGCAACTGGCTTTGTGGAAAAGCTTTGAAGCTTACATCTATGATAAAAGGTTTGTTGTTAACTGGTGATAGCTTTTTGGACCAAGTTTAAACAAAGAACCCCTAAAAAGTATTGGTGGATTTTTGAAAAGCCAGTACTCTCTCTTGTGGAATTATTGTGTCAATGGGAAGGCACAAAAGATACTTATTCTTTTTCAGAAAAAAAAAAAAAGTAGTAGTTTTCAATGTAAACACTACACATTTATGTTCCCTAGCAGATTGTGGTGTCATTTACATTTTAGCACATTACATTTAGGTTGTATTCAGAATACATTTTTTAAGTAACTCTTCTGCTTGTGTACACTTATGTGAAGTCATGTCATGGAGTGGTCTCAATGTGCCAAAATTGGATTCACTGCAGCTGAAACAGTAGAGAAATATGTACTGGGGAACTCACTTATTGCACTTCAGCTGTAGATGGACATTTGGACCCTTGGGACTAGATGACTGATGCTCTGAAGTAGAAACACTCCATGTTACCTATGCTGTGGTCATCAGGTCCTTGACACCACCTGCTCTGCTTTGCAAATCCACTTTAAATGGTCCACATTAATCGTTTCTGTAGACGTAGTCTCAGTGTGATAGATAAGAGGAGAGTGGATGCACATTAAAAAACAACAACCAGAAGCACTCCTTCAAGTCTGGAGAATGACTGGCAGGACCATCTGGAGAGAAATGGAAA
>VYZX01006966.1:36610-50522 GCA_013401335.1 Brachypteracias leptosomus
ATACTTATTCTTTTTCAGAAAAAAAAAAAAAGTAGTAGTTTTCAATGTAAACACTACACATTTATGTTCCCTAGCAGATTGTGGTGTCATTTACATTTTAGCACATTACATTTAGGTTGTATTCAGAATACATTTTTTAAGTAACTCTTCTGCTTGTGTACACTTATGTGAAGTCATGTCATGGAGTGGTCTCAATGTGCCAAAATTGGATTCACTGCAGCTGAAACAGTAGAGAAATATGTACTGGGGAACTCACTTATTGCACTTCAGCTGTAGATGGACATTTGGACCCTTGGGACTAGATGACTGATGCTCTGAAGTAGAAACACTCCATGTTACCTATGCTGTGGTCATCAGGTCCTTGACACCACCTGCTCTGCTTTGCAAATCCACTTTAAATGGTCCACATTAATCGTTTCTGTAGACGTAGTCTCAGTGTGATAGATAAGAGGAGAGTGGATGCACATTAAAAAACAACAACCAGAAGCACTCCTTCAAGTCTGGAGAATGACTGGCAGGACCATCTGGAGAGAAATGGAAACTTTGCCACTTAAGGTAAAGATTTAGTGTGAAGAGCTCAAAACACTGGGAGAGCAAAGGATTATTGAGTCTGCCATAGGAGTGATCATCATCTCTGAGTCAATGGAGTGAAAGACATAAAACCCACTGTTATATGAAAGTGCTATAAATATCTATATGACCAAAAGGGATATGTGTCTAATTTTTATATATNGTTTTATTCTTCTTTTTCAGTCTTCATATCATCACATCACTATCTGTAGAGAACATAGATATCACAATTACAAAAAAAGGCCTTTTTTTTTTTTTGCAATTTGATAGGTTTTCCTCCATCTCTCTTTTTCTTTTTGCTCCAAATCCTTTATTTAAAATAAAACAATACAAAAGATCAAGTTCTGTAGCATGCTAAGTCAGTAGTCAATGAAGTACTAAATGTAATTTAGGCTTGGGTTTGTTATAGTTTCAAAAAACATACAACATATGCAGTACTTCTTGATCTTAGCAGATCTAATTCCATGTAGTTTAAGACTACTTTTAAAATCTTTGTGACTGAGAAAACATCAATCTGATAATAGGTTTTTTTCATGGTTAACTGTTACACAATTTTCTCCACAGGAGGATACAAGATGCAGGTTATAAAGAGTTAAAATCCACAGGAAATAAATATTGTCTATTATATTATTACCACAAAATATGCATTCATATGTTCATGTTTTCAAGGGAAATATATGTGCATCATATACTTGCCATCAGTAAAGGACTTTACTATTGTATGTTAACCAACTAAATATTAAGTTAATATACAGACCTCTTTTGCATTGAATTTCCTTGGTTTCAATTACAAACATGTGAAAAGGGGAATGAGGTTTCCTGCTTTATCTGAATTCAGCAATCATCACTCTACTTCCTAACTCCTAAATTATATTATACATTGCATTTCCAGCTGCTTTTGACCTGGTTATGATCACTTGAAATAAGTCTCTAATGCAGAGTCCCACCTGGTGATAGACATGCTATTGCTTTTTTGAATATACAATGCTTCTTTAAAATATCTGGGGGGAAGAGGGGATGCCATATCCTGGTTTTAAATCATGTTACTGTCATGCAGTATTTAACACAGAGGAAGAATTATCAGGGAGAAAATATCTCCATTAATTACAACTGCATTTGCTAAAAATTCAGAACAATGTTCTGAATAAGGTTCTTAGATAATTTTGATTTCTGAATTTTATGTTAACACTAAATAAGGGAGAAAAGTACCATTGAGAAATAGCCCAAAGTTGAGAACTTAATTTCCTGATGCTGAAAATGACTAAACTAGGATCATTTGAACAGTGACCTACATGGTAGGTCACAGAGGGGAAAAATGTTGTCTTTTGAAAGATATATACTATTTTAGTGGTAGATGCCATGCAGAATATCATCTGGTGTAGTGTGACAAATTTGTCATTTCCAATTGTTCCAATAGTTTTAATGAGAGAGGTCTCATTAAAATTGCAAAACTTAACACTTTAATTTATCTTATTTCAAAACTTATTCAACACTGACAGGCAAGAGATTCCATTCAAATTTCAAACACTTTTAAAAATATTAATCTTTTCAAGGAAGAAGAAAACAACTCAATAGGATAGAAATCTAGTACCTTTGAAAAAATATAGTAAAACAGAAAGGAAAATGTTAAAGGAAGAGAGGTAAAATAACCTTTATGGGAAGTGCCTTTAGGCTACACTCTTTCAACCAGACTCAGTTTAGGACCTTCTTGATTCAAGTAGCATTTGAATGATTCTCAATATATATTCAAGTTTGTATTTTTGTTTGGACACAGCATATTGTTAAATGTAGCCTTAAAATTACAGGGATAAAAATAATCCACAATCTCTGAACACTGTGTCTTGCAACCAGGAAGACTCTTTGATTCAGGAAACCTAAATGCAGGTAAAGTTCACCTAATGGCAGGAAAGATGATAAGACTCAGGCCAAAAAGCAAAGTCTAGTCTGAGTTGTCTTAGTGGCCATTAATTATTGTATACTTCAATTAGATCTCACAAATAAGTGAAAGTGACTAATATTTTCCTTAATCTGAACTTCAGCTTGTAATGTTTGCGGTACTGCCTGTCAGACACATTTAGATTAATGGGTTCAAGAGTAAAGGTCAGTAACACTGAAAATCCTGACAGTAACACTTGCCAGGTGTGACTTCTGGAGGTGGCCTGCTATCACTTACTGACCAGTAGTCCATAGATAACAGGAATAGTAAGCCTTTCACCACAAAATCCAACTTATTTGATAAGAAAATTGACATTCCAGCCCTTCAAGACATCACAAATGTCCACAGCGATTTCTGGGCATAACTTGAAAATGTATGGGAGTGCTCTTATTTTTATAAGATCTCTCTGTGTGTCTGTATGCATGTGTGTGTATGTGTATGTGTGCCTGTCTGTCTCCCTGTCTCTTCTCCTCAGCATGATGTCTCACTACTCTCAGTGGGACTATTGTGGCACTAAAGCATCCATTCAGCAGTAGTGCAACAGCTTGCATCTCTCCTTTGGGGTTTTGACTTAAAATAAGGTGGGAAAAAATAGAAGTTTGACTTCATGTCCAGTGGCATACTAAGGAAGAGAAAAAATAGGTGTTGTTTATGAAATCGTGTGAGGAAAAAAACTCCTTAGGATGTTTTGGATAGTGAAAGTAGGAAGTGTATAAACTGATAAGGCTTCAGGATACTTTCACATTAAAAGAACAGAATCAATTCTATGTTGTTTAACTACCTTTTAATTATTTTTTTTTTCCCTGAAAAAACCCTCATTTTTTTCTCAGTTTATTTTTCTCTTCTGACTTATTTTCCCCATTGTTCCTCTGTAACACAGCTTACTTAAAGCATTGACTTTGAGTGGAGGGTGGTAACACTTCAGGCTGCCCTGAGGGAAAAAAAGAAACCAGCACAGTACAGTAATAGCATGCAGAGCACTTCTGGCTGCTCTGAACATTTCTAGGACTTTAAGATGCAAGATTCAGAAGCAGGGAACTGCTGGTGAGAAAAGCAGTTGGATGTAGTCAACTTGAGCTTCAAAGATAAATCATTCAAGAGCAAGGTCATTACAGTCATGCTGTGAATTTGGGGCCTCCCAGCCCCTCCCTCACTACCCCCTAGGAATATTTTAAGAGAGATTAGAAGTTTACAGCAGGATGAGAAGACAAAAAGCCACCCTATTCAGGGCAGCTCTGTGCAAGCCAGCCGCAGACTCATTGTCTTTCTCGCAGTTGCATGGCGCGGCGAGATTGTAACCCTGATGTCTGCCTTCTCCTCCTCTGGCTCCCCGTCAGTGACTGATCACTTTCAGCTGTATCATCCAGGAATTCACTCATTTCTAGTGATGAAAAGGTTTGCTTTCTTCAATAATCACCTAGACAGGCTCAGCTGCCTGCTTCTGTGTTCAAGTGAATATTAACTCTCCTGGAAAGCCTTTCTTTGGAGTTGGTTGTGTATTGCAATTAAAGGTTGCTTTAAGAGCAAGACAGTGTTGTATCTACAATGCTGAGGGTAGCCATAAGGACATAGCAAAAGAAAATAAATGAGTTCATAAGATTAAAACTGCATTGAGCTAGTAGCAAACAATCCACTTCATAGTGCTATCTAAGTTAAAACAGCCACGGGCAAAAAGTAGTGGGAGCGGGCTGTAAATTAAGAGCCTGCTTTGTAAAACTCACTTCAGTGAGGAAACTGAGGGTCTACAGAGACAGAGTGTGGTCCAGGGAGTGCAGTCACAGAAATAACTTTTTTTTTTTCCAAAAATAGGATAAAGCAAATCTTTTTTAGCTGTGGTAAATAAAATTTTTGTAAATGCCAGTAAATGTAATAAACCGGGAAGTGCATGCCAAATAATTAATTTGGATATGTAATCCTGACTGCTTAAATTTGAAACCTTGAGCAGAATTTGCTGATGTTAAGTGACTTTAAAGCAAGAAGAAATTACAGCAGAAATTGAGCAGCTATTTTTACCTCAGAAGGTTCTGGAAAGTTCTTCCTGTAGGTGACAATCAAGCCTCACAAAACCAGATAAAGGATCTCACCAGCTGGGTTTTATAGCACACAGAGATAATAAATCATTGAATATTAGGGAGTCTGAGATGTTTTTCATCATATATTTGTCACTGACTATGCTGATTTGCCAAAACTATTTTTCATTATATCTGTCAATTCCAAACATTAGGGAAATAAGCTTTGAAAATTATCAGAATACCTTATTTTGACATTTTTATTGAAAATGTCAAGTTTTATAGTTCAAAATTATTTTGTTTGGAAATTAAGCTAATTGTAGCTATAAAAGGTTGACATTTATTGAATCTTACTTTTTAGGCTTTTAGTTTTAAACCTTTTTTTTTTCTTTTTTTTTTTCCCCTGAATCTCAATATGTTTTGTCTGAAGTCTGATTTGAGAAGGTTCTCAATATCTTAAGCATAATCAGGGAGGTTAAAAATAATCCAACTCATTCTCCAAGCCATCACAACTTTAACCTCTTTTAATATTTGTATTTAATACCTGAGTAAGATTGGCTACCAATTAAAAAAATAAACAACTTGGGTAATAACTATTACACTAGTAGGTCAGAATCTCCTATTTAATTCATATCTATAGAATCCATGGAGAGACAAGTCAAAGAATTGCTTACTTAAAACAGTATGTTATCAGTTTCCTTATTATGTGAGGTATGCAAGCCTTCAAACACATTCATGAACCCTCATCTAGCTGAAAAATAATAGACAATTTGTGCAAAAACTGTGTAAATATAACTGGATTCTTTAATTCAGATCCTGAGGTTTCATTCAATTTTGTTCAGCTGTTATTGAAACATTTCATCCTGTTGAATGAAAAAACATTTTATCATAGTTAAAAACTAAACTGGGACCTCCGAATTTGAGCTGCCTGTATTACCAACTATGATGAATTTCACGTAATGCATGAAGAATTTTATGTAATAATCATTATTGACAAGAGTACTATAAGACCAAAATAGTCTGACCATAGTTATCAGTGCTGAAAAAATACCTATTGCCAATTTTTTTTTTGTTTGCCAAAGTACCTCTATTTGCTTCCCAAAATGCAGTTATTTTCTGATTGATAAGTTCACTAGCTTTTAAGCTCATTCACATCCATTAGTTCTGCCTTTTTCCCCTCCTTGTTGAAAATCAGGAGCTGTCAGACAGAAATGTTCCTGCTAGACACAAATAGTGTCCCCAGGGGTGGCAGAAACCACTCTCAATTGGTTAGAAATAGATTTTAAAGTGTTACTTGTTGACACTGGTCACTCCATTTGCTTTACAGAAAATGTTGAAATAGAGGACAGACAATTATATAAACACTGGTTTTAATGTGTCTTCCTAAATATGTTTCTTTTTTTTTTTTTTTAGACAAAAAAATAATATATTTGAGATGTTTCAAATGAAATTAGTGGTGCAACAGTGAAATCTATATGTCAGTCCTTTACAGAACCAGAAATATTTCAGATGGTGTCTGCTGTCGGACCTGATCCAAAGCCACCAAAGACCAGCAACACTAATCTTTTTTACTTTAATGATCTTTGTGTCATATCCAGTATGTGAGCAATAGTCATGTGTGTGCTCCTTAAACTAGCAGAATGCATGATCCCATGTTACAGAACCAAGATCAGTTTGGACTCTGCTGAAGCTGATGGGAATTGTGAAGTCTTCCAGACTAGGATTTCCAGCTTTATCTCTGGGATATAAGAACAGGGGCTTCAAACAAGCAGAGTTTTGGAGGAAAGGATAACTCATGTTACAACAGAATCACTGTTTATTTGACTGTCTTATGTGTGGCTAGCCCCATAGTATTTTTCTCTTTCTATATGTCTTCTTCATAAAATGAATGACTACTTGCATGTAGGAATATGCACAGTTCATTTAGAAAACTGTCACATCTCTTTTATTAGACATAGATTGAAATGTGAGCCATGAAAAAATTATTTCCTTAAGTATTTCAGGTTTTGTTTTGATTGGTTTTTATTGTAGTTTGTGGTTTTTTAATGCTAATATATGCATTATCGGTGAGAATATCACAATTGGAGAAATCACAATACAAAATGTGAAAATGTTTGCTTTCTAATAAAGGAATAATTATGACAAAACATTTTCTGCTTTCTGTTTTCTCTTAACAAATGGATATTGATTGGTCATAACGAAGAAGTCCTGAGATACAAGTAATTCATGAAAAGTGATGTGTGCCCATTGCCTTACTTATTCCAACAATCTATTTTATTCCTACTTCATCCTCTGCCCACCCAGCTGTCTGAGTTGCACTCTAAAAAGTGAGCTGCTTGTTTCACATGTTTCCCAGGCTCAGCTGCTTTGTCTCAGTGGTGACTTGGGGGAAACAATGACTGCAGAGATGTAGGCTGCTGGCCAAAAGGGATTTCTAGATACTGTTGTGCCATTGGTGATCCCCAATGCTAATTGGGCTGCTGCTTTCTGATGCCATACGTGGTGGTTACCTATACCACGGAAGACAGCAGACCTGACTGGAATTCAACTGTGAAAGATTAGGGGACAGTCAATGCTGCAGGACTTCTTGTTTATAGTTAACTGGCTGAGGGATCGTAAATACTGTACTGGAAACAATCGGTCGGGTACTTTACAGACATACAGAAGAGAAAAATATGTGCCATAGGTTGACTTCTGCATAGAGAAAATTAATGTAGAAGACTACTCTAAATGAGAAAGAGCAAATCTGACTTCTCCCATATATTTTTGTAAACTGAATTTTAAAAGCACATAACTGTGCTTTTAAAATAGTACTTGACATACCCTAACTGCCACCATCTTTATTAATATTGTTGTTGCTGTCTTTGTTGCTGTCATTGTCATCACCAATATTTTAAAGAATGGAATTGCTGTTGTCTGGCAATTGGATTGGCAGACTAGGTCCTAGAGGTGGCATGTGATCACATTTTTATCCTTCAACATGTGTAGTAGGAGAGAGAGGGAAGCAAAAGGCAGGTAAAAAAAATGTATTATTGGATAAGTGATGTTTTTTAAAGTGTCATTTCAGCATTTGACTCCATTCAGAGGGAATACTACTGAAGAGATGGATTTTTGAGTCTATTGTAGGATGAGTTCTGTAGTATGCTCCTACATAACAAATTATTACAAAAAGACCATGGAGGTTTAAGCACTACCTGAAAAAATAAAAAGATCAATCATATAATGGTTTGTGGTGGGCTTACCTTGGCTGGGTGCCCGGTGCCCACCCCTAGTCCCTCTATCACTCCCCCCGTCCCCAAAACCTCCATCAGCAAGGCAAGCGGGTAGAGAGTAAGATGGAAAAGAAGAACCCATGGGTTATAATAAGAAGCAGTTTTAATAAACAGCAGAGAAAGCAAGGCCGCGTGCGTGCAAAGCAGAAGCAAGCAAAGCTGTTACTCTCTACTTCCCACCCGCAGGTGGTGTCGGGCCTGTCCCGGGAAGCAGGGCTCCAGAACACGTACCAGTTGCTCGGAGGACAAACGTCTTCCCCCTGAATCCCCCCGTCCTCCTCCCTTTATAGTTGAGCTGATGTCATATGGTATGGAATGTCCTATTGGTCAGCTCAGGTTGTCTGTCCAGGTTGTATCCCCTCCCAGATCTTGCCCCCCGTACCTTTGGTGCTGCGTGAGCACTGATAACACACACCCATGTTATGACTATCAACACCCTCTGGGTCCCAGTACTGCAGCATGAAGGCTATATGGGGAAAATCAGCTCAGACAGACCCACTACATGGTTATACCCCAAATAAGTATGTTTTTAATAATCACATGATATTTTAAATAACAATTATTATCTAAAATCTTAATGTTAATATATGTTTAAGAATTTTAATATAAAGCATTACTAAACAGCTTACAGTAATTATTATTTTTATTTCCTTACATTATTACATGAAGTGGTTCCTTATTGTAAGAGTATGGTCACCTATCCTAACATTGTTGGCACTGCAGATTTTCTCACCAACCTCTGCTTTTGTTGCTTTATTCTTAAACTAGAAGGCTAGGAAAGTGCCAGGAAATTAAAAATACTTCTTGACATATTTATTAGGTATTAAACATCATCAAGGAATGATTAAATAACATTGAACATTACAGTTCTTACAAAATCCTTATTCTTAGACTAAATTCTACGAGTACACTTGGGTTAAAGAGATAGTGAGTTAGAACTCATGACAGCAATTTACTCTCCTTCAGTAAACTATAATATGTGATAGATTTTTACTGATAAAAAAAGAATAGATGAACCTTTACTTGAAACTTCTTTCCTATTTCTCATCCCTATTTCAGAATATTGTATCCCTTTTATGTTAATTGCTGTTTGAGATAGTTAAACCTCTTCTGAGAGTTATACCTGCCCATCTGGATGAGATCATTCCTTCACTTATTTTTAACAAGTTTTTAATCATTTTTTTTCCATCCTTCTCCAATTTAATTGACTTTTTCTTATTAATTTTCTGCAAAGCTGATAGTTTTGTTGGATAAATTTTATGTAAGCTTATTTAATATGGGAGTACTCCCTTGTATTTGAACTGATGAGTTTGATAAACAGAAACAGTTCTGACAAATAACATTCTTAACAATTTAAAATGCCAGAATCTGGATGTAAAATCTAAAGAACTAATAATCCCCTGAAATATATTTATGTTTCTTATCACAAGCAATTTTTAAAAAATGTAAATAATTGTAAAAACTACACAAGGGAAAAACAGGTAATTTAAAATCCTACATAGAAAATATTTTCAGTGTGTATGTTGTGGATGCAGAAGTATCAAATACCATCTAAGTGACTCAGAATCATCTGAAATTAAATATTACATATCAATAGTATAAATGTTCCTTTAAGATGCAGTGTTTCAGGTCCAGACGCTGTACACAATACTATTCTGTGCTTTATCTAAGATGTTCTCACAACGTGCAGGGCATATTTCAAGCCACTGGGGCAGCTATATACTTATGAGACACAATTCCCCTGAAAATAACCAAAGTGGCACACGAGTGAAGAAATAACTTGTGCTTGATTTTGTAGCTAGTGCTGCATTATTATTATCTCTGATGTATATTACGTATATAATCATTCTATCTTACTCAAGTTGAAAAATATATTCTCTGTGTCTGAAGGATCTCAACTGAAGTCTTCCTGCCTTATCTAGTATGGCAAAAAAAAAGTCTAAAATCATGAGTTAATGACAACTCATTTAACCACCTTCTGATGACTAGGTTGGGGGGTTTTTTTTGTTTATGTTTATACATTAACTTAGAAGCTTTAATATTTCTTACATTGTTACATTTTAATGTTTTAATTGGTAAGAAATTTTGTTTGGTTGATTGGTTGCTTTTTTTCTTCTAAAATCACTTTAGTGCTGAAGCAACTTGAAAATGACAGACATACTGATCTGATCTAGAGACTAGACTTCCACACTGTCTGAGGCTATCTCACTCTGGAGTAGACTTCCTGCATTCCATTGGAAAGTTCTTGGAGCAACACTTTCTGTCTAGTTACTTGCATGTTCTATAGGATGCTATGCATATGCACCTCTATGAGAAGTACTCAGTAAAGGATGCATCCTGTCAGTAACCAGTCCATCTGTAAGAGGTACTATTGACCTACACATCAGGACCACTTAGTGAAATAACAGGCTTCTCACTACTGTTATTGATTCATAGTTGCTGAGTTTCATATAGTTCCACAGACATCTTATGACTATCAGGGACCATCATTCACTAGAGACACTTATCTAAAGTTATTAAAATCAAAGTTCTGTCAGGAGTGTAAATGATCACTTCAGACTATTGCCATTTCCCTTGGCTGGCTCCACACTGGTCATCTTCTGTTGGAAAGATTTTAGCACCAAGAAATCAGTTCCCACAGCTTAAAACTGGTTGCATTATGCACCTGAAAAGATCTTGTGAACGTACAAATTTTGCAGAAGATGAACAACTCACAGTTATTTTATCAAGATGTCAGATCTTCAGCAGTAACATCAGTCTCCTCCTTTTCTCACTCCCTTTCTCCTCAACTTATTCCTACTCTAGACTTCTGCTAGATCTGCCATGTCCCCGGTACAAGCAGGGAAGGAAGATGTAAGGGATAAGATGGGCAATGGGACTATAAATTTTTACTCTTATAATAATTTCACATATTGTGTTTACTTCTAAAATATGTTTATTTCACATTTTCAAAAACCTTACCAGTGGCAAATTTTAAAAGTCTTATTCATGACCTTATTTTTGAAAGATGCTGTGCTGTTGTAGTGGACATGTTTCTGAAGGCCAAAAGAGGAGGCACCTAAGTACCTAATGGAGGGTAGCTGCACAACATGATATGTTGTTGTCCATATCCATCTTTTTCATCTGCTGTTTAGGGCCAAACTTTGTTTTGTATCTCTAAGTGAAGAAAAGCTGCATTAAGTAGCTTGAAAGCTGTTTTCCAGCAAGAGAGCTTAGAGAGAAGTTAAAAGAGGCCATCAGATATAAGGGTATGATGAGCATTCACTAGCTTCTCTTTTCAATCAACAACATGAATTACTAATAGGAACTCTGTCATTACTCAGTACCTCCTCCTTTTATTGTCTAGGGGAGCTTTTTTTAAGAGGAACTGAGAGGTTTTTGGATGTTTTTATTCTTGAAGACTTTCAAATGCCAAAATATTTACAAAGACTCAATCAGGTAATTTATTAAATTATGTATTAAAGTGGTATGCATTATAATTCATATGAGAATTATTAGAATACAGACTGTTTTGCATTGGATGAGAGCCCTCTTTTTTCCCTATAGTAGAATGTTTGAATCTGTTTAACAGAGTTGTATTTTTGAACCCTTTTAGTCTTCTATATAATAGACAGAATATTTTGTTCTAGATGTAAACTTTTTTATTTGCTTCCTTTCCTTCTGTAGCACATCTATAATTGTATCTTTAAACTATTATCTAAATTTATTGTAGTAGAGGATAAGGAGATTCCATGCTGTTACTTGTTTCCACTTTTAAATAGGAATAAAACATAAAGATATAACAAATACAAGAACATGTAATTGCGTTCTTGAAGAGAAGTATAATGTGGAAGTGTTTTCTGAAGTTCATTTTCCTCATGTTCAGGGAGACAGGCACACTAACTCTCTTATTATTTGTTCTTCAGAAAGAGTACTACTTTGTAGAACTTAGAGAAGCACAAGGGATTCTTCTATCAAAAATATAAAAGAAAGATACATTGTACCATGCTGTGATTGTATTCCATCAGAATAACTATTTTGCATAATACGGAAGAGATACAGTATGGTTTAAAGAACAGCATTTATAGGTCTTCAACTAAAATAACTTATTTTATGGAACTATATGACAAGCAAAGCCCTGATGATGTCTACCACTCCTACTGGACAAGTCAAATCTAATTTGTTTTTCTTTATATAAATTGTTTGTTTGGTTTTTATAAGGGTCGAAGACTTAGCAATCTGCCTCTGAAGTCTAATTTGGTACTTTCAGAAATAACACTCTGTCATGTTAAGAAAAGGTAGTTTCTAGTATGGTCAGGTAGGTACTGGGAAAAGGAAAGGGGAATAGAGATCTTGTAGCATTAGTGGTTCTTGGCAACAAATTTACTGGCTAGGTTTGGTTTTAAGGCACAGTGCAATGTACTATAAGACTCCAGGGATGAGATAATGCATGTAAATCTGATGTGCAGGCTGCATGTGTATGCATCTGAGAAACACACTTTGCCTGATTGACACTTCACTGCTTAACACTTGGTTCTTTGTAACTTGTTTATCCAAGTGCATGATATGTTCTTCCACAGCATGACTTTTTTGAGGGGTAAATTTTGATAGTCCAAGCCTATAATTTGATTTCAGTAACAGGCCTTCTGGGACTGGAATATTTGTTCTAACTTGACTTTGCCTCTCCCTTGCTGAAGTACTTCACTCAGAATATGCAAACTCACTAGCCTCCGTGTTTAACAAAGTGTGCTTATTGTCCTGTATTGTAATCTGAAAGGTCAGGGCATTGAACCATTAAATATTCAATTTATTCATGTAGGTACATTACATGTGTTTCAATGTTTTCTTAAATGATTTAACATTAGCAAAAGAACATTGAGGAAAAAGAAACTGTGTAGAAGAGATAGGCCTTGGGCAATACACAACAAGAAATCATAACAGATATTAAAAACAGATTTAATGTACATATTATTGAAAAAATCCCCACCATCATTACAGGAATATTAGCTAGAGGGTGACTGTTCTTGCAATTTGCTGTACATTAACTTACAAATTCTATTAAACTTCCTGATAAAAACTCTCTTATGAATGAACTCATTGATGTCAAACCAACATTCATGTATATATTCAGTCTAGAATATATTCATTTTCCATGTGTGATGCTATAGCACTGTGATTCTGAGAGCTCTAGCAAGAATTTTAGCTGACATGTTTTCCCTCTATTTTTTTTTAAGTGGACTTTGCTTCAGCTATTTACTCACTTACTATGTCTGCTTTTCATAAAAATTGAAAAGTCAAAATTTATTGGCCCAAACATTCACTGTCCATGAATTTCTAAGTTGCAGGCCCGAGTATTTGGCCAATTGTATATTTACAGTTGTGAGTATTCATGACAGAAATTTGTTATTTCCCCTCAAGAGATAAAAGGTCACTGCAAAATCAAGACCATTTTTAGTAAATATTGGGATATATTGTGTAACACGAGAATACAAAAAAAAATTTGAAGAAATCAGTTATAAATTACTTGTGTAGATCTTGTGAAAAACATGTATCTCTCATCCTTATCCTTTTCAGGATTCCAATGGCATGAAGACTACAATGAGATAAAGCAACATTTTTCATATTAGTGGACACCTTATAAAAGAATATAATTTTGCAATTAAAAATGCATGCTGTAAATTACTGTTCACAGTATTTCTGATTTGAGAAATTAACAAAGCAGAATTTCAGAAATGGTTACTTCAAACAGTTGACAAAGACTGTACTGATCTACAGAGACTAAATGTAAGGAAGATGATAATTTAGAGGCAAATTCTGCCAACATGCCTGTATTGACCTGTTTCTTGCTCTGACGTTATCCTAGTGAGATCAGTAGGATTACTGGAACAGTAATGTGCTAGTTACTGTGAGAAAGCCTGGCAGAATCTGGCCTTTCATATGTCTTAAGGGCCAAAAAATGTTTTTTTTTAAAATTCATTTTTCTGTCTGTATATGTTAAACAGCTTTATTGTAGCTTCAGATTTGGAACTTGAATTTTAATACACTTATTTCAAAGAGAAAAACAGGTTTCGTAAATTTTTTTTGAAAAGTTGTTCTGTCATTCTGCATTTAGATTTATTATAAGCTTTTTTTTTAGAAATAATACA
>VYZX01006967.1:0-14052 GCA_013401335.1 Brachypteracias leptosomus
TGCAGTCTTACCTGCTCTGAAGCAGAGCTCTGAAGCTCTGCTCTTCTCCAGTCCCTCATACGGAACATGCAGTATCAACACTTCTGTATTTTTAACCATGCCAGACCAGCCTGGTTTTGCTGTTTGCACCACGCCCACGTTTGGGGCTGAGAAACAGCCGTATCCGAATTGCCACCTGGGCAGACAGAGTCCCTGCCTCGTAGAGCAGTGACACATCTAACCGGCTGGCACATGGTGCCTTGCTCATGGGAAAAAGAGCAGTTCTTGCTTCGCAGCCTCCAAACGCAGCCCAACTCTGCCTTCCTGCCCCACATCTTTTCCCAGCCGGCACTTCCCTTTCTTCTCCCACCTCAAGCACTAGCTAGAGATACAGGCTGCACACGCAATGAAGGCCCACCTTGCTCCAGCTTACTGATAGGAGATCTATCTTTTGCTTGTTCACTTGAGACTATGGAATCAGATTTACAAAGCATTTTCCCAACTTTTCATTTAATTATTCTTCAAGTTCTCATTTGCCTCAGCTGGTGAAACCCAACAGAAACAGAACTGATTAGGTGACAAAAGGAGCACTGACATGAAGCTCTGTCAGAAGTGCAACCAAACAAAAGCACCTACAGCATTTCTGTTTCACAGGCTAAAACAGAATTAATTTCTTCAGTAAAATCCAGTTTTTATGAAACAGTTCCTTTCTAAAATAATGTATGCACATTTACGATGTTATTGTAGTAACACTTGCTTGCAGCTTCTAAGAAAATGAGTATACTTAGCACTAAAATTATATACAGCTGACAAGCTACCAGCCAGCGCGTTTCTGTACCAGAGTGCAGTGGGAGGAGAGCATCATGCACACTAGTTTGTCCTACATACATTTGTTAAAACAGGTCCATATGAAAGATGCTTTCCCAGTGTAATTACACCAACATATTAGCACTTCAAGCAAAACCCAGCTTGTACTGGTAAATGGAAGCTTCTGCCAGTGCAGTTTATTTTAGTAGCCCAGCCAGTGGGAAGTAAAAAATTGCTGGGATAAACATATCTTTACTGAAGTCTTCTGCTGTAATGGATGTATTGGTTTGAAATCACAGCTAACCTAACACAGCTGGTACATTAACTGCAATACAAGCCAGTATTTCTTGTACCACTGCAGTGTTTGAAGAGATGAAAACAGAACTGTTTTCTGACATTGGGTGTCCAGACTCTGCTATCTGTTGTACAGGTGTAATGCCATAAAATGTGGCTTGGATTTATCTCAATGCTAGTATTCACCATTTGGCAGTTGAAGTCAAAGTTAGAAGTAATCAGCAGAACCAGAAATCAACTGAATTTTTGTTCTTAAAAGCAAGGAGGAGGAAAAACAGCAGCCAACACTGCATAGAAGTAAAGATCAGAAGTTTGGGGGAAAACTATAATGGAGAACCAAGTTCTTTTATGAAGTTTCCAAACAGTGCTGCCAAAATGAATTTCTAAAACTGAGAGAAAATTCTTTCTGGGACAGCATCTCAAGCCCTGCTGTAGCTTTCCCGAATACAAGCTGTTCATTTCATCAAAGACTTAAGGAGTTTGTCCTTTATTTCTACATTGGCGCATGCAAAATTAACTTGCAACAGAGTGGAGTCTGTATTCACATCTCATCAGCTGAGGATCTCAGTTTGCTACCACTAGAGCTGTAAGCTAGTAGGTAATTATTATCCTCTGACCGTTTGCTTGCGCCAAGTGGATTTCCTAGCCATGATTGTACTGAGTCCCAGCTTGATTTCCAGCTCTTTGTAGCACAGGATATTCCAGGGTGCTTTCCTCTACTCACCACTCAGCCCTACTCCTCCTGTACATTCCTTGAACACTGTTCCCAAGGAAATCCTGTGAGATGTAGGTCCAGATTCCCAGACTGCGGCACCACAGAGACAGTTACAAGAGCCTGTACAAGGTGACGCGGTGATGGGCACAAGCACAGCTGTCCTACAGCTGGGTCTGTGAGGGGATGCTGAGAGGATGCAGGTTTTGGGAAACAAAGTGTCACAAAATGATTAAGTAAACTTCTATCGTTTGTGTGGTTTTAGTACTACATACCAGCCTACTAAACGCCTCAGGGAGCAAGGAATAGAAAGCAATGAAAAACTGCAGTGAAAGGACTAAAAAAGAGCCAGTAGCATCTGCAGAGAACTTCTGCTCTGTCCTGTGCTCCCCTCCACAGAGCCACAGGCAAGGTGGGCTCCATGGCTCAACCATGCAGAGCAGGTAAGCGAGATTTGGGAAGTAAGGAGGAAAAGTGGCACAGAAAAAGCACAACTGAATTACCCACATCCTAGCAGCAACTTCTGTTGCCAGCTATGGCCCTCTGGCTGCCACATACATGTCCTATGAGGAGAGTTGCCCTGGGAGTAGCTTTTGGCTTCTCCATGGTGATGAAAGTTCATTATGATTATGGGCTGACTTATCCACTGGAGAATGGATTTACACTGGGTCTTTTGGCACTGCTCCAGTCTTTTTGGCAACAGGTAACTTCAGTTAACAACTGCAGTGATCTGGGAGGTACAGCACATCTGACACCTCACACATTTTTTTGCTGGCGAATTTTCCATTCCACAGGTTTCTCACAAGGATGCCATAAGGACAGAGTGGGCCTCAGCAGCCAAAGCACTAGGAAATAATCTTGGGAATTTTTTTCTTTAAATCTGCAGTCCTGTAAACATCGATAGCTATGCCTCCTTCTAAGGCTCAGGTAGATCCAGCACAGTTTAGCACTTCCATAAACATTTCAAGGGCACAAAAATGCTATGGCTATAACAAAATTTTGAGGCACATTTGAGAAGAAAAGTAATTGAGACACTTGTGTGCAGGTAGAGGGTTTTACTTATTCCATACCACTTGTCACATATCTTCAGTGTTTTTTTCCGTAATGGAAAAAAGAAATACAACATGAAAACAACACAGTATCAAACGAAACTTCACATATAACAACAACAACAAAAAAGCTATAACTTTGAGAAACCCCTGGAGGTTACCGGACCGGCACTAGCAGCAGCAGGAGGTTACAGTAGGAGACAAAGGCCAGTTGGAGCTGAAGGAGCCGGGCTATCCTACCACAAGGCAGCCAGCCACCGAGCTGTCCTTTTGCTGTGCCATTGAATAGAAGGCCCATGTAATGACAACCACAAAACATTTAAGCTCTGAAAAGGTGACTAATGAGCTCATTCACACTGCCTATAAATTATTCACTACAACACTGACCCCACTCAAGACAAACAGCAAAGTAAACTTTAAATACAGGGACTGGGAGCCTCCTGTGTTGTTGGCTTCTGCCTGTAAAACTTTTTGCACTCCAACACACACTTCACTTGCTTCTGTCCCCTTGTTAAACTCGCTCAGCTGTTTAGGCCCTCCTTTTACTACCTCTAGTAGAGTTGGAGCAGCTGTACTGCTATGTATTTATTTCTCTGTTGCCAAGTCTTTTTCATTAGTAGTTGCAGGTAATCACAAAGCGCTATAAAAAGCTTATATTCTTCAGAAATCAAAGTCTGACCTCAAAATGAAGGCCAGATCTAAAGAAGTAAGAAGACAACTGCACATGCGTGTTTAATGAGAAGCAGCCCATCTCCAGATCCTGTGCTTAGAGATACTTCTATGAACATCAATGATTTGTGCAAAAATGAAATCAGAGGACTTAAAAAAACACACTTACATTTTTTTAGGTGCTGGACCAAACAAGCTTCTGATTTGTTTAGAAACATCCCATTCTAAGAATACTTTTGTTTATCCTATTTAGTGTGAAACAGGAGTGAGGTTATAGTTCAATGTTAGTGGCATTAGCGGTGGTGTTTGCTGCTTGGGTGGCTGGAGCAGGCATTGGTTCTTCAAATGGTACTTTTCTTTGGAAGATAGAAACATGCACAGTATTTACAAGTTTAGTAACTTGTGCCATGTTGAACTAGCAACTACAAAGTGACATTAAAGATACTGTCTTATATGACACGTATCTGATCTTCAGTGGAAAAACGTTACTTGCACCTCTGGTTATACAAGCCAGCTCCAAAGGTCGGAAACAACTAAATAAAAGGGAAAGGCAGGAATTACAAAGCTAAAGTCCAGTCACTGTGTAAGGTATAAATATAAAACAAGGTAAAGTCTGGGAGACATAAGGCAACATCATAGTGATATCTAAACTAAAGGAAAAAACAGGGCTAGCAAAGCAAGTTCGCAAATGAAATCATCATTGCAATTTTCACTAACCACTCCATTTCTTCCAAGCTGGAAACACTGTAACTAAACAGAGTAAAAACTTCAGCACTACTTCAAGTAAAGGACTTTACCACCTACCCACAACCGTGTGATTAGTGTTCAGTTATTTACATCCATGACTCTGAATTTACCAGACATGCACAGAAATCCTGTTGCCCTGTTCTACTGCTCTTCAAAATTATTATCTAAAAAACTCCAAATCCCCCAACAAACACCAAGACAGCACCAGGGCAGTCTACACCGCATAGCGTGCAAGTCTTAACTTATCAAAAGCTCTCCACCTGACGAGATTCCTGAGCCTCTTGTAGCTGAAGGGTGTTGGCAAAGGGCTGCTTTGAAACCCCATCACATGCCAGGCCCCACTAACCTGTCTGGTGAGCGGAGTTCAGCTCCCAGTTCAGCAGTGGGAAATGGAGGTGCTTCCTGCAGCCAGCTCCCCACGCCCTGCTCCTCATTTCCCTAACGAGGCCCAGCAGTGATGTCAGTTTTGCCTGAAGGCATGATTTGGTCCAAATAAAAACAACCTACAGTTGGCTGCAAAATCAAAGGAATGTCAAATCTGAGTGAAGATAAGCAAACAAACTGACAGTACAGCTTTTAACTGTGTGAAACAAAGCCAACACTTGACTACAGTTGTCAATCTCTTGACTGGTGAATGGCATCACTCTTATTGAAGGTTCCAGGGGCAGCTTTGACCTAAGAGGTCATCTGGGCAGTCCTCAGACATTGGTCTCAGGAAAGACTCACGCAAGACTCCCATGTTATAGGCAGGACACACCATCAACACGAGCCAAACAGGTACTCCTCACCACTGCTCTGGGGCCAGCTGATGTTGCTGAGGTGAAGGCTGTTGGATCATGCTGGCTACCAGAGCAAACTCAGTCTAAAGCCATACACAGCCATTACCCCTACTGGAAAACTGCTTCTGCAACTCCTCCTCCCCTTCAGCTCTCCAAACCACATAATCTCATGGATCTCAAGACCCAAGCATGTGCCCATCTGTCAGGAAGGCTGGGGTCCTCTGTGCTTTGTATAGATATAGATATAGATATAGATATAGATATAGATATAGATATAGATATAGATATAGTATAGATATTTCTTACCAGAAACCAGCAAATCTGAATGTTCACAAAGCAAAAAACTCATATATTCAACTCAAAGGAAAAGCTGTGGCTTCTCTGGTTATCTACCACCATATGCAGGTCCCAGTCCAAAGAAAGTTAACGTTTATACACTCCAGTAGCTACAGGGTAGTCAGTGGGAGAGTGCAGCTTCACAGAGTGATTAAATCCAGAAGCACTGTCCAGATGAGGCCAGAGAATAATATATGTATTACCCTTACTTTTACTTATTACTGTCTATTGCCACAACTAATGTAGGAGTAGAAAAAGCAAAAGAAATGGGCTTGAACAAGCACATGCTCTCTGTTTGGAGACTCTCCACAAATCCAGTGCGGGGAGGGGTCCCTGGCACATGAGCTGATCTGGAAAGGTGATCCTGGCATTTGTTCCCTAGCTATGGACCTGTGGTGTAAGCTACTGAGCAAGCAAAGGAAGAGCAATTGTCCCTGCTTCAAAATGCTGCATTGAGTTTGTGTGGCAAGGTTTTGGTAGTAGGGAGGCTACAGGCTTCTGTGAGAAGTTGCAAGAAGCTTTCTCCATGTCTGATAGAGCTAATGTCAATCAGCTCCAAGATGGATCCACCACTGGCTATGGCTGAACCCATTGGTGACAGTGGTAGTACCTCTAGGATAACATATTTAAGAAGGGGAAAAAAAACCTAATTGCAACTGCAGCCAGAGAGAGGAGTGAGAATATGTGAGAGAAACAACTCCGCAAATACCAAGGTCTGAAGAAGGAGGGGAAGGAAGTGCTCCAGGTGCTGGAGCGGAGGTTTCCCTGCAGCCCATGGTGAAGACCACAGTGAGGCAGGCTGTCTTCCTGAGCCCATGGAGGTCCACAGGGGGAGCAGATAACCACCTGCAGACCATGGAGGACCCCACACTGGAGCGGGTGGATGCCTGAAGGAGGCTGTGATCCCACGGAGAGCCTGTGCTGGAGCAGGCTCCTGGCAGAACCTGTGGAGAGAGAAGCTCATGCTGCAGCAGGTTTGCTGGCAGAACTGGTGACCCCACAGGGGACTCACGATGCAGCAGTCTGTTCTTGAAGCACTACACCCTGTGAGCTTTGGTGGACACCTCGCACCCAGCCAGGGTTAACTTGGCTGATAAACATTTGAGATAAGTTTGAGAGACAACAGGGAAACAAGACGACAACAATGCAAATGTGGCCACTTAGGTGCACACTACTGGATTTGGAGGACTGCATACTTTTACTGGATTTTTTGATAGCTCTCCTAACACACCTGTACACCCTAACTTGGCATCTACAAACCCCTCTGGACTTGCAGAATAGCCCCTGTCAAGCAGCTAATCTCCGTGAGTGAGCAAGCACATGTATGCAGGGAGGGGGGTGTGTGCACGTACACAATGGCAAGTATGTGCTCCAGACTCTTCAAGACTGGGATTTTAGTTGTCAAGCACCCAGAGGGGGTCCTTTCTGAAGTTAACAGGTTCTACTTGAGCAGCTTCTTCTTTCATAGGTCAGACAGATGGAATGAGATCTTGAAAGTGGCCAGATGGAAATTTATGCCTGTGCTTGCCTTACTGAGTGTGAGGTGCAGTAGTGGTGCCTGTAGAGTCCTTAGGGAGGTGGGCTGAAGCTGCTCTCAGGTATCCAAGTACACTATGGCTCTCAAGCACTACACCAGTGCTATCTAAATCAGCATCCGTCTCTCCACCTTTATTTCTCCTTTTACATCACTGTCATGTAACTCCATTTAGCCTTTACTTTAAGTTGGAGAAGACAGCCAGACCAAAGTTTCTCTTGCCCATGTCCTGTTTCCAGCCAAGTCTTAACAAAAAGCAGCGCAAATGCACAGTGATCCCCTACAGGATTTGTCTATGTTTACAGAGACCTGATGCTTAAAAGATTCAGCTAAAGATGCAGTTAGATGCTGTGTTATGCTATAAACCCAAGATACTTCTACCAACTTGCCTAAGAAAAGTTCATGTAAGCTTCAGCATCGACAGCAGCCTGTAGCAAGGACTTCCATGTTTTAGCTATTTACAATGTGAAAAAACTTCTTCCTTTGCTTTAAACCTGCCACCTGGTTGTTTTACTGAAACTCCAGTTTCTTGTATTATGATAATTATTGCATATCTATTGTATATTTAGGACACAGACACATGTCTATGTAGAATTCTCTTGATTTTATAGTGTCTTTTTATCCTCAGGCAGTGCTACTAATACACTTAATTCTGTATTTCATTCTTTGAAGTAACTACAGGTATACATAAACAATAAAACATAATACATAAACATATCTATCAATGACCATCTAATCATACAGTCATAATTATCAATATTGCGTCTACCCAGACAGGAGAAAAGGGTGTTCTATCTTAATAAAATGGTCCTAACAACAGCTGGTCTCCCTGCTGTAGTTTTCCCTTTATAGTCTTACTTGAAGTACCTGGAGCTTTTCCAAGTACTTGGTATGTCCATACAAAATGTGGAAGCAGATCATTCCAGCTGATGATATCTTCACCCATGGAGAGAACAGCAGCTGGAAGATGCTGCCTCACACAGACGCAAGCTGTAACGAACAGATCAGACCCTATGCATGTTCAGTCCTTCAAAAAGCTGCAGCTTCAGAGTTACCAAACTTCCCAGGGGTGCTCCAGTGCAAGTTGCAGCCTCTGGCTTCTATGTGGCTTAAGACAGCAAGAATAGAGCCAAGGTGGAAATGGCCTGGTAGATAATGCAGAACCATGGAGCATGGTGGGAAGGGACAGAGAGAGAGTGCTTTCAAAGAGTGACATGGGGTTAGGTCAAGTCTGAGGTGGTGTTATGGGAAGCGATGGCCTTGCATCATCTTCTACTGAAGTTTCAGCTCTGGCCCTATATGAAAAGTGCAACCCTCCCCCCAACAACCTGCACTTGTCATTAGACATGACCTCCTTGTGCTTGGATCAATCCAATAATAATTGATAAATAAGGGTGAACATAAATGCGGTAATTTAATTTCCACTCAAAGTACCCTGAATTCTCCACCTGTGCTTCCAGCTCCTAGGAGCCCTTCCTAACTGCCATGCATAGTGAAGGGCAGGAGACCTGTCCCTTTTGAGGCAAAGACCAGCAGTGTTTTGCAGCTCAGCTAGCAGGATGTTTTTGAAAGCAGCTCAGTTCAGTCAACAATCTCCCCCTAGAGCCCTAGTACATCACCTCAAAAATATGTCTCAGCTCTTCTGGCACAGAGCCTGGGAACCCAAATTTGTTTCTGATCCAGGTCCTCCAGCTGACAGCGTAACAAATTGCTGTCCTGCCACCAGGATGGATAAAGTAATTTTTCACTCATTATGTTACTCTAAAATAGAGCAGGAGCTTTATTTAAAACAAGAAAGCAATACACTGTGCTTCAGGAAATTAACAGGGCAAAAAAGCTCTTCTGCTTTATAAACCACAAGGACAAGAGACTGAGTTAGAACAATGTGAGTTAATATCCCAAGGAGCTTTACTAGAAAAAACATACTCCAGTTACAAATTCACCTGCTCCTGGTCTTCCAGCTAAGCCTAACATTACATCCATGTCAGGCAGCCTGGCTTTTCCTGCAGATCACTAATATTTTTCTCTGCAGTCTACAGAATGGCTCCAGGCAAAATGGTACAGATCCATACCAGCTGCTGGATAGAGTAATCTACAGATGTTTTCTTCCATAAGCATGGAAGGTGAAGCATGCTGCAGCTAGTGATACTGCTGCTGTTCCCACTGCACCTTCCTCGGGTGCGAGGCATCACTCTCCTTCCTGGAGCATAATCCTGCAGCTGCTTCCATTGCAAGATGCAGCCCTGAGAAGCAGCACCCTGAGCATGAACTCTGTTTATTTAACAGACTGGGGACTCCACTGGAATTCTGTCACAGGCTTGTGTCAGCAGTAGCAACAGTTCTTTTAAATCCAAGCTGTTCCTTAACAGCTAAAGAAGAGTGGGAAAGTAGATCTCCTGTCATCTGATAGTAACATGGCTACAGCTGACTGACTTATCCACAAGCTCTGGAGGAGACCCTGCTCTCTTCTGAGCAAGTCTCTCTTGGACTCCCTTGCCGCAGTGAGGGAAGGGCTGGCCACACAAGCTACTGTGCCAACTTTCTGGCCTTTGCCTCAAGATCCTTCCATCCTCGCACCACCTGTCACCTGCCTGAACCACACTTCTCAAAAAGTGATTTACCATCAGCTTTTACTACTGACTGGGTTATTTCTCCTATTAACCTAAATCAATACACTCATACAGTAAACATCCCAAAACTCAAGTCAATATAGAGAATTCATAAGGTATTACAGATTTATAGATATTTACAGCTTTGATTAGAGATCCTCAGATGGATGGCGAAAGGGAGGCAAAGCCAACAAATTAGATTTTCAAGTACTAATGGTAACTTGTAAGAAAAGCACTAGAAGGATTTAAGAGTCCAAGTCTCACTGACTTTTAATTGACTTTCAGCGAAGTTAGTATTGCTGCAGCCTTCAGGTACTTTCAAAAGTGTCATCTTAAAGCACTGCCTGGAGGTTTGCCTGTCTCTTCCTGCCAACACAGCGTGCTCGTGAGAGGGGAGGGCAGTTACAGTGGGATATTCATCTTACAAGATGCTTGTCATGCTTAGGGGCAACATCCTGCACAGAAATGAGTGTGATCTTGGGTATATTTGGCCCTCGGCCACTACAAAAACCAGTATGGCCAGACTGTCCATGGCTGTTGTCCTACACCCGTCCAGCTCTGAGGCCAGCAGGAGATGACAACACAGACAACCAAATTGGTATCTCTCTCTCCTCCAATAGCTATACTTTTATTTTCTAATTCAGATGGAGGAGGTGGTAACACAACCCGTTACACAGTTTCTTCTGTGAATTATTTCAGGACTGTGCATTGCAAGTAGTGGTTTAGGTACTGCTTCTAGGAGGCACTGATCCCTTAAAGGAACGTGCCCAGCTCTGCACAGATCGAGAGAGCACACTCAGCGTGACAGAGGCCCAAGTCAGTCTAAAGGATGAAACCACTGCCAAATCATGTCTCTGCAGAGCCCGTTTCCTGTATACTTGGATTGTCTCTTCTCCGTAAATATTAGCAAGCCTCTACTCTTGGGAGCATGTATGAGCAATCATCTAGATTTGAAATAAAGGGCAATCACAATGACCTCTTCTATGGTAATCTGTGAAGAATGATTTATCTGCTACCCCCTGCACAGTATGGTGTAGAGACAGCCAAACTACAGCACATCCTGTAAGCAATGTCCCCATGCGAGCACAAAGGTAAACTCACAGTCCAGGTGGCTGAACTTCAAGAGAGCTCCTCTGGAGTTCACTGTGATACCTTCAGACAGCAGTAGGGTACCTTTACAGAGCACTACACAGGCATGCCCCTGGAGACAACAGACTGTTTTGATTTGTTTTTTTAAAGAATCTTGTTTCACAAACAAAAGTCACATGCAAGTTACTAATTTTTATTTAAATAAATGTGTCATGGTTTAATCTCAGCCAGCAACTAAGACCAATGCAGCCACTCGCTCCCTCCTCCCCAATCCCAGTAGGATGGGGAGAATTGGAAAAGAAAGTAAACCTTGTGGGTTGAGATAAGAACAGTTTAGTAACTAAAAAAACCCAAAATATTAAAATAACAACAAATAATAATAATAATAATAATGAGAAGGAATATAACAAAAAGAGAAAGTAATAAAACCCAGTAAAAGAACAAGTGATACACAATGTAGTTGCTCACTACTGACTGATGCCCGAGCAGCATCCAATTCTCACCAATCTATATACTGAGCATGATGTTCTATGGTACGGAATGCCCCTTTGGCTAGTTTGAGCCTGCTGTCCAGGACATTTTGTGGGCATTTGTTGACATTTTACAGACATTTCACAGGGCCTGGCCATGCTCCCTCCCAGCTCCTCATGCACCTGCTCGCTGGCAGAGCACAGGAAACTGAAAAATCCTTAAATCAGGATAAGTGCTACTTAGCAACAACTAAAACATAAACGTGTTATCAACATTATTATCACACTAAATCCACAACACAGCACTGCACCAGCTACTAGGAAGAAAATTAACTTTATCCCTATGTTGTATGTATGAAAACTTGTCTTTTTATCCTGGGCATCTACACTGCAGAAGAGGGATTCTCTGCCTAGAAACTCTAAGACTGTTACACAGTATTTCTTCTGTTTAAATAGGTCACCTGACAGGGGAAAATATCTACACAAAATTTCAGTAAAGCTAACAGATTTCTGATCAAGACTGGCATCTGGCAATAGCTATAGATTTCCACAGATTCATCCCTCACAGCACAGAAGTGATATGTCTGATGCTAACTCAGATGCTTATGGAAAACTCTTGCATACATTAATACAAAATACAGCAACTTCCTTCCATGCGTTTAGATCATCCTCTAGAAAAACAAAATAGTACATCCCTGTTACATAGTTCTGAAAGTAGATAAAAAATCCTCTCTATAAGGAGAGATTTCTGTATTCAGCTCCAACTAATTTGACTTCAGTACAGATATGCTGGAGCCAAAAACAGATCCTAGACTGACTCCCATTTTCTGTCCTAGCCACTGCACCAGGCTTTGACAATGATAGGCATTTTATATAAATGTTCGTTTCTCTAAGTATTACATATTTTCAGCGGCCCTTTCAAATCCACTCCACCTCAAGTGGGCTGCCATATATATGTATTGTTTAAATGAAAGAGTTCTGTTTGACAGTTTGCAGAACTAACTCCTTATAATACAACACTTGTGATGTATAAGCTAGGAACTAAATATATGTGTTTTATCAGAATATATCTATCAGAGTTCATTACCCTGCTGACTGCTGCTGGCTGGGTGTAGTATCAGGTATAGGCACAGCATTCTAGAAGCAATTGCTTCAAAGCACAGAAATAGGAATAGGACTTCAGCAAGAGGTAAGGTCAGGGCAAACATCCGCAAGAGAAACTTCCCAGTATTGCTGCCACCAGTCCCATGCAGGCCAAGTCTCACTGTTAAGTGTGTCAATTTAAAGAGTTTGGGAAAAAAAACCAACAACTTTACTTTGATGCCAGTCAGAGCACCCAGAAGGGCAGGTCCTTCCAAACTGGCACCAAATCCTGCGCTCTTTATTCTTGGAAAGGCTCTATTTACATTATTGCAACTCTGGGTAAGGATTGCAAGATGTAACTCTGAGATCAGACCTCCAATCCTGCCTCTGTTTACTGCATTGCTTGTGCTCTTTCAGACTCTGATCTCGCCATTCCTGCTTAGCGCAGGCTCCTCTCTGCTGGGGATGAGGAATTAAAATGGGTTTCAACTGAAAAGCTGGAGAAGAGCATGGAATGATGAAAACACATCACCTGCCACGAGCAGCCCTTGCCATGGTTAAACTTAGAACACAGGCTCCTCAAGCAGAGAGATGATCCTCTTTCCCTGTGGGGCACCAGGTCACACGGTGCTACATAAATATTGAAATAATAATTGATGATTAATTAATAATGGCTTCCTTTTCCTCACGACCATCTCTCAGCTGCCACAACAAATACTCATTTCCTTTCTTCTAGATGCAGATACAAACAATCATTCAAAAACTTATCTCCTCAGAGAAAATGCACTTTCCCACTCCTTTTCACTGAAATATTATTTTCTGCAACCTCAGACATGAGATTCTGGACCATTCACAGACACTCTGTTTAAGAAATAAACACTAATTAAAAAAGCCTCAGAAGCCACAATAACCAAAATAAACATCAAGAAGGCAAAGTTGAGGTACAGGGGAAAAAAAAGCCAATCTATTCACTCCCTTTTGCTCTATAAACATGTCCTCTATAAAGACAAAAGTCTTTCAATAAAAACCATTTTAGATGCTGTGAGAAGTATCTAGGGATGCCCATGTTCGTTTGGTGACCACAGAGACTGACATCTGACTGATCTTACAGATGCCTTGCGTCAGTGGATTCTTCTTGGTTTTGATCTGCACCAAATTTGGTTTCTGTTAAATTAGAAAACGTCCAGAAAAACAGCAGCCACTAATTCCTTTTGCTCATCATCTTGCTCTGCCCATCGCTTCCTAAGCTAGGGCAGCCTTATTGCATGTCCACCTACCAGCCTCATTCCTGTCACCAGTGAGTCCTCTCTCTAGTTATTGAGCCATCACACGGTCTTCCAGCAGATGATTTATCTATTAGCCTCTCTTATAACGCTTTTAGTTAAAAAACAAAAATCCTTTACTCTTCATCTCCGTAATTCTCCCAGCATTCAGCTGTTCCAAAGTGGGTTTCTGCTGCCTGAGTTGACTTCTCTCCAATTTAGCCTGTTTCCTAAGTGTCAGATACTACCAAAGTCTGTCCTTATCAATGGCACTGCTACTCTCTTCCACCTCACCCATTTTTCTGTTGGTTTTCGGTTGCTTGGTTGGTTGGTTGGGTTTTCTTCTCAAACAATCAGCCTTAGCCTTTCCCAGTTGCTCAGCTCTGCAGGTGTCAACCACCTAGAAATAACTAACTGAGCCTTAAATCACAGACTAAGCCCTAAAATCCAATTTAGCTTTCAATATAATTACTAAGATAATTATGTTTTTGTCATGGTTTAACCCCAGCAGCAACTGAGCACCACACATCTGCTTGCTCCCTCCAACCCCCTCAGTGGGATGGAGTTGAGAATCGGAAAAAGAGTAAAGCTCTTGTTTCTGTTATGTCAGCTGTTTTATCACAGAATCACAGA
>VYZX01006968.1:3458-19905 GCA_013401335.1 Brachypteracias leptosomus
CCTATGGCTTTGTTTTTCTCGTGTTTAATAAGCTTAAAGCAGTCTCCTGGCTTCCAGCATACCAAACTTGAAATATAAATCTCTCCTTTATATCCATCTCTCTTTAGTTAGGATTAATATAAAGACTGGGAGCATAAATTAAAACAAACAAAAATAAAAGGGGGGGAAGTATGTTTCTGGAATGTATAGACGTTTCCATCAGTGTTTAAAATAATGCTTAAAATTGTCATTGGATTAAAGTGCTGCCATAAATTATCAGAACTTCAGGCACCTAGAGTCCATACTGTTTATTCTAAAATGAATTTTATTTTTATGTTCTGTGGGTTTTGTTTATTCATTTGTTTTTTGTTTTAAATGGAAACAGAACATTATCCTCTTGTCTCAGGAATGGAGGTTTTTCCCCTGTTGTGTTTCTCCTTTCCCATTAGGTTTTGATAGATAAAAAGTATCCCCATGTGTGTAAGCATTAACTTTGATTCTTTACAGGCAAGATCCTAGCAATGTACATTTAAGGATTTGCCCATTAAGTAGGTATTGAGAGAAGGGTGGGAAAAAAAACCCAAACATTTTCAATTATAGTTTTCTTAGCTGAAGTTGTATTAGTTACATTACCTAATATTTGAGAAGGGAAGCAAGTTTTAATACAAGTCTGTTCATGTAGCAGTGAATTAACTATTTTTATTCCTTATTTTGTGTTGACCAATTCCAGAGCAGTGTTCCAGGAACAGTAATAGCTTAATAAAGGCAAAAAGGGAAAGATCTCAGCATTTTGGTTTCAAGCAACATTGACTATGTCATAAACATCCGTAACTCCTTTTTTTCTCATGAAAAAAGCACTAAGTGAAGCATACTCACATTTTTGTGAAGTGTGTGTGCATTGTGGAGGGGCCTTCTGTACCTGTCAGAAATCTTGGCTGCCACATTGCAGGAGACAGTCACAGAGACTACTTAAAATTGAGTTGGCAGCAAATTAGTCCTTCCATTTGCAAGAAAATGATTCATTCCACTGCACCAGCCTTTGAGTCCACTCCCAAGTCCTTTCAAATAATTCCTGTGTCCCATGCCACCTAGCTAAGCAGGGAAAAAGCAATATTTAATTAAAGCCAGTACTGGGAACGAGAAATGAGACTATTGTTGTTAATGTTTCCCATGGGCTCAGTAGAAAGTGTCTCTGCGAAGAAAAAAGAGTAGAAATTAAGCCAATAATAATAAAACTTAGCCTTTGCCTCTCTCTAAAGCACTGTTAAGCACTTCATACTGCTGTTGTGAGTTACAGAAGCAATAGATAGCACTGGAAGTCTAAAGATGAGGATGTTTTTCTCTGCATGCTGACAAAGAACGTGTGAGGAATGCACCTCCAGCCCCTGCATTGCTTTTGCTTCCACTGGGCTGGAAGAAAGGCTGCTGAGAAGGGAATTTGCGTGAAATTCTTACTTCTGCTTTTTGTGGCGGTGTTCAGCACTAGAAGCACAAATATGCTCAACTGATACATAAGTTCAAAAGCTGTAGCCAAAAACTCAGAAGCCCCCTGCAAATAATGCCTTTTAATTTTTTATCTAGCACTAGGAAAATTTACATGAAAGAAGAAAAATATTTTTACTACTTAAGCATTTATCTAATCTTGCTGTGTTGTGCTCATCTGATACAGGTTTCAGCTGTTCATTTCAGAGCAATGTTTCTCTTTATTCTTTTGGAGAAGACCAAGTGACAGGACTGAAGTGAGACAAGTAGAAACTTTGTGCTTTAGGCTGTGTGAGCAGATTTTTAAGTGTTGCAGGAATAAGTGGAAATAGCTAGTACTAGTTTTGATGAGTTTATCCATTACTTTGGAAAAACTATACTAGTACAGCAGAGCTTTGGTGGTTAACAGCACAACCTCAGAACAAACTGTTTTGGCAGCCATACCTCTGCCTTTCTTTTTAATTTCAAAAAGTCTGCACAACACTGTCTGGTACTGGATGTCAATACTGGAACTCCTCAGAGAAGGGGAGCACTCTTCTCGATTGAGTCTGATGCCTGTTAGGCAGATCATACAGGTGAAGTATTATCCACCTACATGAGTGTTTTTCCTTCATTCCACTAATGGGTTAAACTCATCTTTGGTTTTGTTTATGGAACAATGCCAAATAGAGACACTAACGGATGTCTTCAGCTGGAGATGGGCTTTTGGTTGGATTATCTTGGAGATTTATGGGCACTAATGCTTTTGGAAGCTTACCTTTCCTGGTCTTCATGTATGGTCCGGAGTTTAACTAATGACTAGATTTAACTCCAGAAGAAATTTTATCTTGATAAGATTAGCAGAGGTACTTCATGGGGGAAGGGATGTTTGTTTTGTTGTAGTTTTCTACAGTAGGACAGAGTATGGTCTATCTGAAAATGGTTTCTAATTAATTTCCAGTATTGCAGAAAAAAGAGGTGCTGGTGATGTTCTTTAACACTGTCCTCATGGCTGCTGTTACTATGCTTTACTATTGGCTTTATATTTGCTATAGGTTGTACTGGGGCACAGAGTGGATGTTTGCTGGATGTTTTGACTCCTTTTTTTCCACTTTTCTGTGAAGTACAAGTCTATACAGAGTACATGTTACAAACAAACCTTGGACATTTTGAAGTTGTTTGTACTGCGCCTTCCAAATCTCCACGAAGATTTAAATATGCAAGTATTTAAATTTCTGTACCTTTCTGTCACTTACATTTTGTTCTCCACTTTCTTCAGGTTTCTTTTTATATACAATCAACATCTCTTGGTGTGATCCCTATGGTGTTTGTAGGAACAGAAAAACTGTAGGAAAAAGGATTTAGATGTGTGGGATGAAATTTACAGCAGAAAGTCCTTTTCATAAATATGTTAATTTAGGCAGTTTGTTGCAGTTCACAGTGAACATACACACAATGTAAAAGCAAGTCTTTCTACTCTCTCCACCCTGATTTTCCTAATTTTGAATATACAGAGCATGGTAATAATTCATTGGTGTAAAAATGAGGTTTCTGTTTGAAATTCAGCTTTCATCAAGAAGTATTCTGCTGTTTTAGCTGATATGGTAACTGAAAGCTGTTATGTGTACCTGGGCTGGCTTTGAATTAACTGTGACTGATACTGAGGAAGATACACCTGTGGCATCCAGGATACAGCCATCTAAATATAGAGATGGCTCAGAGGCAACATTATGACTGGGGGAAAAAAAAGATAAATTAATGTGTGGAGGCCTCACACTTGCACATTGGATGACTGCCCTGCAAAATTGGCTGTGTATACAATTTTAGATGGATTTCAGCTTGCACTGACATAGCTGTATCGTTATGGGCAAGATCAAATCAATTTAAAGCTATTTAAGTCTACAGAAGTGATATATACACCTTCTGTGTTGTAGTGTGGCTATTCTGACTATTGGTTACTGGCTGCTTTTCTGCTTTTTAAGAAAATGCATGTGCTCAGGGGAAAATCAGCCCAGAGTCTGAAGAACCGCCAACTAAGATGGGATAGACAATGCTAAGGGAATCCCTCAAAAGATAATGGTCTGTCAGAGCAAGAAGCTGACTTTTCAGGTTAGAAACTCCATCATGCTTTGAAGATTGTTTCCCAGTGGAGAAATGATACAGAGGAGCCAGATAGGATTTTTTTTTTTTTTTTTTTTCCTTTATAAATCATTAGAAATAAAATCATAAGTTTCCTCTGGTGTTTTGATTTGAAGTGTCAAGGCATATAGACAGTCTTTCAAATATAACCATGAATAAATTTCTTTAGAAGTTTGGCATACAGAGATGAGTCAATTAGCAGGATACTTTTTATAACTGACTATAAAACTGCATGTAGATTTTACCCAGAGACACAGAGGTCAAAGATTTAATATCTCATTCTATTCTGCCCAAATAGTTGCATATCTTATATTTTAATAGTTAATTTTACCTTTTTATACTACATCTGACGGTGACTGTTGTGTTTGTTTTTTTTTTTTAACTCTGTTGTGTTTAATTAAGAGGTTAAGAAATTAATGCAGACTTCTAAACCTGTAGCAGTTGCCTATGCAAGATCAGTGCATGGAGGTAATTTTTCTTTTGACTTACTGTGAAACCGAGGCTATGGCAACACAACACTCAGAGTGATGAAAGTCAACCTATGTTAGCTTGCTGGAAGGTACCCAGTGATAGGTAAGCACCAATTGGTGTGATCTTGGGCAAATAACTCATGCTGATGGGTGACGTGTACCAGCCTGGTTGGTGTATCACCCTGCAGCAGCCACACTGCTCCCACTTCTGCTGGTGTTGATCTTGTGCTGCTGCAATGAACTCTAGAAGTGCACAGAGCAGCAAGTTTCCTCTCAAATTATCTGGTTTATTTTCTTCAGAGATACATTGCAAATATCTTTTTATGTCTAAATATGATTACTTTAAACAGATTTATGTGGCCACTTCCCCCTGCCTCCCTCATTGTCTCTGGACTTCCCTGCAGCATTGCTGTGGTGTCAAAACTCATAGCATTGAAGAGTCCATTTACATTAGAAAGCCTAGAATTGTACATAGGTGGGATTTTTAGGTGCAATACACCTACAATATGCTACGCTTCAATAGACTTCTAATTGTATTCACTGCATGCCCCAAACTTGCAGATATATTTTTGAGTTTCCTTTATAAAACCTTTTCATGGCATATGCAGCATTGTGGTGGGTTTACCTTGGCTGGGTGCCCGGTGCCCACCCCTNCTGTCCGGGTTGTATCCCCTCCCAAATCTTGCCCCCCCCACACCCCCCGTCATAAGAAAGGTGTGTGTTATCAACACCTTCTGGCTTCCAGTACTGCAGCATGAAGGCTGTATGGGGAAAATCAGCTCAGACAGACCCACTACAAGCATGATCACTTAAAAGCAGCTAGTGGCATCGAGCCACTCAGTGAATTTACTTGTGCATATTTCAGGATAGGAAGCTTCTGAAGCTGCTACATCTGAGCAAGTGTGGAAGACACAGGGGTATTTCCCTGTGGCAACTCCCAACCTTACCATCATTCTTGCAGTCACTCCTGTGTGACTGCTTGTTTCTTGTTCAGTGTGCCTTTCTCCAAACCAGCCACAGAGTCTATCAGAAGTTTTAACCTACCCTTTTAATGGATACGTAGTAATTACTGTTAAACCTGAAAATGGGATTTGTGTCATTGGAAAAAAATATTTTTAATGTCCATTTTGAGCACAATAATAAATTCTTCATTGCCATTTGTACTTTCTTTTGATTATGGTAAAGCATTTAATGCAGCGGATATTTTACCACTTTGGGCTCTTGGGAGCCATATGCTATTTTTAGCAGGTCTAATAGGCTCTCCTGGCAGTCTATCACTATCTTTGGGGATGGCATAGATCATGAGTAACAATGGTTAGCAAGGCTTTGCACTGAGAAAAACAATGTAAAAGGAAGCTGCATGGTGTTGAGATGTGACGGTATCTTTGTTCTAGTGCTGTTGAGATGGAAGCTGCTCTGTGATAGATTAGAGTTTCCCTGTTCACCAAAGAACAATGCATGGAAATGATGTAGCTTCCATCACTTTTTCCAGCTGTTACTGTTTTTTTGGTGACAATTCCAAACAGTTGCCCTTTTCATTTAAATTTATATCAAAAGAAATTATATCAGGTTAAAAAAAAAAAAAGGAGAATTTACAAATTACAACTGCAAGGATTCTCCTGTATTTGGGAGTGACTGTCATTATTTCAGTAATGGTGTGAGCTTTCTGAGACAGTGGATAGGAGAGTCAGCATACTGCATGAGCCAGGAAGCTGGGGCTGAGAGTGGGAGCAGGGCTGAAGAGGTGATGGGGTCAGCCCAGACCCCACACATGAGAAACTCTTATGTGCAGCCCCTCCTGAAATGCACTGGAGTTTTTTAGGAGAATTTTTCTCCTTCTGGTGGAAATGGGAGCTTCTCCTGTTGCCACAGTGGTGTCCTGGGAGTGGGGGCTTGCTGCTTAGCTCCAGCAGCACGTAAGGAGGGGAAAATATGTGCACAGGCTGCACAAAATGGGCTTCTGAGAAAGTATCACATTTTTGCTTCAGTAAACTGATTACAGTGTCCTAAAGGCATAGAATTATGGATTCTTCTGTATCTCATTTTAAAAAAAAAGCTTTCAAATATATAAACTTCAGATAAAAAGCTTTTTTTACTTTAGAGGAATGGTCTTCAGAAGCCTTTCCAGTCCCCTACTCCTTTCATGAATGCAAGACCACTCTGCTTTTCCTGATAAATTGACTTGGCAAGTGTTTTGGGTTTTTTAAAAATAAATTTTTAAAAAAAAAAGGAAATAAAAAAAGAAAAAAATCCCTACACTGAAGAAAATGTCAGCAGTTTAACTTCACTATCATATAGGGTATCCTAAATGTCCCACAGTTCAGTAATATAACCCATCAGTACCTGTCTTATGCTCAGTGAACAAACACCTTATTTCCTTGATTTGTTGGCAGCCTTTTACACAATTTATCCCTTTGTGAAAGAAAAATCATGTGAAGATTTCCTTTACCATGATATCCTCACAGCACCTTAATGAATTTTTGTCTGCTTTGTTTTCATAAACCTGTCTTCTGTAATAATCCTTGTTTTCTGTTATGTTTTTTCATAAAAACCTGGGAAAAAATTCCTGTGAAAATAGCTTCTAGCTAGTTTCCAACCTAGCATTTAAGATCTGCTCTTTTTCCCCACTCTGTTTTTCCTCTAAAATGAAAGTGGTAATAATCTGTATTGGAGAGAATGGGAAGAAAGAGAGCGGGAAGAACAAAAATGTATAAATGAGATTTAAAACAGAAGGCAGATCCCCTTTTATGTCAATAGAAATACTATAAACAGCAGATCCCAGAAATAATTGAAACACTTCACTAATATAGCTTAATTGATAGTTTGAAGAAAAAGAAATCATAACACCTAAGATATGAAACTGAATTTACCAAGATTTGCATGAAGTTAAACACTACCAAAAGGGATTGAGACCACTAACAGTACAACTAACATGACTGAAACAAGCTTTCCTTAAACAAAACTGAAATTTTAATCAACATTAATGTTATTTAAACACAAAGGTTATTCTCATCATGCTTTTTATAACAGAAGAAAAAACTTTCTTCCATAAGAATATTTGTATCAATACTTTCTACCACCTATTTCAATATTTAGTGTGAGAATTAACTGATAAATATATCCCCATTTATATGAAATATAAGTAGCCCCACAGTACTGTTATGTCTACTGCTCTCAAATATTTATTCAAGAAGTGCTGTCTTGCAGCAGATATTGTAACATTTGTCTTCCACATTAATTTCTGTGATGTAGGGTTCTATAATAGGAATGTGATGATACGCATTTTGTTACCAGAGATGGAAGTGAAACCTTTTATTTCTCGGGGGTTCTATATAGTTATTTTCTAAAATCCATGGAATTTAGGTGATAGGTGATTTGTTCTAAGATGCAAAGAAAGGAACGGAGAAAGAGTATTACTATTTCTAAGTAATTACTTGAAAAGAATATGTTTATTTATAACTACTGTGTAGCACAACAGCACTTGAAATGGTTGCTCAGGAGGTACTGTTGTTGTTTTTATCTATGATAGTGTTATAAATATCTATAAGACAAAACAGTAACATAACAAAAGTAATTTTTATAAGCTTGAAATTTATTTATACTGGTCAGGTGATTCATTTCAACTTGAGAGACGAACTAGTTGGCAGCTGTAGCTGGTGGCCTGAAATGAATGTTTATAGTAGGCCTGCAAGACAACAGGAGTGTAAAAGGCCAAAATTGTTTCAGCTTTACAAGCAACTCGAAGTAGTTTGTATTTTATTGAGTACAGTTGAGGGGAAAATTCCTTGTAATGAAATATTCGCTTCAGGCTGTTTCAGTTCAATCATATACTGATTATTTAGACAAAATTAGAATGCAACCTATTTTGTGAAATGAAATATTTTTTATATGTATTAACTTGGGAAAACTTTAATTATTTCATGTTTCAGCAGATGAGTCCTTCATCTTCAAGAAATATTGAGCTACTTAGTACTAATCTTGGCTCTATACAACCAACAGCAGAAATTCCACTATTTTCAGGGGAAAGAAAGAAAAAATAGATGGGTATTTTCAAAAGCCTTCATGTTATTTTTAGTGAGGGTTGTAGTTCCTGAGTCATTTAAACACTCCTGAAAATCTTCACCTGCACAGAAATTATTTTTCACCCTCTGCTACACCTTTTTCATGTATAAATGAGGGTTGTTGTCCTTATAAAGACTCTTCAGTAGAAAGGGAGAAATAAGGGCCTTGAAGCAAAAGTGAATGAAGAAGAATGGCCCCTGCAAAAGAAAAAAAATACCAAAGATTACCTCAGTGACAGTGAGACCTTTGGCCGATGACATGTTCTTTACTAGCAATTAACTCAATCTGGAGATGCATTATTGTTTGTTGGAGTGTGCTCTTATTGCAAAGGAACTGGAGTGCATTCCTGGAGGTCACTGGCAGTGAACTCAAAAGTAGCAATGTCTCCATTTAAGGCTCAGGGCAACCCTCCAAGGAGCAGAATTAGTTTCACCCCTCTTCCCCCTCCCCTCTTCCCTCCCAGGGGAGAAAGAAAGGCCTCACACAAAGTTGGAAAATTAAGATCACAACTTTTAACAGGGAGTAACAAAAGGGATATCAGAGGAAGGGAAATATCCAGAGGTAACAAGGGAAGGTATATATACAAATATATACAACACTGATCCTCGGATGTCACTGGATTTCTCCCAAGCCATGTGGAGTTGTAGCAGCCACAGAGATGTCCGCAGCCAGCAGCAATTCCAGCGAGGAGGGGGCGAGCAGAACCTCCTGTGTGCTTTTATAGAGTGTGACAGGAAGGGGAGTGGAATAGCCGCTCCACCTGTCCCTCCCCTTCCCCAAACCTTAAACCACAACAAGCAAATAGGAGATTATTTACAACAAACCTTAAGTCATAGAAAATAGCACAAAGCTTGGACATATCAAATGTATTTTCTGCTTCTACTCAAAATTACAGTTATTGAAGCCTCCTGTTCTTCCTTAGCATCAGAAAGTATTCTAGTTTTACTCCTGCTGACTGCAAACAGCAACCCAGCTTTGGTGCTTTCAAAACACTCCTTCTCTATTGCTACTAGTCTTGCTCTTAGTTTAGCAGAGACTCACTTCATTCCTACGAGATTGATTCTGTCAGGAGCTTGCACCCACCAGTTCTCTACAATCTTTAGAAATGACTCTGAGTCATTTTATTTAAAAACTAAACAAATGAATATAGAACTTCATAAATCAGATGTGGTTCTGGCCCACAGAATTCTTTAAAAAATAGGCAAACACTGGCAATACTTTTTTTTAAAAAAAGTCATTATCAGTTTATACCTAGGGAAAAAATTTTGACAACATTGTTAAAAATAGATCATTCACGGGTGAAGTCAAAGGAACACCTTTAAACTGAAACCATAAATAGTGATTGAGTCATGCATGCAACAAGTAAAGACATTTTCAGTTTGGAAGTGTGATCGAGTAAAATAGAGTTTAATATAAATACTTCTTCTGTACAGCAAGGAGAACGAAACAACTGAGCATTGCAGTTCTTTTTATTTGTACTCTGTGTGCATGGAGGGATTTTTTCCCCCTCAAAAAACCTTGGGAAATCTAACTATCATCACAAGCTGTTCTTATAAATATACATGAAACTTGTTTGCGAGGGACCTCATCTTAAGTGGGGGTTATTTTGGCATGTTTGTGGGATTTTTTCAGCAATCTCTCTTCCAGTGTGAGTTGAAGTTACAGAGGGATACATCATAGGAGTTAGCATAGCTCCACTACATTTATTTTTGTCTTTTTTTTCTCCTTCTCTATTGAACACTTAATTCATATCCTAGGAAAAGCCACTCCTTGAGGACCAGTTTAAGGTCCTTGAGGACCACTAGAATACTAATTAGACACACAGAACATGATTGACCAGTGTGATCAGTCTAAAAGTAGGAAAAAAAGTGTTTCTATGTATTTGGATAAAATTCTGATCCTCCTGAAGTCCATGTGAAAATTCCCACAGAGTTTATTAGAAATCAAGACAGCCTCAAAGCACCCAATAGCAAAGATTAAACAGCATTGAAAATTCATTCACCTCTAGGAACATCAGCCACAAGAAATAACAAGGATAGGAGAAGAACCAAAACATAAGTAAGGCTGAGGCCATGAAAAAAGTAGTATGTAGCTAGAACTGCAAAGATGTTTAGTGCATTGTCGTTTCTCTGGGGTCAACAAATCACTGAAACTTGGTAGAGTGCAGTTTCTCCCACTCCAGTGGCTGCTCCATATGGAGGAGTGTTATGGCTACATCTGTATGTTGGCTTAAAAGGTGCAAGTAGAAAATCTAAACCCCTTGCTGATTGAAAGGGGATAAACTCTGTTGCTGTGTAACTCTTCCCTTTCATGCTGCTTTTAAATGTCTAGAGTTATATGGGAATTCTCTATACAGTGCTGGAACAAAGTATTCCATAATGGCCAGGGATGTTATCACAACTCAGGAAAAGAGGGTTTAGCACACATAATTTAGCTCTCAGATTCTGCACTTCTTGATGATCTCTTTATTCAGAGGTCACAATTCTTCTTCCAAAAGACAATATGTGTCTTTTACTGCACAGGGTACACCTATCCAGTGCACTGGGATGAGTTAAGATGGTGTAGAAGAGGTGCCTGGGTCCTCGCCTCATTTGGTAAGGATTTTGAGTGTTATGCAGAGAGTAAGGGACATAGCAGAAAGAGAAAATACTGAGAAGGTTAAGGAAGATAAACCAATTTCCCAAGCATACATTTATGTCTCTACCTCTGCCACAAAGTTGGTATATGATGAAGGGCAAATTATTGAAGCAGAAATCTTCTGAATTGGACATTGAAAGTGCATTATCTAGGGATCCAGCTTGTGATACCAAAGCCTCTTTTAAATAATTGCTGAGTAATCACAGCTGCAGACAGAGTTGCTTGAAGATGTGCTTGGAATATATAAATTGTTATGAAGTTTTTTTTCTGTAGCTTAAAGAAACACCAAAGTATTTCGAATCTACTACTTCAAAGTTAGTAGTAATTAGAATCTCATTGTTTGCTCACTAGCTGTAAAAATGAGAATAATAAAACTTAATCTTTAATCACAACATTTTTGTGTCAAAATCTGTGCCCACAACAAGAGAGGTGACATTGTATTCACTGTGTGATTAGACTAGATGACAGATTTACTGAATAATGATGATTAAACAGTTAAAAAGATTGGATAAGGATATCAGGGAATCTTGTAGAAATCATCTTTTATTAAAGGGTCAAAAAAAGTTTGCTAAGGCAGCCACATAATTTAACATTTCTCAGCTTTTGAATATTTTGGTTCAGGCACATCCTACATTCTCTTCATTTTTAACATTCTGGGTAACATACTAGCTGGAGTAGTAAAAAGGTCTTGCTTCTGTCTGATGACTTTGTCTTAACAATGACTTAGGTTGCAGAGGCTAAAACCATTTATTACTCTGGTTCACAGAATCAATGAATGTGGGTGGTGGCAAGCAACCACTGGAGACGGTCTAGTCCAACCCCTCTCCTCAAAGTAGGTTCAATCAGTGCAGGCTGCATAGAGCCAATAAGATTTCAAGTACTTCCAAGCATGGAAACTCAGTAGCCCTCTAAAAAACCTGTTCCAGTGTTTCACTCACAGTAAAAAATTATTTTTATTGTGCTTAAAAGCAACTTCCTGTAATTCAGTTTGTGCTCAACATCTTTATCCATTCACAAGGCACTGATGAGAAGGGTATAATATGGACCAACATTGCTCATGTTCTGCACTGGACAGGGTAGGAAGGCAGACAGGGATGAGGTGAGAGAAATGAACCCCAGATGGATGGTCCCACAGCATTCTGCACATATCCCATCCAATCAATGCTGCATAAACATGGGATTACTGGCATCTAAAGGGATATAAGATACTGCATGCAATATCTGTATTCCTTTTTCTATTCTATCTTATTAAACCAGCTATTTTATTAAACCATTTGCTGCTGGGCCTTTGTTATTGAGATCCAGAAAGTGCCTGTGCCCTCTCCCCCCCCGACTCCCTGCTTCCCTTCCCCTGGTGCAGAACGCTCCACCTCTAGCCTTTATGTGCATACTCTCAGCTCACTCATCACTCCTCCCAATATCCATTCATTCTCACTCCGCTCTTCCATGAAGGGTCCTCACCACCTTGCATTGCTGGTATCAGAATAAAATCATGTTATTCCAGCAAGTACATCATCAGCATGCTTGTCAGAGACTTAGGGTTTTATGCAAAACTGTTTTAAAACATGGTTTCTATTAGAATTATTTCCTTCTCAGTAGCAGTCCCAGTTGATACCTTGATCCTGAATGACATGAGAAAGTCTTTCAAAATGGAGCTAAGAAAATTCATGACTGAGGCTTCTGAGTCTCAAGGCCAAATGTCAAATGTTGATACAATTAATCAAGACAAAAGGCAAGGCATAGCAACTCCTGACACCAAGAGCATCTACACGATTGCAGCATCATACAGCAAGTTTACGTTAAAGCACATGGTGACAGAGGGATATGACTGTGGTGGTACAGCCCAGCCCCACCCCCTCCCAGCTACCTGAACTGCCTTGGAAGGCCAACTCCTAAGCCATGCTGTGAGGCTGACTCTCTCTGCTTGGCACGGCTGACTACTAGGCTGCTTGTGAAACTGGTACCATCACTGCTTAATTTTGCAATGGAAGAGTTGGTACTTTCTGACTCTATACAAGTCAAGTCAAAACTGAACAGATTCCTGCACCACTCGGTCAGTGAGTTGGAACATCTAGGCACCCCCTAACTGTATCTATAGCTCCTGAATACTTTGGGAAAGTGCCAATGAAAGACCACAGCACCATCTGGGAAGAGCCCAGCTAACCTGACAAGATTAATGACCACACTGGAAAAGTACCATCTGTAATCATTTTGTGATCCTATAAATACTAATTCTAAAGTGAGACCCATTGGAGATCTCCAGGATCTCAGTGTGCTGAGTCTCAATATCTCCCCAGATAAACATTCTCCCCAGAATCGCCATCTGTCTCTGAAGACCAGTGAAGGGAATAGCCATCCATTTGAAAACACCAATGAAGTGAATCACCATCTGCTTCTGAATTGAAAATGGTCCTCCATACAGGACATTTCATCTGGGTTAATTTACTCAGACAAACAGAAAGGAAAATGAATTATTTTTTTTCTTTAATGTGATGTTTCCCAGTTATTTCTTAAGTTCTCTTAGTAGAAGGATAAGGAGCTTGAAATCAATCTGGCAGCCTTTCTTTTCAGGTCTCTGCCATCTAATGAGAGAACCAGGAGCTGCTTCATGCAGCTCAGATGATCATTTGCACAATTCAAAATACAAATCATAATTTGAAGCAGCTAGTGAATACCCATGGTACACTGTTTGTGTATGTTTGTACAGACAAAATATCCATTGCTAAATTTGTCCTGAGTTTATTCTGCCTGGACAAAAAAACATGTTAGCAGACATTTTCTATCAGAGTAGAATTACACTTATAGTCAGATGCCCTGGTGGTGGGTGCAACATTAGAACAGTGAAATTTTATCCTCTACTTACAAGCTTTGCACAAGCACCAGCAAAGCTTGTTGCAAAATTTAGATAAAAGAGGTAACCTTACATAGAATCATAGGAAAAACGAGGCTAGAGAAGACTTCAGAAGATCTCTAGATTAACCTCCTGCTCAAAGCAGGGGCAACTCTGATATCAGAAAATGCTAAGTGCTTTATCTAGTCAGGTACTGAACACCTCCTAGGATGGAAACTACAACCCTTCTGGATGATTTGTTCCAGCGCAAGAACATACAGGTGAAAAAGAAAATGTATTGCTGAATAGCAAATAGGGAAATCCTATACTGCTAACTTTGTGCTATTATCAGACCAGGGTGCTATAGTTGCACACTATGCTTTTCAGAAATAGATGTGTATACTGATTACTGGAGTATTAAGATGTTGGGCACTCCAAATAAGATCAATGGGCAAACTTACCCAATAATCATACTTAACTTAAAAGAAACTCCACTTCCCCTAGAAAACTTATAAAAGGCTAAAATTTTACAGCTATGCATGTGAAATTGTCGTCCTACTAGGAGAGCTGAGTATCTCAGTAGCTGTATGCTCTTCAGGATTCCCAGGCAAGATAGCCCTCCACAGAAGTCCTTTGTGGGGCCTTATCTGGAAAGGATGTTATAAGCAAGTATAATACATCACAGTAACAATTCATGAAGCACAGTAGTCTTTCAAATATTTGGTCACTGGGGGTAAGTTGTTCATCACTTATTGCACGTAAAACTCCTATAACTGACAGGGAAGGATTCAAATCCTTATTTCTCATTTTTCAGCCCTGATTTGCAATTTTAGATCCACCTAGTCCAGGTTCATGCCTCTAATAATTTTAGCATACTGGTACCATTTTAAGGAGAGAAATATAGAGTTTGAAGGGCAGGAAGTGAAGTCAATAAGGAATAACATGATCCTGTATTATAGGACACTCCTCTGTGAAGGAACTGGTTTAGGTTTATGAGATGTATTTCTGAAGCCAGGCCTAAATATTATGTGTCATACGAAGAACATTCCCTCAATTAGAAAACTTACAAAATCACAGAATGGCTAAGGTTGTAAGAGTTCTCTAACGTCATTTTATCCAAGCCCCTGCTCAAACAGGGACACCTAGAGCAGGTTGCCCAGTACCATGTTCAGACAGCTTTGAATATAACCAATGATGGAAACTCCTCTTTGAGCAACCTGTGCAGTGATCAGTCACCCTCATAGTAAAAAAAGTGATATTCAGACAGAACCTTCTGTTTTTCAGTTTGTACCCATTGCTTCTAGTCCTGTCGCTACATATCACTGAGAAGATTTTTCCTCTGTATGCACTACCTTCAGATATTTATATACATTGGTAAGACTCCCTTAGGCCTACTCTTCTCCAGGCTGAATAGTCCGGGTTCTTCAGGCCCTTTCGTGGACTCTCTCCAGTCTGTCTCTATCTCTTTAGTTCTGGGAAGCCCAGAACTGGACACAGCACTCCAAGTGCATCTCACCAGTGTGAGTAGAGGGGAAGGAACAACTCCTTTGACCTGCTGTCAATACTCCTCCTAATGTGACCAGGCAAGTGATTCAAGTTCTTCAATAGACAATCCTTGTTGTATTGTTTTACAAATGTGGGTGGTCTTTTGTGAGAAGGTTAAGATGAATACATGGAAGAAGATGTTTCTAGTATTTTTTATTACAGAATAAGTTATCCAGGTAACTTGTAGAGAAGGAGAACTTGCAGAGGAAAATATAAATCCTATAATAATCTCTTCTTCTACCCTGTTTAGGGTTTGCTTTAGTGAAACTTAGTGTAGTTTGATTCAAAGAATACATTTCAGAACCACTGTCTTGTTGTTGGTTGAATACTTTTAAGATATCTCTTCAAGTGCAAATGAAATCTGAAAAAGACTAGTGTGACTAATGTTCCTTGAATTACTTCAGAGACAGATGTTTTAGATCCTGATCCTGCAAACATTTATTCCTCGGTATAACTTGACACTTCTGAGGACTGATAATTTCAATGGTTGTTCTGTAGAAAAGCTTTCAGCTTGAGATAATGTGGCCCATGCATAAAGCAGTCTCTGATTTAAGTTTCAATTCCTCCATTTTTAAAGATGTATATAGGGATGTAACTCAGCTCCCCATTCTATTGTTACTGCAGTTGCCTTTTTAATTTTTTGTAGAAGAGCTGCAATAATTAATTTTAAGATAATTTTCTGTGTCTGTCTAATGGTTCCAAACCTTTATTCTTCCCGGAGAAATTAGAGTCTTAAACCCTCTATGAAATAACAAACAAGAAAAATGCAGAACAGAAGGAAGCCTCAGCCATGGGATGAGTTAACCTCTTTGCTCCTTGATTTTCCTTGACTTTGGATCTAGAACAGATTCTCACACCAACACTGAACAACTGAAAAATAGGGAAAAAGTATTTGCATGAGTTGTGAATTTAAATGGTAGTCTTGTGTTTTGATTCAGGTTACTGGTATTACTTAATTAAATTGCCCCGGAGATTGTGGAAATTGATTGAGAGGACATTGTTTGATTAGGACACTATAAGAGACGCAGCATAATACTTTACTGCAAAATGTATTAACATTGCTGTTTTGTTTTCTACCTTGGTTTAAGTTACATCTAAGAGCTTCATTTTATCTTCCCAAACTTGTCTCAGGAGTTCTTGGTTGACAGCTGTTTGTAAGGCACAGGTTGGAGTGCTGGGTCTGTGGTGATGGAATGGGCAGGGTCTTGATGCTGAAGCATAATTGAAAAATAGTATTTCACTGTTTAATTTGTGACAAGGTACTTGCAGAGAAAAATGTTCTGGAGAAATGCAACTTAGACTTGCAGAGTTCTCTTCATTTCCA
>VYZX01006968.1:25473-47042 GCA_013401335.1 Brachypteracias leptosomus
ATATTTTATCTGCTTCCATTTTCTGCCCTTTTTTTCCTTCTTTTTTTCTCCTCTTCCCTTCCCTTCCCTTCCCTTCCCTTCCCTTCCCTCCTTTCTTCCTGTCTCTTTTGCTCTCTTTCTCTTATGCTATGGAAGTTATATTTTGACTATCATACCAAAATTTGTCTTACCTAATTGTAACTTAGGTGGGCAGAAGGGTAGGATAGGATGCAAGCACAGACATCTAGAATCAATGATGAGGAGGGGAAACCTAGGAAATGATTTGTCTTATCCCAGATTGGTGTCTATTTTCTAATGGTGTGGACACCTTCTCTGACTGAATACCTGTCTTTAACCACTTGCTATACCCTAGCCACCTAGGTTCTTCTGAAAGAGTCCATTTGCATGTTCTTCACCTCTGTGGCTTCCAGCAGGGAGGGATGAAAGGCATTAGGCCAGTGCTTTTTACTCTTGTGCTTTCACAGTATTTTGTTTTTGTAGAACCCTGTTCAGATGATTCAGGAGTGTTAGTTTTGTCTTTATTTGGAGATGGGAGCAGAAGTGCACATCATTGCCTGCATGCCCTTCTATGTGTCTTGATGCTGGCTCCTCACCTTTCTGTACCATAGTCTCTGCACAGCCCCACTCCTAGCATTAATCCCCAGGTCTGGCATCCTGAGACTCTTGAAATGTGGCTGAGAGACATGAACAAACAAGTACTTGACAGGACAGGATAGTCTGACTTGTCCTGTGAGTCTCAGCAACTTTTGGAGAAGTTAAAACCAGAGTAATCACTTTTCCAAGCCAATATGAAGATATAGAACTGGAGAAATAGAGTATTTTCATAACTTGAGTCCTTGTCTGAGCTGTTCCTTTAACAGTTCATGAAATTCACAGAAATGTAGATTTTTTTTATTAGGATGATTTTTAAAATAATCTTCATGCTCTCATATAGCTGTCGAGCAATTGGCTAAAATGACTGCTCTCATTTTTAATTGCTAGAAAAAATCCATAATTGCTACTTCATTAACTGAAGAGAAATGCTAAAAATCACTTCTGAAGGCAGAATCTCTATTCGGCCAAAGAACTCAAAAGCTAGTGTTCAACAATACTTCTGTCTTATGTAAATTTTGAAGAAGACGGAATATTCTCCACTGGAATGCTGCTGCCCTACAATTTTTAAATTTAAGGAATTTTTTCAACAAAACTAAATTTTGAGAGCTGTAATTAATCCATGGCAAAACCAGCGTGTGGATGTACATATTTCAGTAAGTACAGTGTAAGTATGTCTTTATGAACAAAATTTTAGATATTAAAAAGGGGTTTTTTTCAAAAATTAATGGGTAGAAATGAGTAGAGCTACAAAAATAAACTTACTTGAATTGGAGTGCTTACAGATTTATAGACTCGGGTATTGCCTTTTTATGTATACTGAACTCAATGTATATTAACTAATGCATATCAACTGATCTTATGATATGACTTAAAATGGTTCCAGTTCTTATCTGACTATTAATGTAAAACCNTTGTAGCAATAATACTAATTCTACTTCACCGCATGTATGTAATTTATTTTGTATAACTATGATATGTAGATCAGTTAACCTGATGCTAAAATCTTAGGTTTCCATTTATTTGACTTGGTAATGCCATGTATGGTTGTATTTGAATACACTGCATGTACTGCAAATGACATTAATGTTTTTACAAGGTCAGAGTTATCCAATTAGGTACATGGTAATATTTGTAATCGCATATTTTAGATAATATGAGGCATAGGTGAAAAAAAGGTCAGATAGTCTAATATACTCTTACAACACTTTAAAAAGTCCTCTCTAAACAATTCTTCTCTAAGTCTTTTATTCTGTCTTCATTTTAGGATTATTCATTGTAATATCATGTACTGAAATAAAACCTCCAGAATTTTTTCATCTCTGTTGTGAATAGCTAGTTATGGCAATGATCTGAATTTAGACTGAACAGTGGTATGTTCACTTTAACTTACAATCTCATATCTGTGCAAACGGAATTTGTCACAGTTTCTAGATGTCACTTACGTACATAGTAGCAAATCACTGCTGCAGCAAGGTGGGAATATGAAATCATCCTTGACACATCTGCAAAGGAAAGAATGTTAAAGGTACATAGTGAGAAATGTACATTTCTGCTGAACCATACAAATAACTTCTTTGAATACAACTAAAGCTATGTAAGACACAGAAAAGTCTAGATTTCTCACAGAAGTTCTTACTCTGTTTAAAACATGTCCCTTGTTCTTTTTGAATATGAAAACCTAAGTGTGAAAGAAAAGCTTCAAAGAGAATGTGTATGCCTCAAGTTGGTTGGTTGTGTGTCTGTCTGTAGCTGCCCACACAAATTCTAGAAGTTGTACACCAATACTTTACCACTTGTATTCATTTACCACTTCAGCAATGACTAATCATTTTCAATTTGACTTAAATATCTCTCATTGTTCATGGACTTTTCATTTTATGCTGTTCAGTGTTTGGTATACATCTGTCCCATTCATCTCTGTTTAAATTTCTTTGACTGAAAAAAAAGCCTAAGCTGTTGTTTAGCAGAACATTTAGGCTACTACCGTAACATAACACAATGTAAGACCATACGGGATGGCATGTGAAATTTAAATATAACTTATTTTTCTCATTCATGCTCATTCTCTCACAGGATTCACTCCCTCACACCATGTGCTCACAGACACTAGTATGTGTGTGTACAAGCAGTTTATCCAGTGTAGTAGAAATGTCCATCATGCTTTGATCACTGATTTTTAACAGTATGTAGGAAAGCTTTTGAAATTAATTAAAATATTCTAAGCTCCAAAACCACATTGTAATTAATGAGGCAAGTCTGCAAGATCAAGTTTCTATCAGAGCAGTCAGATGGAATTCTACCTACAAATAAAAGAACTAGAGAAAGTTGTTCTACTACTAAACCAAAAGTTCTCAGATTAACACAAGCATTCCTCTGGTAGGAATGTGTTGCACAAAGGATGATAAGACAGGCTGGACATTTCTACTACACTGTTTTGCCCAGATATGCAATGCAGAACTATGTCTGGCCCAGTAATTTAGGAAGTACTTTAGGCTTTTTCGAGAATTATTGATGTTATTACAAATATGCCAATATTGGCAATTTATTTTCAACATGCTTTAGTGGACCATATAAAGCTCAAAGTCTTCCCGTACCATCATGGGCATTGAGGCAAAATAAGAACTAAGCAGAAAATAAAGATCAGATTCCTTTGGTACATGTTGATAAAGGGATGTGGAGAATGAAATAGACTGACACTGGGCATTCTGCTGTGAAGGTAGCTATGGTCTGGGTCAGACCTTTAGGTTCTGAAATCAAAGAGAATGAGGGAAAGTAACAGAGAAAGGTGTAAGCAAGCAGGGTCAAATCTGTGGGTTTTACTTGTAAATAAATTAAATTTGTAAGAGAGTTGTGTGTGTAGGTTTAACCTGCACCTTGACAGAAAGGGTTTGTACTCCTTTGATGTCAATTGTTCTGTTTCTTGCACACTGAGAAGAGATCTTCTTTCTGTTGACTATCATCGTGCAGAAGTCCCTAAAAATTTTGCACTTATATATATATAAAATGTGTATTTTAGCCCAAATTAAGTATTCACTCTGAAGTTTATTATTTAGAACCTGAAGAAATTTTACAGATGCTCTATGAGGTGCTTTTAATGTGTTTATGTAAAGTGTCAGAATATAAAGTTAAACTGAGTTGCTTTGATTTTATGTCATTGGAAAAGGTGAATCCTAATTAAACTGAGATCCCTCTTTGAAAATTTTTAATACTTGTTAATGAATTAATTTGCATTCTGCTTCCTGACTACCTTACATGTTTCCTATCTGGATTTTTCATAAGTAGGCCAGCAAAAATGTTGAGTATGGTATCACTGCCATTGCAAAGATGTTGGTTAAAAATTATCAGGGTAAATTATGTTGCCCTTCGATTATATAGCAGGTCCTGTGTCATGTGGGGCATATACTCTGTGGTAGAGGCAATTTCCCATGAGACAGACTTTATATGTCCCTACCATGTTCTGTTACCATTCTACAACAATTGAAGAGAGTGTTAGATATATAGGTCTTTTTTGGGACATACATATTATCTTTTCCCAGAATATTAGTCCTCCTGTACAGTCAGTGAGGCAGGGTCCTTTAAAAAAGTAATATATGGTTGCAGTATTGGAGGAGAGTGAATGAAAACTGTGTATATACATGGCTGGTGAGTTTGTAATCTACAAGAATTTACTTCTGTGATCTTTTAAAAATGCACAGTTTACTCTTGTATAAGCTACATATGGCTTTTAAAAGATAAACACACGCTCAACTCATTAGAGCATATGGCATTGTATCTATACCTGCTGGGTTTACCAGCAGGGATGGAAACTTCTTCATCCTCTGCAGAGACCTTTTCCACTTGAATTAACAAAATACCGAATGGCATGTGACAAAGTGGTATCACTAGACCTGAGCTCAAGGGGGGCAGGGTGCTGTATCCCTGAATGGTACACATGCTGCTGATGATGCCAGTGAATTGGGGAGTACAGGAGCTCCTGTATTGTATTGCAAGGTCTTTGGTCATTGTTTCCTCAAGGGCTCGCGTGCCAAGCCTCTTTTCAACAGCCTGTCTTGTCATATTGCAGTGTTTCATCCCTTCTCCAGTCTTTTTGCTAAACTATTTGTGTTCTTACTTCTCCAGGATTCCAGTCCCAGTTTTCTCACCCAGTCATTTACAGATTTCTACTTTCCTAATCTGTTTTATTATTCTGTGATAGTCTCTCTCTCTCTGCTCCTGATTTCTGTTTTGCTCAGTCTCATTATTACCAAGAGGTCTTATTCTCTCCCTTCCCTCATCAGCTCAGCTTTCCCTATTTCCTCCCAACATTCAGTGCAAATGCCATTTGATGTTTGGTTCCATCATCATCTCGGTATCTAGTCTTCCTCTTTCCTTTTTTGAAAAGTTTTCTTTTCTCCTTTCATTTTTCTCCCTCTGCCTGCATTTCCAGTTAGGTGGCATCATCCTATAAGCCAGTTTAAAGAAGAAGGTGCAGTAGGTTGGGGCTAGATTGGAGATATAAGGAAACAAATGACTTCTGTTCAAACTATTATGTCCTCAAAATTTTATTCTAGCAAGCCTGTAGCAGCCCACGGCAGCCCAGGGCTGCAATGGTAGAGAAGGTCCCAGAGTTTGCAGAGTGACAAATTTATGTAGAGCCTTCACTGACAGAAAAGGGAGATATAAATTGAATCTGTAACTTGGACAATCTACCAAAGCATTTGAAAAAATAAACATCTTAAACTACCTACAAATGGCAGGTGAAATTTTGACCTGGTTCAAGTTTCATTAAGTTAGCTGAAAATAGGATTTTAGAAATAGGGGTCAAAATGAATACTAATGATATAAAATCCTGCTACATTATATTATGAGTTTGTCAGAAAAAATAGAGTATTAAGCATTGATACAGTGATGAGAGAGATGGAGCTCTTATTCAAGGGCTTGAAAGCAATAGCAAAATACAAATAATCAGAAGGAGAATAGGAGTAAGAATTGAGATGTGTGAAGTGACTGCAATTCTTAGTGAAATACGTTTGTCCATCCTGTAAAAGAAATACTGGAACAATTACATCCTGGATCCTGATGGGGGAAAATGAACAATTGATATTAATTGATAGAACTGCTCATTGAAAAATGATATTTTATTCAGTCTTTATGAAGAAGTATGTGATCATAGCCTATATATTTAGGCAAACAACCCTAATTTGTTCAGAGGAAAGGAAAGGGAAGTTAGATAGATAAATTAAAAACAGAGAAATATTAAGACATGTAAATTAGGCTGTAGGAACATGCACTGAGAGTGGAAAAGATAAAGAAGGTTGGTTGTTGAATGGAGAACATTTTCCCCATAAACTTGTTATCACAATTTGTTATGGGTGAATGATGGGGTTGGGGAGAATTTTTATAATACATAATGTTTTCATTCTATTGAAAAATCAACTTTTTAAAAATATCTAGAATTTCCTCAAAGGGAATAAATAAAAAAGATAAGTTCAAGCATTTCCTGAGCTTTTACTGATGTTTCAAGGCTAGATGCGTTAAGCATTCTTCTTTTTTCATATATGCATACGTACGTCCCCACAGACAATTGCAAGTTAGTAATTGCAGTTTCTTATAGGCAAACCTTCTTTTGAAGTTGTTTTATTTCATATTCATTGAGGTCACCCTCTTTCTCATCTTTGCAAGCAGCTCTCATTCATGTCATAGGCACTTTAACAAGCTTAAGCTCCATAGCATCCTCTGGTCCCAAATGTCTTCTGACAGAGCACAGTATCCACAAAGCTACAGAGCTCTGCTAGATTTGGAATTAACAGTACACAACACAGTAGATAACTCTATAGGAAGAGATAATAATTGCAGATATACAGTAACAGTGGAAACCTGACAACAGAATTGGGAATATGGAGTTATGCATTACCATCTCCTTAATAACCTATTCGTCTTTTGGACAGTCCTACTTTTCTCAAAACACGAAAGTGAAAACATGGCTGAATCAATAGATGTAAAAAATTTGAGACTTCTAAAGTGTCTTCTTGCATGTTTCTTTGCAGGCAGAGGACATTACCTATCAGGTTTATTGAATGGTTGTGACACATGCTGTTACCTTCACTACAAAGTACACGAGAAAGCAGAGAATAATCCTTCTTCTGTGTTGTTCCTTTCCCGTGCACTTTGCATGATCAAGGCATCTGTTAACTTTAATGAGAGTCTTTAGTATGCAAGTGTTATTTAAGCAAAATTCAGAGTGAAGGGTATTACAGATTCTGGTGAATTTTAGTCAGAGATGGATGGAGAGAAACTGCAGAGCAGATTGACTGTCAGTTTAATTTTTTCAAGCTTTGGATATGGCATTTTTCAAGAATTTTTGAGATTTCTAATATTTGCTAGATGTGATGGTGTCTATGTATCCAAAATAATTTACATTTTAAAAGTATGCTTACCTGCAAAATCAAGTGTCTGGGAATGCGAAGTGCCTTAAAGGATGTTTTCTCTACTATCTCAATCTTTCCTGCTCTTCCACTCACCTGCCCTCCCTTCTAGATATGCATTTGGAGACAAGGTAAGTACTGGGTACAGGCAAAGTACATGGTTACCTACAGTGGAAAAATTGCAATGAAATATACCTTGGAAAGGCTATATTAGGGCCTTATGAAGGGTCTTCAGCTTTGTTGCTGATATAATTTCTGTCTCTTCTGCAAGGAAGCTGGGACCAGCTGTCAGAGCAGGACTTGTTGCTCTTGACTGCACAGCCTCACCCAGAGCCAGGCTTGATGCTACTGCTGCTAAAGGAGCATAAAGCAGTGTTGTGTGTTTCTGGAGAGGGGAGCTTGCTCCCCCAGTGGCATTTATCATTTCTTCCCACATCCCATTTTGCATTCCTTGGGAGGGTTGAGCAGACAACCCCTGGTCATCTCCTCTGAGGTCAGTATTTTCTGCTGCAGAAGTAGCCTATGGGCACAGGTAGATGAGTCAGTCTGTGGGGACAAGGGGTCATTAAAGATCAGGTCAGCTGGAATGGGAGATAAAAGGTTCATGAGAGATGTTAAAGAGGAAAATAAATACCCTCATTCACAACTTACCCAAGCTTCCCCCACACTTCTCATACCTTTTTATTTACCTCACTGCCAAAACTGCTGACATATTTCAGCTCTTTGTTTTTTGCACAGAACTGCTTATACCTTTAAAACAAATAGAGAAGCAAATCCATTATGGCCTCCCCTTGTCCTTCCACTAGTAGTTAGCCTACAAGATTAATTGTGCTTTAAAAATGAATCAGGTTTGTGTAGCTCATGATGCTCTGGTTTAGTCCTTTTTAAAAGCAAAGCAAATTCAAACAGAACCAAGAGCAAAAATTCAGCTCTTTCACAGTTGGCCAATAACTGTGAGTTAGTTTTATATTTCTGTGTGCTCAGCATGAGATATCCAGGAGCAGATCTGTGGAAGCCTTGAGCACACAGATGCAGCTGAAATCACTTAAAGTTGTGCTTTGAACATACAAGGTCCTATGAAATGTTAAGTGTTCAGGAGGATGATGGCCTAATGTTGCTAAATTAGGTGCTCTGCATCAGTGAATGCTTTTGAAAGTTTTGGCTTTTACTTCTTTGGGCATCAGTTACTGCAGGGTAAAGCGAAGACCAGGCAATTGAGGATGCCATCAAACTCAAATAATTAAGGTCTCTGAAGTACTAGGTTTATGATGGAGAAGATAGAGCAAAACCCATGCTGAGAGAGACATTTTAGGGTTCAAACACTTACTGGCTTTTTTTTTTTTCCAAAGGATAAACTATTACTTAAGAAAAACAGTCCTTCTTTTTATGTTGTGTGTTGTGGGTTTACCTTGGCTGGACGCCGGGTGCCCACCAAGCCCTTCTATCACTCCCCCACACCCCCCACCTCTGTCAGCAGAGCAAGTGGGGAGAGAATAAGATGGGAAGAATCTGTAGGTTATGATAAAAGCAGTTTTAATGAGCAGCAGAAAAAAAAACCCAAGGCCGTGCACATGAAGCAAAGCAAAATCAAGCAGAGCTGTTATTCTCTCCTTCCCATCTGCAGGCGGTGTCGGGCCTGTCCCGGAAAGCAGGGCTCCGGAACATGGAGTGGTTGCTCGGAGGACAAACATCTTCCCAATGAATGCCCTCCGTCTTCCTCCTGCCCTTTCCCTTTATAGTTGAGCTGATGTCATATGGCTTGAAATATTCTATTGGTCAGCTCGGGTCAGCTGTCTGGGTTGTATCCCCTCCCAGATCTTGCCCCTCTCTGTCCCCACCATCCCACTGCGGGGAATGTTGGAAAGGGACTTGGTGCTGTGTGAGCACTGACAGTCACAACACGGGTATGGTACCAACACCCTTCTAGCTCCCAGTACTGCATTATGAGGGCTGTATGGGGAAAATCAGCTCAGCCAGACCCACTACAGTTGTGGAAGATGTTTTCTTCCCTGAGCTCTGAGAAGTCTAGTTAAACCTTCCTTCCTTATTGAATCCTGCTTAGAGCAGACACCTGATATAATTGATTCAAGTTTGGAAAAATGATAAGGAATGGGAAGTAGGGTTGGACAGACAAGTGTCAGAGAATGCCAGCTGTACTTGTTACAAATGGGTTGGACTAGATGATCTTTAAGCTCCCTTCCAACCCAAACCATTCCATGATTATGTGAAATGTTGCTACTCTTCCTTACAAAATTGTGTCCTAGTGTCACAATTACAATACCCGTGTGTTAGACTGGGATCTTAGCAGGGGTGGAATCTGGACATTCACAAATGGCTTCATATGAGTGAAACTACTATGATGCAGAAGTATGGGCTTTGAGTCCAGACTCTTGCAAAACTGCTCATCTGGCTCTTCTGACCTTGTGCTAGGACAAGCTCCAGGTTGCGTGCAATACAAGGTCTCAACAGATGGAGAGATGCACTCTTCATCCTCTAATTAGCATAAAATATTTACTTGTTCCAGTCTACCAACTTCTCCAGCCCTGATATGAGTATTCTTATATTAACACAGCAAACAACCTTCAGTTGTTTGATTGTAATCAGTACATTGAGAGTGACTCTGGAATTTTCCATTTTCTAATTTTCAAACTCACTTAATTGTCAGCTTTATTTCTCAAAAGCCCACCATTTAATAAGTGCTGTAAGATATATAAGCTTTATCGGACAGGTCCAGAGACATAAAATGATAGAATCTTCACTGCTGTGTTTTATTTCTGAGAGAGAAGTTAAACTTCTTATCATGAATTAGGGTTGCCAGAGCTACATATTGTAGGGACTACTAAAATTTTATGGTCTTGAAACTAAATGTCACTCATCAGTTTTGCTAATCTTAACAACCATTCACAACTAGATAATAAAACACAATATGCTCAGAAAAACTATGCCAGCTCAAGGAACAAAATTTGAGTAAATCTTAGCACATGGTCTGAGAACTTTTCATATTATGTTGTTCACTGTCAATGGATTCATGGAAGCCTTCAGAACTAATCCTGATACTGAGAAATTGTTCCTGTCATGCTTAGTTCTCCGTAAATCCAGTGACACTGACAAAGGGGGGAACATGTATGGCTGTAATGAAACACAACAATTGCTAACTGCGGAAGGAAACATTGCTGGTCTTTAGTACTTTAAAATTGTTACTTTACAATTACTCTAGAGTTAAGTAACAGGATGGTCAATTCCAGAGTCCTATCAATTACCCACATCTTTTCCCCGAAGCAGCAACAGCTTAATGGAATCACGGAATGTCAGGGATTGGAAGGGACCTTGAAAGATCATCTAGTCCAATCCCCCCACCAGAGCAGGATCACCTAAACCAAGTTGCACAGGAACATGTCCAGGCGGGCTTTAAACGTCTCTAGGAAGGAGTCTCCACAACCTCCCTGGGCAGCCTGTTCCAGTGCTCTGTCACCCTCACCATGAAGAAGCTTCTTCTCATATTTAGNATCATGTTCTGCTTGTGGTATGCCTTAACCAAAGAATTTTTTAAAATTGATCACCCAAATCTCATTCCAAATATTGAACAAATTGTCTAATTACTTCACAAAACGACCCTGCTACCCATTTAAAAAAGCATATCATGCTGGCTAAAGTGCAGAAATCATCTTGAAAAGTGCACAACTAGACCACAAAACATGTAATTCTCTTGAGGCTAATAGCACGTGCTCCTTGAGTAGCATTTAAGTATTTTTTTGATATAAAAAAGAGCAGCTGATTTAAAAACACATTCCTCATGCAGTATTCTCTGATTTTATCCATTGTTCGATGTCGCTTAAATTGTAAACAGGACTTTAAATAAAGGAAGGATACTATGACCATAACTTAATACCTTTTTTTCTTACTCACAGCCAACTCCAGCATGGTTTAATGTACTACTGCTTTGTAGAAGAGCTTCTGAATTAATTTGTAAAGCCTTAGGGTAGCTGCGTTGTACTATTTTTAACATAATTTTTAAGGAATAGTGTGGCTCTACTTTGGACAGGAGTAAAGTATTCTAGGAAAAAAAAAAATTGTACTCTAGTAGAAATTACTAGATTTCCTACATTTAAATTTCATTACCCAGGAAAAGAAGTAGCTCAAACAGCCAAGCTAAGGAAAAAAAAGAAGCAACACTGTCCTTTTAGCTTGGATTTAGCCTCTCATGAGCAACAGTCTCATTGGACCTAAGACAGAATTGGGAGCAGAATAATCACATGCATTGAGCATTGAGCTTAAGCTATGTGAGTTTAAGTCAATAAGCCTTGATGACCTAGAACCACCTGACTTAGACATCTACATATAGACATCTACATAAATGGCATGCCATAAACTTCACCTGAACATAATAGGAAGCTATGTTTTCAGAATTGTACCTCCCTTTATTTTAAGAATAGAACAATATTGTTTTGATCATGAGAAAATCTTAGAGATTGTTTTCCAGTGCTTGTATTATAGAGATACTTTGCATGTTTTAATAGTGAAAAACATTGACAGATTGTTGGAGCTTGACCTCCTTTTTAGTCATTTTCAGGGAAACCCATCACTGTGTCTCAGTAAGGCAATAAGTTCAGTAAGAAATTTCTTCTTATTGCCCAAACGAACTGTAAACAGTGAGTGTTGTGATTAACTGAGCACAGGGATTTTACCAGCTGCTGGCTTGTCCCCTGTCCACTATAAGCTCACAGGCCTGTGTTCTTGGGAATTGTAGCAGGACATGTGTAATACACTTCTCTGAAATGGCTTACTTACAGCTTCTGAGTGATGTTTCCCTTTATACTTCTAACTCACTTTAATTTCAAAGGTAATTAGTCTCTGGTCATCTCTGGTGATGACAGGATAGGTGATGACCTGTAGGCTATGCATGAAAGTGCTTCAGTTGATCTCTGCTGTTGTGTTAGAGCCCGCAGAGAGCATTTTTTTTGAGATAGCTAATCACATGAGATTTTCCAAAGGAGAACCGATGTACTTCAAACTGCATTTTAAAGCAGATTAAAGTTCTGCTGTGTCACAACACAGCTGCACATGATAAAAGTCACTTCCTCAAGTGCACCATCAAACAGTTGCTATGGTTTCTGGGAGGTGTTAGAGTGTCAAGTTGCATCTATCCAAGTAGTCTAAACCAGAGGTTATAAAAACAGAGTGGCCCACCAAAGTTTATAAACTCTTGGCTAGCTACCCAGAGATGCAAAAAACCTGAAAAGTGGTGATTCCAGACTCAGTACTACAAAAGAACTTCCAGAAACTAAGCGCATGTTATAACCAATGCTGTAAGAAGTAGCTCGGAAGTGCATAGATCCACAGAAGGGTTCTCTATCTTGATGGAGATGAAGGAAACTATAAACAATGAAATTCTGTGCCCTATTCTGAAGCTAAATACAGCATGCAACTGTTGCTATTTTCCATCCAGGAATTGGTAAAACTAGATTTCTCACTCTAGAAATTAATACATTTCTAGGAAAAATACTTGCCTTAAGGAGAAGTTTGGACTGCCCTGTGAATGTGAAAATTCTGAAGTATCTCTTCCAAAGGAAATTTCAATGTTTTGTAATGAAAGTTTTCTTGGGATCATCTTAGGTTTGAAGTATTAGACAGTAAGCATATCTAACTGATCTTTTTCTTTTTAATCTTTCAAGATAAATACATTACACTAAGAACAAGAATGATATGTAGAAAAATCTGCATTTTATGACCAAAAGCAATTGTAGAAGATGGAAAAAAAAATCCCTGAAAGTTCTGTAGAAATTTTTTCTAACACTTTTTTTCTCTATTGTAATTTTTCCCATATGAAGTTGTGTACAGAACTCTCTTCAAACAAAATTGTGAATGATTCATTGCAAAATGGTGAAATATTAAACATTAGGTTAGTTAAATCTATTGAAATTTTCGTGTTTATATCCATATTTTAGCAATTTTGGTTTATAGCCGTTGCTTATTGGATAGAAATTTATAGCAGTGCTTTGACCATAGTTTAGCATGGATGGAAGGTTACATTACTGGCTTACTGATATCTAGGGAAGCTATAAATTGTGACCTTTCCCTTGACTGAGAAAACACTTTTCAGCAAATTAAATATTTAAAACTGACCTATTATACTGAAACTCAGCACAGTTTACACAAAATATTTTGGAACAGTTATATTCAGCAATTCTACTGAAAAAGTAGTCCATTTTCCTTGGTTGTTTTCTGGTTTCTGGGAGCCATGATTCTTTTAAAGAAGCACACTAATTCTTTATTGTGACTGGCAGTGGCCTTTTATTTTACATTTGTGCGTATTTTTGAATAGAGATACAATATGGTAGATGTATTATACTACAGTGTGTTTGTTTCCACTTTTTAAAAAGGATCTGTTCTGAGCTCAGAACAATCTACCACAATTAGCATGAGAGTTTCTTTGTTTTAATAGGGATATATACAACTTAATAATATGTCAAAAGATCTTTTTATTCCTCCTCCTATCCTATGTACTCCAGTGCATAAAAAGAAGAAAAAGATCATGTACTTTTTTTTCTTAGGTTTCCCTCCCTCCATTTCTTCCTTCCTTCCTTCTTTCCTTCCTTCCTGCTTGCCTTCCTTGACCTCTACACAGAAAACTGTGTTAATTACATTTGCTGATGACGTGTAGTTGGGAAATATTGTCTGTTCTGAGAAGTCTGGGGTTTTATGCAAGAAACATCAAATGGCTTTGAAGAATGAAGCAAAGAAAGTGGGTCAAAATGTAATAGTGTTAATTGTAAGCTTACATGCTTATGAAAGAAAAGCTTCTGTTTTATAGCACAAGGTTTATTAATTGAAAATGACAAAGCAGCATCACAGGGTGTACTAGTCAGAGACAACCTACTGACGTAATGTCATGGAAAACGTAAATGTTAAGATGTGTGAGCAGTGATAAAACATGTTGTGTTGTTGAGGGTGAGTATTGTTTAAGGTTTTATATTGCCCAGAATCAGAGTTCAGTCAGTTCTTGGGGATATCAAAAGAGGTGGGTTAACCTACTTCTTTGCTTTCTATCACAGTACTTTGTAAGATTTCTTTTGAAAAACCTGTGCAATTTTGTAGTAGCATATTAAAGTAAAGTAACCCAGATTAGGACAGATTCAAAAAAGATCTTCTAAATTGACCATATCACCAAACATCCTACTTTATAAATATGATGTGATATATGCTTGCTTGCAAACAGTCAAGTCACTTTGGCTTATTAAAGTTGAACTCATCAGCTGAGTTATTGGGTGGATTATGGGAGTGTATCCTAAGAAAAGCTGAATTCTAAGCACAGGAAAACAAAGCTTTCCTTTAGTCTCAGGAGCAAGATGAGGTTGGGGTGAGGATGAATTCTGGATTTAATTTCCATTTTGGTACAAAAAATTGTCAAGATTTTAGCTGAAATGGCAGCTTTTTCTGTTTATGGGAATGGGTTCTTAAGAATAATTTTACTCAAATTTAATAATGAAATAGAACTTGAAAGCAAAACCTAGAAGAAATACCTATTGCTTCAGGATTAAAATTTTATGTGTGTGTATATAAAATTTAAATAATATCTATTATATATTGTAGTGGGTCTGGCTGAGCTGATTTTCCCCATACAGCCCTCCTGACACAGTACTGGGAGCTAGAAGGGTGTTGATACCACACCCGTGTTGTGACTGGCAGTGCTCACATGGCACCAAGGTCCCTTCCAACATTCCCCGCAGTGGGATGGTGGGGACAGAGGGGAACAAGATCTGGGAGGGGATGCAACGTGGACAGCTGACCCGAGCTGACCAATACGATATAATATACGTGTGGTAAATTCAAATTACATAAATATACACATATTTATGTATGTATATCCTCTATATATCATTTAAATACTGAGGCAATAATTATTTTGTATATACTACAGCCTAAATTATTTGAGGTTGTGCCCACCTCAAACAAGGGCACAACTTTTTAGCAAGTTTTGGGGAGCATCTCCTTTTAAATGGAACAACAGTTTTTCTATGATATTTTATGAGTATTTAGCAGCAGGTTAGCAACAATTGGTTATTTTTGTAAAATTCAGTTATGTTTTATCTTTGTCTTAGAGCAGCTGCAGGAATACCAGCTAACGATGCAGTCCCTGGAAAGCACCATTCATTGCATTGCTATGGATGAAAAACCCTGAAGCAGCAGAAAAATAGGATGAAACAATATTATCTGTGCTATAAATCATACCAGAGTCAGCTATGGCCTCTTCCAGAGAGCTCATGCTTTATAACACCACTTGTAGGACTTGATTAAAACAGTTTTCACCTGGACTTGTGCAAAGTGTTCAACATTGTCCCCAATGACACCCTGGTCTCTACATTGGAAGCACATGAATATCATGGAGGGACTACTCAGCAGATAAGGAATTGACTGGATGGTCGGCACTGAAAGTGTTGCAGTTAATGACTAGATGTCTAAATGGAGATCAGTAATGAGTGGTGTTGATCAGGGATCCGTACCATGACTGGTGTTAACACCTACAAGTGACATGGACAGTGGAATTGAGCAGGTCGAGGGAGGTGATTCTCCCCCCTCTCGTGAGACCCCACCTGGAGTACTTTGTCCAGCTCTGAAGTCCCTAATACAAGAGTGATATTGATCTGTTGAACTGGGTCCAGAGGAAGGCCATGAAGATGATCAGAGTGCAGAAACACCTCTCCTACAAGGACAGGTTGAGAGAGTTGGGAGAGAGAAAGAAGCTGAGAGTTGTTCAGCCCAGAAAAGAGAAGGTTCCAGGGAGACCTTATTGTAGCTTACCAGTGTCTGAAAGGGACATCCAAGAAAGCTGAGGAGGGACTTTTTACAAGGGCTTGTAGTGATAGGATGAGGGGTAGTGGGTTTAAACTGGAAGAGGGTAGAATTAGATTAGAAACTGGGAAGAAGTTCTTTGCCCAGAGGGTGGTTAGAAACTGGAACAGATTGCCCAGAGGGGTTGTGGATGCTCCATCCCTGGATGTGTTCAAGACCAGGTTAGATGGGGCTTTGAGCAACCTGGTCTTATGGAAGGTGTCCCTGCCCATGGCATGTGGGTTGGAACTAGATGATCTCTGAGGTCCCTTCCAACCCAAACCATTCTATGATTCTATGATTCTAAACATATCATTCATTTTTTTCACATTTAAAGAAGCCTGTGTGGCTATGGGAAAAAAATGTTGGTTCAACATTTTCAGGATTAGAATCATAGAATGTTTTAGGCTGGAAGGGACCTTTAGAGGTCATCTGGCCCAACCTTCCTACACAAGTAGGTACATCTCTACTTAGGTCAGGCTGCTTAGAACCCCATCAAGCCTGACCTTGAAGGACTCCATGGAAGGGGCCTCCACCACCTCTCTGGGCAGCTCATTCCACTGATTATCGTGGTTTAGACCCAGCCAGAAACTGAGGACCACATGGTTGCTCTCTTGCCCTCATGCACTGAACAGCTCAGCTCTGCATCAACACCCCATGCCAGAGACCCTCGTGCCCTGATGGGCCTGCCCTCTGGCCTTATACAGAGAGCAAGACATCAGTATGGTATGGAATATCCCATTGGTTGGTCTGGTTGTCTATTCTGGATGTGGCCCCCTTCCAGCTTCTGGTGAAAATTAACCCTATCCTAGCTAAATGCAGGATAAGGATTTTGAGAAAAATGCAAGATCTGATATTCATCATGCTTCTTTTAAGATAATTGTAACTCAATGACACTAATTACAAGTGAAGTCATGGTTCTTATCCAGGACTGAAGTTTCTAGTTGTTTTTGTTAGTCCCCATATCCTGCCCATAATGTGATCAGTTGCTTTGTTTAGTAAGAATATATTTTCACTATTATTGGAAGAAGCAATATTGGAATAAACAGCTGTCTCCCTCTGTTAAAATCTGTATGACAAGCTGTAAAATATGCCTTCATTTCAGTAGAAGAATTGTCATTGCTTTACTGATAGACTCAGCATTTGCTCAGCTCTGAGTCAATATTTAAGGTCTTAAATAAATGGGCCTACTGATCTTCAGAACTGCCAAAACTGAACCTGATAACAGATTTCTGTTGAAAGTCAGAAGGGACCTGGATAGCTGATGCTGGAAACTGAATTGTGAGAATTGTGCCTAGTGCTTTTGAAAATGAGAGATCGATCCAAAATCAATTTTATTCACATGAACAGGCTTGAGAACTTCAACCTTAGGCTTTCTTTCCAAGCTTTGTAACTGGGAATGTGGCATGCAGGTGCAAGGTTGATAGTAGATGGGTGAGGGTTAATGCTAGTTTCATCCCATAGTTGTCCTCTGCAGTTACTATCTGCTTATCTTGCTGTCTTAGTTCTCTAGCTGTAGAAGTGTCAGTAACACATCCTTAACTGTGTTTTGGCATTTCCCCCATTCTGTTTGTTTATATTTCCAGGTGTGTCTCCTACTGTCTCTGCACATCACCTATCACAGTAAGATAGAGTTACCAGCTGAGAATGGAAAGCACATCTGGAGAACAAACCTTAATAAATACAGCCTTTATTGCAAAGCCAGGAGTAGGTTCTTGAACTCCTCTAGCTTGAAACTGAGAAGATCAGAGATTTGAGAAAACTGAAAAGCAATCCAACAAAGTGTGTTGTGCAAATGAGATACTTGTAGTGGTCAAATGACAGCACAATGGCAGAATCTGGTTTGAGAGATGGTTTAATCCACTCCTGAGAGATCTACATGTGGATCCTGTATCCTGATCTGCCGGGAGTGATAACTTGTTCTGTTATCTCCTTCAAGCTCAAACTCAGCAGCAGATTTTGGGGACAGGGCCAGTGGGTGGCTATTGTGTCTTACAGTATGACATGGGGAGGTGGACTCATGTGGACGGCAGATTAGAGAATCAGGAAGAGAGCCCTGCACATGGACTACTTCATGTAAGGCTGCTGGTTCTGGGGCTGGAAAGGAAGGGTATGGGACAGTCCCAGGATGGCAGCACCCCACAGCTGCATGAAGGAAGCCAGTCAGCCTGTGGGTATGTGACATTGTGTCTCTGTATATTAAATACTGTGCTGACTCAGTAGCAAACTTTGGGCATCTTTACAGACAACCTCCTTTAATAAGACACCTGCGCCATGTCTGAAAGTTGTGGTGCCTTGAAGCAGTGTCACTGCTCAGCTGTGAGTACAGTAACACTGAGATAGTGCCTTGTATACAGGCAAGATAAGAAGAAGCTATGCTGTTCAGAAAAAAGGCTGAATATGGGTCTGTGCATCCATCTTAGGCACTGGACAATGGAGAAGGCAGTTAAGGAGGAACCACAGGCAGCGATCCATTGGTAGCTGGTGACTCATGGTTTTTGCCCAACCCTGTGTTTAGTTTTCAGGAGAAGGGAGAGGACCTGAGAGCCAGTAGGGAAGACAGGGTAGGAGGGAGACATAGAGGGGTGGGCCAGTGTTGGTGGCTAGTACAAGCAGCTGGGAGCAGTGGAGATGGGCCCCTTCCCAAGGCCTAGGTGATCACCATGAACATGGAGGAATTAGTGTTTCCTTCGTGGCAACTCCGCTTTTTAACACCGTGTCTTTAGATGCAGATATAAGACCTTGTGAATAAACCTCATAGCAAACCGCCTTTAATAATCTATTGAACTTGCAAGATTTTCCTCTGTGTGTGTGTGCTTGTGTGTGTGTCCTCAGAGCTTGCAGCCTTTGGAAATTATCAGTAAATGGAATTAAGTATCACAGTACTGTCACAGAACCCACAGACTCCCTGGCAACATTTTTTCGTTACCCTTCTTTCCCATAGTCTTTAGTTCATTTAGATCACACTGACAGGGTAGTGGAGGAGAAAATGTCTGTGTCTCTTGTCTGTCTTTGGAATTAGTATGGTACCCCACACACAGCACCTCTGTAGAAGCTTTGTGTCAAGTGCTTGACTTGAATACCATGCAGTGTAACACTGTGGGTACTATTAGGAAGATAAAGACTATGCTGTGGCATTGAACATGCCAGCAATGAGGTTTAGCCTTGTAAGTGCTCCAGATTTATAACAATCAGAATTAGCCCATTGCTGAGAAACGTGATTACAAGAATAAGGTTGACTCACTCACAAATGCAGAAAATTTTGGCTTGTGTTGTGAACAAATCTGACTGTGACTAACCTCTTTCAGAGAGCAACTACCAAAACCAGAGAATGCTTTTTTTTTTTTTCAAAATATGAGTTGAATCGTTTGCACAGTATTTGTTGTCTTATAGGTGATTTTAAACCCCAGCTACTAACCTTTAGTGACGAACAGCATCTTGTAACAGTTACAGAAGAAAAGTTAGGACATCAGTAAAGGAGCTTTTTCTGATTCAGGGAGAGCTATTCACTGTAGATCTGATCCCTTCCCTATGAACTCCAGTTACAAAATGCAACATCCTGCTTTCTCAGGGCACAGCAAACTCTGCTAGTGATGGATAAGGAAGAAAGTGCCCCTGTGGGTAGCTTAGCCCATAATAGTCTGCTCCAGTGTCCGTTATAATAGCTCTTTCAGAGAATGATGCCATTTTATTTGAGAAGGGATAGAGAAAGGAAAACCTGAGTATGATCTGCACCTATCATTGCAATTCCAGTTAGTGGGTCACTACTCTACCCTGTGCACTGTAAGTACAAGGGACCTCATAGTCTCTCTACATATCACCAGGCAAAGCAGGTAATATTGTTTCTCAGATGTTGTATTTGGCACATAACAGGGATGTAAAACAGAGCTGACAGACAACCTGAGTATAGGCATAGATTTAAAGGTCAGTGTGATTCATTGTGGTTATTTTGGGGGGTTATTTTGTGGGGTTATGAAAAGTGCTATGGCTGTATACTGCCCACTGAATACTGTGATGAGAGTAAGCAGGTCATCTGATGCTCTGAGGTGAAATTTTTATCTCTTCAAACTCCCATCTTTTTACTGTGGCATTTCCTGAGTCCTGTTTGTGTTGCATTCCTTCTTTATTGTCCCCACTTTTCATGCTCCTCTGGGACACATTGTATTTGGAACTAGTTATGACTGCTGTAATCTCTTGCAATAGACTCTGGTATCATTAAAGACATCCTTTCACTTGCCTCCTGCAATGCTTTGCAAGGAAGCACAAAGGTGAGAAAGGTTAGTACTTCAGTGTGGTTCATAGCTAAATGTGTCTGAAAGGAATTGAAGGTTTTGTGCCTCTGCACAATGGTTATGTCCCTTCTGTGCTAGAGTGGCAGTGCTATTGCATTCTGATATCCCAGGAGCCTGCAGCAGACAAGATTCTCTACTTTATTTATAAATCCTTTTTAAATCCAGGATAGCTGAAATCACAGCATTTGCTTCCTAGAGTTTAAATAATTTCCAGTTGCCCCACAACCATATTTCTCAGTGTCCTCATTTGCTTGAAGCTTTATCCTTACAGCAAAATCTAGTTCTTTCTCAGTTTGAAGAATGAGATATTACTCCTAACACTACCTAACTTTATTCAGGGTTTCTAATTATGCCCGTTCCTTCAGTCAAGTCAGCCAAAAACCTGAGACCTTGCCAGAATGCATATGTGCAGACCATCTTTTTTGTCATGTGTATTTCCTGAGGCATCTTTAGATTCCTTGAGTCAGGATAATTAGTACTTTTTATCAACTGAATCTCCAGTCTGTTTTGTGGTTCAGAAAAAAAGACTAAAAATATTCTATTTGTTTTACTGTTTACTGATATTTGACTCTGTTTCTATTTGACTGCATTTTATTAATACATTTGTGACACACAGCTTTTATAGAGCTTTGAGTATAGGAATGGTATTGAAGTGTTCATTAAAACATTTGTTTGTAGGGACACATGCTGCCAACTATACTTGACTGCAAATCTCTGTATTTCTGTTTTCCTTGGCAAAACCTATCCTACTCTCTTAAAGTAAGCAGAGATTGTATCTTAGGATGAGGCCAAAAGCCAGCAAAAATTGTCAGTGATCAGTTCTTGATCTTTCCTTTCAGCTACTGGGAGGAACTCTGACATCTAGAGCCATGAAACCTTGACTTTTTAGTGCGTTCAGCTGACAGCCTTTAACTTTGTGCTTTACTTTTCCTTAATGTTTTTTCATTTATTTATTTTTCTAGGAAGAAGCCATGTGAAGGAATGAATTCTGAATTAATAAAAGATCTCAGTTAAGCTTATCTCCATTGAGAGCTAAATCCTCTACACCAAATATAAAAAGGTCAAGTCTTTGTGCAGCACAGATTGAGTGAAAACGTATCTCCTACCTACATCATATTACGAGAGTTAATACTTTCTTGAAAGTTCATGGTCTCTGTAGGTCTCATCAGCTTACAGTGGTCAGTTGACATACTTGAAGACTAATTCCTATCCCTTTGCCAGATTTCTTACATTGCTGAAATTCAAGAGGGAAACAACTCCTACATGAATTTCAAAGGTTGGAAAATTACTGTTTTCCATTTTGGATAAGGGAAACTGTGGGGAAATAACAGAAGATTTACAAGGAGGATTGTAAACATGCTCAAGTGACATGCAGTTGGGGTGTCAAAAAACACATATATCACACTAATTTTTGCTCAGCTTACTCTGCTTGACAAGTAGAATATTTGTA
>VYZX01006969.1:31902-54912 GCA_013401335.1 Brachypteracias leptosomus
AGAAGTTCCTTTAAAAAAAATGCAGATATAAGCAATTTTTAAATTAAGCACACTTTTTAAAGAGTGCATTTTATATGGATCAAAACGTGTCTTGGTATTTTTAATCTTAGACCAAATGATTAAAGATATTTTGACAGGAATGTTTCAAGTGTGAAATCCTCCTCATAATACCTCAACAATCTCTACTGAGTTAAAAAAAAAACTGATTTCTGCAATTTGAGACGTGCAACATTAAACTTTATAGCAACAAAATCATTATACGTGCAAAGATCTCTAGATGAATACCAGCAACAGATACTTGCATCCACATTACAGACACAACTGGTAAAATGATTTTAAGTGAAAATACAACTATTTATAAATTAAAATCTTAATTTTCATCACAGGAAAATTTATACAAAAATCTTCTGTAAGCTACCACTTTGTTCCTTTTTTTCTCCCTCCTGTAATGTGATTTCTTCTTTGGCTTATTCTTTTAAAATCAACATTATAACACAAGTGAATTTATATGGCATTATTTTCATGTTACATGCCATAGTCATATCTAACCAATCATGTCAATCATAAAATCAAAACATTTTATTATTATTTTCTTTAGATTTTAACATTTATTGCATTGCCTCCCCTAAAAAATCTTGTGATGTATTTAACAGGGATGGAAAAAGCAGAACTGGGAGTGAAGACACTCTGGAGAGAAACCCGAGAGATTCCGAGCAGAGAATTTCTTTGCTCTGTGCCTCCTCATAGTTCTACAATGCCAAGGAAAATCACAGCTAAGGATCAGGTAAATCCAAGCTCCTACCAAAGGAGACACAATACACTATTCAACACTTTATTTTAATTATGATTATTCTCTTCAGGTAGGCTGGAAGAGGGAGGAATACACGGCTCAGATCCTAGCAGCAGATAGAAAGGAATTTTTCAGCTACCAAGCGCAAGAATGACTATGGGTATGTGAAACATTTGTTTGCAAGATACAATGATGTTTGAAGCACATACCTAGTGCTTTCTCCACATGCTGAGTAACCAGGCTAATTAAAAAGCCCATACAGCTCTTGTTAAAATCTGTTCAAATTTTTGGAGCACCTGTTATAACAGAATGCCCACAGACTTGATAGTTTAGAGCCAAGACACCTGCTACCTTATGTCTCACAGTATGTTCAGTTTTATACTGATAGGAAAAAAAAAAAAATCCACTTTCTGACATTTAACAATCTCATAAATGATAAGAAATAAATTGCAAAATTTCGTAATTTAACCCTTGACTGTCACTTTTCTTTACCTATAGCTTCTGGGGAGCAGGCAACACAATGGGTACTTTTGGAACTCTCTCATCTCTTTGTTGCTGAATTTATTGTGTATTTCCCTACACTGAACATGGTGCATAAATTCTTCCTATGCTTCGTTCCATAAATGTTAAATGTGTGACTAATATATAAGTTTATCTGTCAAAAAGAACGTGCTTCATACCTGCAATAAAATCCAGCTAGTTTGAATTTCTATCTCCTTGACCTGGACTTGCTTCTCTGCTACTGATCAATGACTAAAATACACCAATGAAACAATTACATTTTATTCCCAAACTTTATTTAAATATGATTTGGCAATATTAATAGCAATGTACCTCAGCACACATTTTTGTTAATAAATATTCACAAACCCTGATCTCTTCAGAGAGGGAATATATTCCAAAAAATAGGGAATGAGTTATTAACAAGCAGTTACCAACAGGTGCAGAAAGTAGTGAAAGATTTGGTAAAAACCCCCAAATTATTAGCACAAGAGTCTTGTGAGAGTGACTCAAACTCGATACCTGCAGGATGGTGGCAACCACCTTCTGTAGGTATCTGAGTCATCCGCAATCACTTTATGTAACTGTTTCCATTAGGAACAGGATTTCATCTATGGATTCTATATACATTATTGTATTTATAGCTACTGGTTTAATCAGAATTTAGCATTTAGAAAGACCCTGGGATCTGGGTTTGATGAAGTGACTCCACAAGGACATGTTGAAGTCAGCTCCCTTTGGAATCCTGCAGCTCACATCTATAAAAATGTGGATTTTTTTTTTTTTTCATATAGTAATGGTTTAGGTATATTGATGAACAGAAACACAAATCTCTTGAGTGCAGAACCACATTTTCTTTGGTGAATGTTTCAGACCTCACACTCTGAATACTTTACTAGATATCAAGCTATTCCTATATTAGAATATACTCCAAAATTGGAGAAAAATGTGAAAAAGCATCCATGGGAAGCAGTTTGTATACATCTACTTTTGTTAGTTAACATTTCTACTGCAGTACAAGGAATAGTGAATGAAAACCTGGCCCTCAAAACAGAGTATAAGAAAAATAACATAAAAGAACAGAATATGAAGCAGAAATGAGAGTAATAAAACCAAGATTATCAGCACAGCTCTTCAACAGGTAGATTTAATCCATTCACAACACTCAGTGAATATTTTGCCAAGAATAACAGCCTAATTCTTAAATAATTATTTAAATTTTTAACTAGTTCTTTGTATTTCAGCTTTCCTTTCTTCATAGCTTTTCTATGCCTTAGGAGTAGAAATGCTGCTGTTTTAACACATCCCATTTTCATTTAGAATTTCTTTTGGTTTCAGCCTGGAAAACAAATTGGTAACAGATACTAGAAGTTCTTGCAAGTTCTGTTGGTTGTGGAAATGGCATTTTTTCCATACCCTGCCTATTGATTTGCCTTTGTGATAAAAGAGAAGAAAGCAGGTGATAAGCCTTTGTTAATGCCTCTGGGATGAAATGCTGGAGCTACAGACTACTGTTGATAAACAGATTTGGAATTAATTAGTTCTGCATAATTATCTGAGTTATGAAGCCTTAAAATTGAATGCAACTGGTCTTCATACATTTGTTTATGCACCTCCTGCCAGTTCTGAGAAGTGTTTTTATTTTTGAAAAGATCATCATTCTAAAAAAACTAATTTTATCCAAGGTAATAATAAAAGATTCTTCTACTGTAGGATGGCATATGGCAGCAGAACTATTAATTGCAGTTATTTTTGTTGCATTCCAGAGGCACACAGGACAGCTCTGCAAAATTCAGGTCAATCTGTTGGCAAACAAAGATAGGCTCTGTGCTGATAATTTTTTTCTGTATATGTAGTAAATCTTCTTTGCCTTTTGGGCTTTACATTGATAAAGCTGGGCAAGTAGACCTCAAAATTGGAGGGAATTAAGAGAGGGGCACTCTCTACCTTCCTGTGTCCACCTGAAAGTCAAGAATTTGAACCACCTCAGAAGGAAGCAAATTTAAACTATTGAAATATTACAGCTCTATCTGTCATATTGCTTTGAAAGATTAGGTGCTTGGGGATGTTTTGGATTTATTTCTTGTGCTGCTAAAGCCTGACTCCAAAGCTCAGGATGACTCCTGCCAGCTCTGAAAGGCTGTTAATATCCACAACAAGAACAGAGAGCTGTATTCTCTAACTAAAATCTGCATTTTAAATTGCTCCTTTTTTGGTTTTCTTTCTTTCTTTCTGTGTCAAAACCAAAAAGTTGAGAAAAAAAATCCTTGTGTTTCTACCTCCTGATCTTTCATTTTGCTGGAGGACTTCTTACAAAATGTGACTGCTCTCTGGGCTGTTCAAGTGACAAAAAGGACATGTTGCAACTCAAAATGCCTCCATTTAATTGTGCCAGTATCACTCTGCTGTGAGAGCAACGTTTGAACATTGAACATTTTGTTCAATCCCTAACAAGTCCTTGGAGAAGGTAAGGCTGATATTAAGATATTTCTTAATATAAAACAACCCTTCAGGTTTTGGGGCTCTAAAGTTGTAATATATGCAAACAATATTTTCCTTTGCAGTTTACTGTATGTACAGCTCTTGCATCATTTATTCTAGGAGGAAACACATAGGACATGGAATTTATATATATATATATATAAAATTTTATATATTTATATAATTTTTATATATATATATATATGAGGTGTTCATTAACAACTAGGATTTAAATCCTGAATGTTGGAAGTGTTTAGTTCAACTTCTTTGATGTGCCAGAGGAGCAAAGTCTTTACTCAAGACTCAGCAATCTCAAAAATTTGAAGGAACAAAGGATACTAATATCCATTACAAGACAGGAACTTGCATTTAATACCAATAAGTTCTGAATTTCTCTTCAATTCTTCATACAGAATTTGACCAGTCCCCATGTACAGTGTATCAATACAGAAGCTGGATGCTTCATCAAAGAGATTTCATTGTAAAATTAAGAAGAGCTAAAAAAAATGTATTGAAGCTCAATATTTATGAAACTTATTAGCAAACATAATTCAACTTCAGCTATTTTTATAGAAAAAAAATCCATATTATAAATTTAATATATTTCATCTGATCAAAACCATCCCCTAACACAGGGCATTCCCACTTACTTGTTTTGTATTTTGCATTTCTTACATTTAGAAAGTATGCAACACTGGGGTCTTCTGCACCATATCTGAAAACTAGCTAAATACTCTTGTCCAAAATCCTCTGAATAGGCGTGTGATACATATGGACATCAGTTAATGAGAAGGAACACTTAAATTAGAATTAACGATATATCATAGTTAGAAGGAAAGATGAGTTAATTAATTGTTAAATTAGTGAAATGACAGTCTTTACTTCATGGTTCAATTTGCACCATATTTTGGAGTACAGTTCCATGAAGTTGGTCTTCAAAAGTGGTATTAGCTTCAAGTGGTTCATATTTTTTTCATGTGCTTTTTGAGTTGCCTGAAATGCCTGTAATGGCATAGACCTGAACATATATTTCAGTATATGAATATGAAAGACTTTTGCCCAGGTCCACAGAATGCCTTCAGCACTATAGAGCCTATCTACTCAGCTGTTATGGGTGGTGGACTCTCAGAACACATCCATGGTCAGGTCTGGGCTGGGTTTGATATGCAGACCCCAACCATCCTCACCAGTAAGGGGGAATCAAAGCCAAGAAGTGGAGAGAACAAGAGAAGCAGCTCTTCAAAGCAAAGAATGGTCAAGAGGAGGCCCAGTTTGAGTGCTGGAGAGTCCACAGCCATTGATCCAAATGGAGAAAGCAAAAAGATACAGATGGGAGCCGAGTCAATAAGAAGAGTCCAAGATGAGGAGCAGGCAGAAATGGAATAGATCTAGACAAGATGATTCCAGTAGGAATCAAAGCTGAAATATGAGGTCAGAGCTCGGATTCCAGGATTAGAATCACAGAATGTATTGGGTTGGAAGGACCTCTGAAGATCACCTAGTCCAAGCCCCCTACAACTAGGGCTGTAAAGAAATCAGGACTGGAGCAAGATGGGGGGGTCTTCCCCTGCAGGAGTATTACTTTAGATCAATTTCTTTTCCACTGGTTTTCTGTGAGGTTTGAGCACAGAGGCTTGAGCTGCTGCCTGATTCCTGCTGCCTACAAGTGTAGAAGAGCCAGTAAAGATACTTATAAGCAAGAACCTGACTTGAGACCTTCTCTGGTCCCAAGAAGAGCACTTCTCTGGGAGAAGAGGTCCCTGATCTGCAGGACTGCTTCTTTTTCCAGTGTCTGCACACAGTAGAACACAGAAATAAAGCATTAAATCTTGGGGAGGTGAGGAACGGGAGAAAAGAAAGATTCTCTGAGGAACTTTGGAATTTAGGAACTTTAATCTTCTAACATGCTGTGGGAGGGACACACCTACAACGTAAAGACACAGATCTTTAGACGACCTTTCTCCTTTTATGTTCTACAGCTATCGCAGGTGCAGGTTTCTCTTGTAAAGTAGCTATTTAAAAGTCTGATTTTCCCCTTTGATTTTAGTATAAAATCTAGATAATGTTGATTAGTACTGTGTATACAAACTAGAAGTCTGCTGTTCACTGAAAGATGATGGTAAAATTCACCATTTGTATGGGCTTTAAATGTGTAAAGAACATTGCAGTACAGAGTGAATTATTTGCTGCTGAAGAATTATCTATCTAGATGAAACTGAGAGCTTAAGCGTGAAACATCAGCCAAAGGAAAGCAGAAGAAGGGGAAGATAAGGAGGAAAAAATAATTTTTACAAGGTCACATGGAAAGTTAATCCTGGTGCTGGATAGCAAAGAAGACTTTTCCTATTTTAAAAAAGAGATTATTTATAGCCTGTGGTGACAGTGTGACTATTTAAACTCTTCTCAGAACTACATCCCTAGCATGTCTATCTATAAAAATTACCCACAAAACTGTTGGGCTACCTAAGGGGATGGTGTTGAAGGCAGCTTTCTTTTTCCTTCTGAAAAGCTCACTGAAGGAGGAGCTGCTGACTAACAAACTCGGCATTTGAACCTTGCAATGCATGAAAGCAGAGTGAGGCCTCCATGCTGCTCTCTGGAGAAAAACTGCATTGGAGAGGAAGATGAATAAGCAACTTATATCTATTCAATACCTAATTCTCACTACTCAGTGCCCAGATTCCAGCTGGCATTCAGCAAAGTGCAAAGTATCTCATGAGGATCACGTCATGGATCCAGTTCTCATTTAATCTGTCCCCAGAGGGGACAGTTCTTTGCTGACAGAGTGGTCAGGCTCTGGCCCAGGCTGCCCAGGGAGGTGCTGGAGTCCCCATCCCTGGAGGGGTTCAACAAACGAGGAGATGTGCAGCTTTGGGACATGGTCTAGGGGTCAGGGAGATGTTGGACAAAGGTTGGACTTAATGATCCTAGAGGTCCTTTCCAACCTAAATGATTCTATGATCACATTGGCTATCATATAAAAACAGTCCATGTATATGAAATCGCAGCTCGGTTCAGAACAGGGCAATAAAAAGGGCATTTGAGGGCATGTTTACAAGTACACTTGCCGTATGCTACTCAGGAAAAATCAGGCTAATTACTTAGCAAAGACATAGAACTCCTTCAGACCCTGGTACATGAAATACCTGCATTTTGCAATAGCCAGCTTTGTTCAATTCAGGAACTAAAACTGTTTCAGGGGTTTGACCTCACAGGCTCAAAGACCCGACAATACAACAGCTCAGAGTTGAACCATCTAGTAATATAAACAAAATCAGTGAGTGCCTCTGACAGGCAAAGTCTGAGGGACGTTTCTATTTTAGAACTCATTATTTATTTAGCCCAAAGAATATACTTAGTGCTCTACAAACAGGAAAATATAAAAGTTCCTGCTTTGAAATAAGCAGCACAGAAACCTTGGCAGCTGGAAAACACAAGAGCTGACACGGAGAAGATCCGAATTCCCACCTGCTTAATCCTGTACCCAGCACTTTTTGGCAGGACTTATTTCAGAATCAATGTGAATTCCACTTATGTAAAAATTTCAGAATTACCCCCTTCTTTGTCAGCACAATCACTGCTCCAGCTCCTGTTTCTGTTACAGCAGCACACGAGAGGTCCCAGACTTTGAGAGTACAAATACACAGAAGCCAACACTGCCTGTCCTGAAAATCTTAGTTTGATGTGGAGAAACTGTGAGGAGAGGAAGAGAATAAGAAAATTAGGGTCATTTATTTATCCAGACAGAGGGGGAGTCCTAGTACACATAAAGGTACCATATGTGGCTCCTGTTTTCATATGACCACCATTTCTATGCAGAATGTAATTCTCTTTCTTGTGATTAATTTCTCATGAAGAATTCATTTTTTGACAGGTTTTGGGGAGGTTTTTTATTGGGCTGTTTGGGTTTTTTAGGGGTTTTTTTTAGCTGCAATTATTCTTTGAATTCTTACTGATGTAGTGAGGTATGTTATTTCTCTCTGCTTTTTATGTACACGTTTAAAAGCTCCATATAAGGGTAGTGTCCATTTTTGAGGGAACTTTAATACAGCATGTTACAGAGGAGACATATGCAGGGATTTCATTAATTCTTTTGTTTTCTGTTTCCTTTTTTTCTCTTAATTTAAAGGAAAATTAATTCAGACAGAATGTCTAGAGTTGATCTTTGGGTAGGGAAAAACATGATTATTATTCATGCAGCAGTGTTTATTTCCATCTGTCACCATAGCAGTTCTTTTAATAACTTATTATACAATTAGTTCAATAGCCTTTCTGCTCCTTTTCTACCACTGCAACATGGAACTTTCTTCTTCCTATAATGTTTCTACTGTCCTCATTTTACTATCCATAAGTAAATCTATTTTGAAGACCTTAGATTATATTTCCTTTGTAGTTTTAAGGTGAATCTCCTAAACACTTTTAGACGCTACATACACAAAATATCTACAAGGTGAATTCTGAGAGAAGAAACTAAGGACCATTTCTAGAACCTGATTAAACAGTTTTTACATCTGAAATGACAAATAAATGTTACACCTGCAGAAATGTTCTATATTTCTTCATGAGGAGATGAAGGCTCCCATTTCATCTCCAGGGAAGTGGTTGAGTTCCTTCATATCAGTGAAAAGTTATGGGGAAAGGAGAAGTTGGGAGTGGTGGGGAGAGATCTGATATCTAGAGGATAATTCCCTGCAAAATCTATCCCACAGAATTACAGAGAAAAAAAAAAAAAAAGTATTAGCTAAGGAAGAATGTTTTATTTCTATTCGTTTGAAACTTAGGGAAAACAGGTTTTGATAGAAATATTTTAAATTATTCACACTAGGCCATGAGATCCATTTAAAAATCAGTTTGAAATATATAAACACAGAACAAGTGGACAAAAAAAGCAGTGGTGGCTGCCATCTGGTAAAAAAACCGGAGAGGCCAAGGACATCTATGGCCTGTGGAGATGCAGATGAACAAATTCAATTAATAGATACTGATATTTCAATAGTTGTTATTTCAGTAAAAAAACACTGAAACCTGTTAGTGACTGTTGTACTGCTGCTTGTTACTTCTCATTGTAAGGCTAAAAAGCACCCATCTGCCATTCTGAAACTTGAAACAGCCTCTGAACAGGAGATTTTACATCCCATAGCACAAATGACAGCATCAGGGTACAAAAGAACACAGAGATTTACAGTTTTAGATCTGCAGTAGGTTGCACAGAGATTTCTGCAGTGATGAAGAATGGAAATGTGTTAGTATCATTCATTCTGTTAGAGATGGTCTGGAAATGGTAACAGGCTTTTGAGTGACTCTGTGGATGGTCACCACTGAACAAGTCAGAGAATCATAGAATCACTGAGGTTGGAAAAGACCTCCAGGATCATCAAGTCCAACCTTTGTCCAACATCTCCCTGAGCCCCAGACCATGTCCCAAAGCTCCACATCTACTCCTCTGTTGAACCCCTCCAGGGATGGGGACTCCAGCACCTCCCTGGGCAGCCTGGGCCAGGGCCTGACCACTCTTGCAGCAAAGAACTTCTTCCTAATGTCCAATCTAAACCTTCCCTGGTGCAACTTGAGGCCATCACTTCTTGTCCTGTCATTAGTTACCTGGGAGAAGAGCCCAACCCCAGCCTCACCACAACCTCCTTTGAGGTAGTTGTAGAGAGCAATGAGGTCTCCTCTCAGCCTTCTCTTCTCCAAGCTAAACAATCCCAGTTCCCTGAGGTGCTCCTCATATGACATATTCTCCACATCCCTCACCAGCTTTGTCACCCTTCTCTGCTCCAGCACCATGGCTCTTTCTTTCCCAGCGTGCCCAGAAGTTCCCACCATCAACACTGGTACACTGGGCATAGGCAAAGCAAGCAGAGAACGGAGCAAGCATCAAGACAGAGCATGGCACAAACAGGGATTGTACCTGTTTACTGTTGCATGTTAAAATACACCAGTAGAAAAAATAACAGAAAAAGCAAAGTGGAATAGAGAACTTCCATGTTAGCTGTTGGGAAGTAGAATCCAGGCACATTTCTGTGCACTAGAAATGTTTAGGATATATTTATAGTGGAAATCCTAAAGCCATCAAGCCTGTGTTTGATCCGCAAGCAAATAGGAAGCTAATTAGAGTCAGGTAGTTCTTGGGCATCCTCACTGGAAGAAGCAATTGCCCAAGCAAAGCTTCAATGTCCCTCCTTGACAGCCTGTCTGTGGTCACACATCCTGTACACTTGGGGTTTGTGCTTGAGTTGCCAAAAGGAAATTACGGGATTGTGAATAGGGAGGGATGATCTGTGAAATTATGAATGGACAAGAGACAATCCAAATTACAAGACCTGCAAAATCTGATTCAAATCTGAACCTGAAATCTTGTGAGCAATCAGGCAGCACCATCTGTAATGTTCTGTTCAAAGTATGTTAGAAGAAAACATTGTTTAGGTGGAATCTCTCTCATTCTGATATTCAAAAACATACGGTGATCCCAAGTGCCAAACTATGCATTTAATGAATCACGTTGGTTTATTATACAAAAATATGAAAATGAAGGTCATGAGAGGACAGCATTTTTAATAACTGCCCAAAACATCTTTTGGTTTTGACAGCATTTCAAATCTTAGTGCTTTTTTATTTTCCAGTAACCTATTTTTATGTTTTGTATTATTGATGCAGCTGCTAGCTGAGACATGCTTACTAGCAATGCATGCCTGCTCATCTTGAAGCCTTAGCAAAAAAAAAAAATTAAAATAATAGGGAAATGGTACCTGCAGCACAGATGGGAAAAATCCCAACAGAGCTGGATAAGCTTCAGGTAAATGCCCTATTTTTTAATTTAAAAAAAAGTTCAAGACAGTTCTTGTTTTCTCAGAAGCAACTCAATCAAACTTAGCCAAGGGGTTTTTTTTAACATGACCCTAATGTCAAACACAGTCAGATGTCAAAATTCAATAGGGGTGGGAATAAGGAAGACAGATAAATAAATCTGATCAAATCAATGGTCTGTAATATCATCATTGTGTACTCATTAACCTTGCTGTCAGGCTGACATTTGCAGGGCCTTCAGACATCCAAAGAACGTAGATGGATGTTTGCTTTCAAGTCAATTAGTTTTGAAAACTTACAGTTTTAAACAACAAGAACAACAATTTGGTCCAAACCCCACCCTAATATACTCTGAACGCTGGGTGGATTTAAAGATTCAGCCTGAACATTACCCAGAATGTTGTGGAGGGGCTAAGATCCAACTATTTTCCAGCAGTGTGAGACACTACACTCATTTCTTTTCATATAAAAGAGGCCAAGAGATTCATTATCATTATTATCATTATTCCCAATGATATAATGAGGTATCAGCCATGGTCTTTTACTGTATGTTGGCTCAAGGAGATTGGGATTTACAGCAAGGTCCTGTTTAGACATTGAATGAACCCACCAGTCATGTTTAATAAGTCTTATGTTCTGTTGGAAAAAGCAGCTCACTACTAATGAGATGTATTCTGTGATTCGATATCCAAATAAAACTCTAGTTCTCAAGTACTCGTGGCTGGGGCACAGATCTGACAAACACTTCGGGAAGCAAAACGCTGTTCAAAGAGACAGTGATGAAGAAAGACCAGTTGGGGGGAGGTTGTTTCCACGCTCTAAAATACTGGCTTTGCTATACTTATTTCTTGGAGGGAGTCCAGTCTGGGAGAACAGCTCAAGTATGCTGGGGAGAGCTTCAGGGAGCTGGGAATATTCACAGGGTCCCTGCTTACTGGCTGAAATGCTGACACTCTGCCTGGCTGTGCTGCTGGGAGCAAGATTTGCTCAGTTACTGAAGTGATGCCTGGGCATCTTCAGTTGGTGTCTGTTGTGCTGGTTCAGCCACCATCATCTTCTGCTGCCATCAGTTCCTGCTCACACAGGCCAATGCTGAACTCACCAACAGCCCCTGCTGGACACACGGACAGAGATGGCTCCTCAGGGAGCCTTCACGTGTAGGGACACCACCAAGAGAACTCAGCCAGAAGCAACCAGCCCCAACAGAAGCCATACCCAACAGGAAGCTCCTCCAACTGCTCAGCTCCTGGTTGATATAGTCCTGGCCTCACCCACCACCCCAACCACGGGTGAGGGCAGAGCCACAGAGACACGTCGGCCAGGTTCTGCCTCTGGAACCTGAAGCCAAGAGAGAAACCAAAACATTCTGCTGGGTTGTGACTCATCCACAGGTCAACTCCAACTCAGGCCCCAGCATTTCAGTGTCAAAGCATAAACAAGAATTATGGTGAACTAGGATAACATTTTGTATTATATTTGCACAGCATTTTAGCCTGGCTGCACACTATGGCCTTTACTGAAAGAGAACTCCTATCATTCCCTCAGCACAAAACACTTTTCACAAGCTACACTATGGAAGAAAAATCAGAATTGCTTTTATCCTCAACCTCAAACCTGCTATGTCTATTCAATGAGCTCACCCAGCTCCTCAACCCAGCCCCAAGCCACAACCACCTGGTCTTTCCCTGCTGATTTCCACATAGAATCAACAAATCATTTAGGTTGGAAAAGACCTCGAGGATCAGCAAGTCCAACAGAAGTAGAAGTTCCTGCATAAAATGCCCTTGTTGATTCAGAGACTCCAAGAGCAGCTCAAAATGGATGCTTAGGGAAACAAGCTCTATGCACAGAAGATTCTCTGAGTAGTTACTTCACCTTCCTACTTCTGCTCCATTTTATTTAAAGTTCAACTCACCACACCTGCCAGGTGGCCAGAAAACAGAGAAAAACCCACAGCACAGAGGAGTCAGGATACAGCAGAAATATTTTGGGAGAAGTACCCGGTTGCTGTAATTATAGATAATATTTCTTTTCCAATTACTTACATGTAAAAGCAAAAATTCCTACCGAATTTAAGAAAAACTGACTTTGTTATACATTATCTAGCAGATACAAAAAAAATAACAAAGGTAGAAAAATGCTATAATCTCTACTAAATGTTATGAATGTACTAAATTCTCTCATCTTAAATTCCTCTTCAGCAAGTTCTGCAAAAATTGTCCATGAAGGTTTGTAACTTTGTATTTTACTCTTATGTTTCCTAATTGCTTACAAACTATTCAAATACATTTATATATTCCAAATCCAGATGTAGTTTAGGCTTCTCCTTGAGACTGTCCTTTTTCTTTTTTTTTTTTTGAAAGAACACTTAATTTCAGCATTTATTCACTTTATAATCAGTATGATGGTATAATTTAAATATTTCTATTGCTATGATAAGAATTTAAAAAATAAAATTAAACTAAACAATAATCTTAAAATGGCTGACATTCCATTTGGCACAATGGAAAAGAAAAATAGTAATCATGTTTTTGCAAATCCAAATATGAGGCTTATGCTTTAATAGACAATACATTGTTGTCAAGTGGCTTTATAATGGAAAACGAGGTTTAAGACTTAAGGAAGGGGATACAGGGATAGTTGATCCAGTCTGGTACTGCCCAGATGGAAGAAGGAGCTGACCTTTGGAATAATGAGGAGGGAAAGCAGCTTGGGCAGAGCATAAACTACTGGGGGAAAAGTAAAGATACAGGTTGTCCCTATTTGTGCTGCTTTTTATTGTTCCTAAATAAAGGGATGTTAATTGAGAAGTGCTGCTACATATTTTAGGACATGCTCTGAAATCCCACGAGGCCCGGTTTAAATTCAAATTAATCCTAAAACACACATAATTAGCATTGCTGGAGGTGATTTTTGCTTTTCCTGTTGTAAGGAAGAATATGGTACCTTACAGTGAGGCTGCTTTCAAATGTTAGAATATATGATGGAGGTGAAGAAGTGATCTGGTAGCTGAGTGACTTCCTGGCAGGAGAGAATCTGACAGGATGGCATTTTACTAATTAAGAAGAGTGCTGGACTAACCAGATGGGAAAAATACATACGGAAACTTTTTCTGCTTTCTTGCATTCTTTTTTTTTTCCCCCAAGACAATGTAGAAATAAACAAGGACAATGAAGGGCACACAAAGGAGGACTGGGAAGGAAGGCAATTTGCTAGCACAAAATAAACTTACACAAATCAAAGAATCCTGTGTTAATCAGAACAAAACGAGGCAGGAATCAGAAGCCACTGATGAGAGGAAGATATTCCTGGGCTTCGGACCCATTTCTAATATATATAGTGGGACTTCTGGCAATTGGGTCAGGACTAGATCCATACAGACATTTTAAGTGCATAAATCCAGTATGCAGAAATCACTGTGGTCCTTGAAAAAATAAAGGAGTTCAAGAGATATTCTGTCTCCTTTAGGAAAGGAGAGGATAACACAAACCACCCCAAAGCTAGGGAGAAGATAAGAAATGTGCTTTAAAAAATCCCAACGTGCTAAATAACAGACTTTTTTTTAACTACCTTAAGCTCAATAAAGTTTCTACTTTCTATGCTCTAAGTTAAATTACTGAGAAGTGTAAAAGAATAACACAACAATGCAAAAAAGATGGCAAAATCAGGAAAGTCAAGGCACCAAATGGGTTCAATAGCAAGGCAGGAACAAGCTGTATTCTGGCAAGACATCTGTATTATATATATCTCTGTAGAGAGACAAAGACAAAGGAAAAAGATCTGCCACTCGGGAGAGAAGGGATGATTAGAGGCAGTGCTGGAAAGGCTGATACCTCTTTTACTTTTCTTTACTAGGAAGATCAACCTCAAGCAGCTGGCTGAAATAATTAGTACCAGTGACAAGGGGGGAGAACACAGGCTAGAATGAGAAGTTAGTTAAAATATTTTCCAACCAGCTGAGCTTGAAGAAATTCCTCTCAAAACACTTAGAGAAGAGAATAAAGACATTTTGGAGCCATTAACAATTATCTTTGAGAGCTTGTGGAGAACAGATGAGCTTCTAAAAGGATGAAAAAGGATCGACGTCATGTTTATCTTTAAAGAGGAGAGAACAGAAGAAACCAGGGAATCACATAATGTTCTGCTTTACTTTCATTCTGAGAGAAAAAACCTGGAGCAAATAACTGAACAAGTTTGTTCAGAAGCTTATGTTTTAGTCCTGTTTTAAGGCTATAAACCAGTCAGCATGTATTTGATGAAAATGTTGGTGGAAAGTCTCAGCTGGAGCATATTGTCCAGTTTGTTCATTGTACCTCGTGGAAAGTGTGGTTCAACTGAAGAATAATTAGAGATTTAGAAAAAAAAATCTGTAAGAAAGAACAGAAGGTCCCTTGGGAGGCTGTGAAATCTTTATCACCAATATAGATCTTCAAAACAGGCAAACATATGTTAGAAATGGTTTAGGTAAAGCTGATGCTGCCTTTGGCAAGGATGGTGTCTTCAGAGGGCTGGTTCTAGGCACCAGTAAAATAGAAAATCAGGCAGAAAAGCTGATTGTCAAAAGCAGCAAAGTGGGAATGACCTACTGGCCACTGTGCCATAAAACATGCCAACATTGTCAGAATGGAGGCTAGAACCCAAAGACCGTTGTAGCCATGTGCCTGGAGAACTAAAATCTCTGCGATCTGCCTTCATTTGTTCATGCAAAATTGAATTTTCATCTCCAAGAGACATGACTAGAAAGGATTCGGGACTACAGAGTATTACCCAGAGACAGCAGCTCCACTTCAAGCCTTGCTTTCCAGCAAGCCCCATCCTCTGTGTAGGAAGTAAGTTATGTACTGGAGGCTGTAGCAGCCTCCACGAAGCTGCTGGTACCACAACCCTAAATCCCTTTCATTATTCTTGTCTTTAGCTACTCTACTATCCATCGACAAAGTAGGATTAGATAGGTTGGAAGACACAGGGGTTGGACTGAGAGAACAATACTTATCAGCCCATTGCTTCTGAAGAATTGGGAGAAGAAATTTAATATCAGTTCTATAAGGTCCAAGCCATGATATAGATAAAATCTTCTAAAAGAGAGCTCTAGAAACAGCTGACAACTTGGCTGCTCTTCAGAGATGGAGAGAGAAAGCTGAGCAGCAGAGAACCAGGGCCTCTGGGACTTCATTGTCTTATTCCCAACTAAGCCAACTTCTATCACTTGATCTTTCTTGGGTTTACTCCTCAAATTAAGAGTTGCCTTTCTTTAATGTGCTTTTTGCCAGATCTCCCTTTTGTGGTCTAAAATGCACTTGTCACTGACTGTTGCAGGGAACAATTTTTTCAGCTCTGTGCAGAATTCTCCCATTTGATTTCATGCCCAACAAACTGGTTGCAGTGCAATTTAAGAGCACTGGCAGATACGTGGTAACACTATGGAAATGGTCAAAAACCAGTTAAATAAATGTATTTCCAAATGGTGCAGACAGAAAGTAATGTGACCACTTAGAACGTTTAATTCGAGGCTCTTGATGTGTATCCACTGAAGGGAATTAGTAATTAATACAGACAAATTAAGGCATAATAGCTTTATAAGAACGTGGCAGGTTTGAGTCACCCCATGCCCATTCAGCTCTCTGAGAGAAGCCAAAATTCTCTTGCATCTTTTGCTTGGGGGAAGCCAACAATCACTGCACACAATGCTAGAAGAGCAGGTGTGTTTGCACTCCGAGGAAGCAGCTACGATCTGAAAATGACTTAGCAGCTGGTGAATAAGAAGACTGAAACTGTGCCAGACGAGGAAAGTGAGTGTGTGTGTGAGTGTGTGTGTGAGTATGTGTGTGTGCACGTTTTGCCACTAATTATGCAAAAAGCCCCAAACTCATTGATCATGTGTTTCTCCCCCTGCTTCACCAGGAATAAATCCTAAAGTGTGACAACTCTTTCAGCAAGTCAGACTTACTACCAGGAAGGTATTTGCCATATTAGAACTCAGAACATACAATGAATTATCTTTTTTTTCTTCTTTTTCTCTTTGTACACATATTCCTGTTTACAGCATGGTAAGAACAAATATTATTTGCAAGAAGCTGGTCTGAATTTTTGTCATTCCTTTAGTCCTCTTAGCTTCACAGCCAGTGAGGCTGCAATTCAACAGTGTCAACACAGTGTAAAGCCACTACAGAGCACACAGCTCCAAGCTTGCTTGGCTTAAAGAAAGATTTACCCCCAAATTCAGCAGGCACAGCTGCTGATTTATCTCTTGGTGCGTATAGATATCAAGAAATTTGAGTTAAAACTTGAGCAGCCTGACGGCTCAAATCTTTTTGGTTTACTTGGTTATAGAACTTCACTGCAATGGTATTTGTAAGATTTACAGAAACGCTCATCTGAGCATCTTATTTTGTCTTACACACTCTAATTAGTCAAGCTTAGACCCACCAAACTCTTGTAGGATGACTATGAGTAAGAAAAGCACTCTGCTGAAGCCACAAAGCCATGCTTTCATTTTGAAAACAACTTCAATCTTACCATGAGCTGGAACAGCTCTATCAACAAGAAAAAAAGACTGCAGAGATGAATCATTCCAAAATATTTTTTTCACTGTGCAGAGAAACAGAACTATTTATTTTCAAATTGCACTAGAACATACAACCAAATAATGTTGCAAGGGATGTACCAACTCCATGTGTCAGGGAAGCTATAGATATACTTCCAGTTGCCTTATCATCATGTAAAATAATTAAAGGGGATTTGTGTATTCCTTGAAAAAATGAAACAGAATCAGACCATTTTACTGCTTTCCCTGTAAGATTTACTTTGGGAGGAAGCCTGGAAAGTTTATCCCATTGTAGTTTTTAACAAGGACAACATTGACTCATGTATATGGAGACCCAGTCCAAAACTCCTGCACTGAATAAGCTGCATTAAATGCTTGGATGCTGTCACCAGGGGAAGAATGGAAAAATCTCTAACCACTACTCTTTGTGAGGCCTTTTTCTCAAGATCTGTTTAGAATCCACCAATCACTAAGGTTGCCTCACTGTGTATGTACATAGACATACCTTCTGTTAAGCTTTTTGTGCAGTTAGAATGACTCCTAACAATGAAAGTCATGATATTGTGCAGCTCATTTGTTCACCATCACAATTTAACTGTAAACACAGTCTAACTATACATAGCCTCTTTTCAGAAACCAGATAAAATTCACCGATTATCTTTAATAAACCTGCTCAGAGGTTTTACCTTCCAAATGGATATTCCAAAATAATACAAAATAATCTTCAATGGATGTTCCAAGGTCTTTTGGAGCTTCTGCAATAGTAATGTTCCCTATCCTTCTACAGCATCCTCTTTTTTTACAGGAGGTTGTTTAATGTAGAGAAATTCCTACACATTTTTATCAGCATGAAGTCATTAACATAAGAACATATGCCACGTTGGTTCAGACCCATCTTCTCTTCAGTGGTGGCTAGAAATCAATGCCCTGGGAAGAACAAGAACAGGGCAAGCATATGTAATACTTCCTCAGAGTCTTCTTCTCCCAGCTGCCTGATATTTTCGGGTCAGAGAACTTCCTGAGATTGATGCTGCCTGTCTCTTAAGTTTCCCTCAGTGAATCTCTCAAGTATTTACTTGTCCAATCTCCCCTTGAACACATTCAAAATGTTCACCTCCTGAGCAGTTGTGACAAGAAGTTCCATAGGTACACCAACACAGGTCCATTAACTTAATGACTTTGCATCAACACCTGTCTCTTCCTTTTCCCCAAACTTTGGAATTTTATGAGACTACAGGAACAAAAATACTACCATGGAATCTGTGATCTTGCTGCACGACATAGCTCCCTTTTTTTTTGCAGAAGAGTAAAAGAGGTTGTAAGACCTCAGAAATGCAATGTGTTATTTAAAACACATCTCTTCTTTGACTTCCTCCACTCTTACTCCGCTCTGACAACCCGAGTAAAGGCTTCGAATCAAACAACATCAACAAATAGTGCAAAGGCTCCTTTTTTTAATTTTTTTTTGCCTTGAAAGGTTGGACCAGGTGATCCCTGAGGTCCCTTCCAACCTGGCATTCTATGATTCTATGATTCTATCAATCCAGTTTTCTTAAATTAGATACTGAATACAACATAGTTCTATCTAAATCAGTTACCAAGATTTACTAAATTTTAACAAGGAACAGAGGGAGAAGGCCTGTGTAAGGTAGTTATCAAAACATCTCACTTCTTCACGTTCGACAGGTTTAAGAAGTGAATGTTTACGTGTAAAATCTCCTGACTACTTGTCCCTATGGCAAAAAGGCACCGATGCTAGAGAAAATGAATTTTCCAAGGTGTTTTCCCTATGCTGTTCTACAGAAATTCAGTTTCACTATACAGTGATTGGGAGGGGAAGGGGGAAAATATAATGAGAATAAAAGTTAAACAGGGTCTGCATAATTAAATTTCTTTGGAGCTTAAGTAAGAATCAGTGGATTGACTATTCTTCTCTAAGAGGTATTTCACTCTCCATCTTGCTGCACTTTATATGTGGCAGAGGTTACATTCTATATAGATGAATAGCATTAATTTCACAAAGCTGTTGCTACTTTCTATTGGTGGTGTTATCATCACTGGCTTTTTTTTTTACAACACATTAAATATGCATTCTATTCAGCACAATAGCTGCTCTGTATGTTCACTGCTCACAAGCTTGCAGGGCTGCCTGCTGATGCACTGCTCCCTTTTCCAAGGGTAGTGAACCTCCAGAACCCACTGACATCCCTTCCAGAACTCAGGAGTGTTGCTCTGGGCCAGCTTGCAGGCTGCTGCTGCTAAGCCTCTGCTTCAGAGAATGACTCTCTCTGTTTGTGGTTGCACTGGAGGAAGTTCTTCCGTTGGGTATTTCTCAGTGGAAGTTCCCAGCTAATATTAGTCAGCAGCAGCAGCCCTGGAGGACAGAACTGCATTTCATAATCCTGGTCATGCTCCTCCCAGGCAACACAAAAACTGCCTCTACTGTTACTCAAGAGAGGAGAAAACAAAGTCCAAACCTTTGGTTTCTACACTATGTAAAGACAACCAGTAAATTTTGCTTACCAGTATAATTATACTTACTAGTATAATTTGGTATAATTATACTTACTAGTACAATTTACTGCTATTCAGATATATAGAAAAAGTGCAAGATGAGCTACAAACTGAACAGTTGTACTAACACTACTCTTGTGTTGCTAATAGTGCACCGAGTCTGTATGGCTGCACTTTGATTAAATATTCTTTACTTAGCTTCTGGAACCCAGGTTTTGTCTGTTACAACAATACATTCCTTATTGGCACTGCACATAGCAGCTTCCACAGGCTCACAAATAACTAGCCTTGCTGTTGGAAAAAAAAATTAAAAAGAGTCAACCTCACCTTCCTTCTTCCTATGGAAGGACAATATTCGGTTTAAATCAATCCCCAATTCCCCTTTTCTGACGAGGACAGGCATTTCAAGAGCAAGGCACGCTTTTTATTTTGTTAAAACCACCACCACAAGCTGTGGGGAGACCAGAGAAACACCCCAGAGGAGCACAGACTCTTTCAGCACCACACATTCCTCGGAGACCACAAAGTTTTAGGCGAGGTTTAAACATCTGACGTGAGCCACCTAGTGTCGGAACGAATGGCTACAGGAAGAACTTGCATTTTAGCCTCTCTCTGCCAGCTGGTAGAAGCTAATTTGCATTTATAGGCTTAAAATTGTATAAAGGAATCCGATGTAAAGCTTTCGGCAAGTGCTGCACCACAAGCCTCGCTTAAGAGCAATCAGTTCCCCCCGAGACTTAAGCGCAGCTTAACTGCTGAGCATAAAGTTAACACATCAGTAAAGACTAAGTAAAATTCCTGTCAAAGTACCATTTAGGAAGTAGTGTCCACCAGTAAACTGTACACAAATGATGTGAGGTATTTAAATAGATGATTAATAAATATTTCAATAGATAGATCCACTAAGGGCAAACTTGGAATTATCACTCTGAAAAGGTTTCAACGTGTTAATTCCCTCCCCAAAAATGTTTCTAAGTATAAGTAGTCTAAATAAGGTTCCCACTGAGTCTGGAGACAAAGTGGAATAATACAGACATGAAGCTCTTCACCATCACCCCCAAACTCTAGATAAGTGTTTTGCAACTGTTTTTAATACGAGGAGATTCTGAAAATCTTAAATCATTTTTAACTCTACTGATACATGCTTGTCCTTCCCAGTTATTTTGTGAAGACTACGTCTAGAAAAGCAATTCTGCCTTGACAATGAGATAACGATGTGAAATATTGATGTGGGACAGAAATACAGAAAGTCATTACCAGGGTAGCTGTAGGGAATGAAATGCAGAGACTGGAGAGAAGGAAGCAGAAAAATAGAAAGAGAAAAAGGCAGCAAGACGGGGAAGAAAAACACAAAAAATATTTGTAAAGCAGAAACCACTCTAGAAGACCAAAGACAGAGATCAAGCTAGCTGTAAAATACAGGTTTTATAATATTTTCACAGGTATTTTTCTTCTGTTTAACAATTTATTCAGAGGGTTGGAAGTCTCTAAGGAAGTCAGGATGGGTTACTCTAAAGCTTGTAACAGACATCTTATTGTACTTGGGAAGGAAATGTAGTGAAGAAAAAAAAACAGTAGATAATGAAGATACAGGAAGGCCAGATTTTTTTGTGCATTATTGCGAAAGAATATTGGTGGTAAAGTACTAAGAGAATAATGCCTGTGATTTGAAAAGTCATATTTGTAGACACTTGTCAGTTTTGTATTGCCGGGTTTGAGACCTTCATGGCAAATTATGTCAAGCAAACTTCTAGAATTTAAACAAACTTTCATTTCCCATAACAAATAACATGCGATGAGAGTGTTCCAGAGGTGGTATATATGTTATGGCTCTGTTCAAATTCAAGTAGCCATAATCTTAGTGGATACATGTTTATCAACATATAACACCTGCTTGTACTTTTCTGCAGATTATCCCTTTTTAAATACACCATCGGTTAAATATTTACATACATTGACTTGAATTTAAGAATTGCAGGTTTTATTTCAGTTACTGAGATATCCATGACCATCTTAAGTGCAGAACTGCTTGTCAAGACTGAATAAAAATTTAAAATGTAGAAACTAAAATAGAATGAATAGCTTCATTTTGCTCCCCCCATTTTTTTTTAAGACCTGGTTGAATGAAACCTCAACTGGGATGTCTCAAACACTCTGACAGAGGAAATCGAATCCCTCTTTCTTGGAAACATACTTACAGAGCAAGCCCTTAATAGTTTATTAGAACCTCACCTGAAGTTCTTAAAAGTGGCTTACCAGGAAGTCTATTTATTGACCCATTAAACGATCTGCTTGTAAGTCTCTTTATGTTTAGTACAGGCCAAAACAGACCAAAAGAGTTGTTAAAGACTTAGCAGGAAGGGTAAATTATAATAGAAATCACCTTCTAAAGAGTACAGAGAACAACATGGGCTGTTTGAGCCCAGTCCTTGGGCTTCCAAGTGCACATCCATGAAGTAGGTAGAGATCTTTTCCAACCTAAATGATTCTAAGGTTGCCATGATTAAAGTGCAGGTTCTGATCTGTGAGTGGACAAAGTTCTAGCAGAACCACCAGAGCCTGCCTGGATATGGTCATATGGTTGAGAGACAGATGAGGCTAATTCAAAACCTGGAATACTTCTTTGCCACCAGCTCCAGGACTGGGCAGATGTGCAAGAAGTGCCTCCTTTTCTCCCATCACCTCCCACCCTCCTACACACCTCCAGGAAAAAGTTGTTCTCATGCATGGGCCCTAAAGAGAGAAGGGCTTGTAGCAGTGGCAAAATTAAAACTGTTTCCATTATGTTTCTCTCTAGAAAATTAATTGCCTGAATGAATTAGACGCAGGGGGAGAAATGCCACCTTAGGAACCCTCAAAAGACCCTTTAGACACAAAGTACTCTGGGCATGAAAAGTAATAACGCCATAGATATAAGTGGTGTTACTGACAAATCACGCTGTACCAAAAGAAGACTGGACTAGGACGGGACCCGGGGAAGGCAGGAGCAGCACAGTCCCTGCCGAGGGGGACCGAGGCGCTGCGGGGCAGATGGAGAAGAGCCGCAAGAGCGGCGGGGAAATCACCGAGCCCCGGCAGCCACCCCCGCACTGCCCCGGCCCGCCCGGCGGAGAGGGGAGCCCCGTCACGGGGCGGGGAGAGGAAGTGGCTTCTGGTTCCTGGGTTAAGGTGCTCAGCAGCAGCGAGCGCCCCGTGCCGGGAGCGGCCGCGGGCTCCGTCAGGCGCTCGTAAGTCGGAGTCGCTTTTAAAGCCGCTGCTCTCCCTGCGGCGGGGAGCGCCGGGGGCTCGGCGCAGCGGGGCTGGGGTGCGGGGCCGTGACGGGGTTGCCCGAGCCGGCTCTTGGTCTTCGGTCGCTCCGCGCTTCCGCCATCCG
>VYZX01006969.1:55042-93478 GCA_013401335.1 Brachypteracias leptosomus
CGGGGGCGGCGGGCGGAGGCGCGGAGCGAGCGGCGCTGGCTGCGCGGGCAGGGACGGGGCGGGCGGGGGTAGAGCCCCAGCTCCCCGGGAATTCCCGGCCTTGGCCCGGAGCGCTGGTAACGCTGGAGTGGCGCTCGGGGCTCCTGCTGGATTCCGGCTCTTCCCGCAGTCGGGCAAGGTGGGAATTTTGTCCATTAGATAATTCTTAAAAACAAAAAGAAAACAAACCCCAGCAAAGAGCAAACCTCAAACCGAAAGTGCAGGGAGCTCTCTGTCTCACAAGTGATTACCTCAACAGGTTTCCAGTCCTAAGATGCTGGCAGTGTAACTTACAAAGTGTTTCCATTGAAGAAGCTGTTTTGAAAGCAGAAAGATGTAGAGAAGTACTTGCTAATGGATGGCATCTATGCTCTCATGTGAAGCTATGAGAGGTAGGCATGTGTATGATCAATGTGTATATACACATATGATTAGCTCATATCTTATTTTTCAGAATTTAAGGCACTACAAAAACTCAAAATGTGCCTCTTCAGTGCTCTGCAGAGCTGAGATTTCAGGATGCACGCAGTAGCGTGTTGCTAATCTTGGTGTTGGGGCTTTTTTTGGCATTTGACTCATGGAAAATTCATATTACTGCTTTTTTTTTCCCCAACCCATATCAGCAAAATGTATCTCATTTGAAGCAGGTATCTTAAGAGCATCTGCAGGTTTCACTGTGTCTGTTCACATAGAAATCTGTCTTACAACAGCTGCTATACTTGTTGTTTCCAGTGTCCAAGGCTTTACTCAAAGTTCTAGTTCTCATTGATACAGCTCCAGCTACACAACACTCACAGGGACTCACTTTTCCAGGATCTCCTCATCAGACAAACTCTGGAGCTAATCACTGTCTCTAATTCTGTCCCCGTTAGAAATAAATGCAGAGTTTTGTATTGCTCCAGCTGCTCTGACTAGTAATACTGCTGCTAGTAATTGTGAAAGGCTTTAGGATCTAATGCGAAGCTAGAATCTCAGCTGTTAAAGAAACAAGATTGTCAGCTCTGGGTTGAGTATTTTCCAGTTGCTGTGTGGGTACAGAATAACTAACCCTGATTAAAGTAGAGGAGATACTTGGTTTAGGGGTTGTTGGTTGGTTTTTTTTTTAATTTTAGAGTTGTTGGGGTTTATTTTTCCTCCTAACTAGATGTAGGGAGAAGAGAAAATGACAAGGAACAGCTGGCAAATTCCTTGATAAATATTGATGCCTGTGGAGGAGACGCAGGAAAAGGAGCCAGTTTTTCTAACTGCAAGGAGTTCTGGATATGAGATAAATAACCTAAGCAGCAGTTAGTTATTCCAGCAGCAGGCAATTCCGGGTGTGACTACAGAGTAGTTTAATCCAATCTAAATCTAGCCTGCTGCGGTCCAGCCCACGGCCAGTCTCATCTTCCCACTGCCTCCCTGTGCTGGTAGTAGAGCTCCAGCAGCCTTGCTGGGAGCTCAGCTCCACTTTGAACTTGGAGGTTGGAGGTTTTTAGGGGTTTTGCTGTAGCTTTTTTGAGGAAGTAGGCACATGCAACTGTGTAGCATAGAAATACTAATAGCAGTCCAAATGAGTTGCAGAAATGGATGGCCAGGGATGGGGGAAGGCAGGAGTAGCCCTTTCTGTGGCAGTGCAGGCTTACATCACTCTTACATAACCCTGACTTCGTGTTACAGTTTCAAAGCCATGGGAGTTCTCTATGCCTTTTGTTAATGTTTTCCTGCTCCTGTGCTGGCTTCCTGGGGTTAACCTGCCATTTGAAATGGTCTGTGGAGCTGGTCTGCATTAAAGCTAAAGCAGCAGGAACACATTTAGCATTTAGTTTTAAGCTGGATTGCTTTGCTACTGCAGTTCACAGTGAGGCTGCTCGTGTTGAAAGGAAGGGAAGGGTGAGGTGGAAGCAGAAATGATTGTCTAGGGTGTGGAGGAATATAGGACCAATTGTTTTAGTTGCAGTTCTATCTTAGAGTGGCACTAGTAGTGGCACTTTTATTGCCCCTTTCTCACTGCAGGGAGTCCTGGTTTTAGGGAGTTACCAGTAAACTAGCTGCCATTCTTCTTATTTTTCCTCGCCAAGTAGAAAATGGGTGCAGTGCTACAGTTCTGCCTGTGGGATCAATTCCTTTTGGTACCAGCAGTCCAGATAAGAACAGAACTCTTTGTTACTACTCCCAGTCTTAATCAGCGAGTAAAAGGCTGGAAGTTAGGTATAAATTTTAAATACTGGTTTTCAAATTGAAATTTGAATTTACATCAGTGAAATTAGTGCCTTCATTTTCTATGACCTGTGAGTCCCGTGGAGCTGAACTCCATTCCCTCTATTAGAATCTGAACATAGTCTTTTAAATCCCTTTGCACTCATTTTTTGAAGTTATCTTTTTTACATACAGAACACAGCCTCTTACTAGGTAAAATGTTTTAAGTGGAGAATTCCAGAAAAGTCCAAAGTCAACATTGATGCAAACTCTGCAAGTTTTTAAAGGATGTGAGAGTACCTTCAATCCCTTTCAGCCATAACAATACCCTTCTGCAGTCCAGTAGCTGCCCCTGCAGTCAGCTGTAGTATCTGGTTTTATTCATGGAACTATGTGGAACAGTCCTTCATTTGAAACAGGAATAAAGCCTACCCATTTATTTAAGGATGTGCTCCAGTATTGGAATGAATATTCCAGTTAGCAGAGGGATTCTCTTGGGGGAGGAAGGGAGTGGATGAAGTAGCCTGTGTTACTAGCAGTGCTTTGAGACAGTGCATGTACCTAAGATTATAAACTACTGAACTGGCGTTTAGGAAAAAAAACAAACCAACCCTTTCATATAAAACAGTAGTTTTAGGATTTCAGTAGTACTTGTTACATCAAAGGACCCCTAAATGATTCCAGGCTGTTAAAGTTCAGCCATGCCAGAGTTGAGATACAATTGCTTTTGCAATACACACACATCATTAAAATCAGGTTTGCAGGACAAAAAGGTGTGACGTCCATATAATAGTCTGGTGCACCTTCTAGGAAAGTCAAACCACATTCCTGTGCTCAGGCTTAATGATGCACAAGATACTCAAGAGCAATAAAACATGAACAAAAGCTTCAAGCTGTAATCCTTAGAATTTTGACCAGGGTCCAAGACAAGTTATCACTGAGTGGCTGATCACTGGAACAGGCTGCCCAGAGAGGTGGTGGAGGCCCCATCCCTGGAGACATTCCAGGTGAGGCTTGATGGAGCTCTGAGCAACCTGCCCTAGGTAAAGATGTCCCTGTTTCTTGTAGGGGGGTTGGACTAGGTGACCTTTGGAGGTCCCTTCCAACCCAAACCATTCTATGATTGTGTACCCTTCTTGCTTGGTTTACCATCTTCTGGCTGCACCATTTTCCTTAAGAGTATCTGTGGTTTATACATCATCTCAGAAGACAGTGGGAGGTGGCAGTGGTTGTGCACCTTGTGTACTGTGAGGGAACCCTGCTTTAAAGTCAGGAGAAGAGATATGAATTACAGATCTCTTTTTTTTGCTGCTACTTTGGGGTTAGGGTTTGTTTTAGACTTCACTAACCTGCCCTCTACTGTACTTACATTGTGATAAATGTTGATATTGAAATTCATGACATACATTACTATAGAAGCAAAGAACTTGTGTTTGCAAAGTCTGCTCTATCTTGAAATTGAGTAGTGACATTTAATAGTGTTGTGGTCTTACGTGTCAAAGTCCATGAGCTGTAGTTTTAGGAATTGTTGCTGAAATTGCTCAGAAAGTATAAAAAGTTGATAGTATTGTGTGAAAAGGTCTGAGTCCTGCTAATTCTTACTGGGTGGTATTACTGATTTTTAGATTAAATGTTTTTTCACTTTGTAGTGTTGCTGTTTTCAACTATGACATAGAATCGGGTAGGTCCATGTAATCTAATGTGTTGAGCTTTGATCTTTTTATTGCTTAATGCCCAAAGCTGAGTTTTGGTTTGGTTTTTAATACTATGTGTTATTTCACAACTGTGTAAACATGAAACTGTTGGAAATGTCATAAAATCAGGTAACTAGTGATCTACACCAGTTTTAAGTCTCAAACACTGTAACTGCACACACATTTGCATATTCTGTATGTTCAGAATTTGACTCAGAGTGAACCTGCTTTTATTTGGCTTTTGTTTAAAGCTGTCTCTGGTCATAAATCTGAATGTTGAAGTGAGTAGAGCAATAGTTCAATTATTCTGTGAGTTAATGCTCAAACATACTGCACATAGTACTTGAATTTGATGCTAATACAAGTGATGTTACATATGTTTTTAATTACTTCTGTTTCTTAGCATTCTTTTTCCTTCTGATTGCTTTTCAGGTCTGTTAAGTTGACCATCTTTTCAGTGATGAGACAACATTGGGAATTATGGACAAAAACATTGGAGAGCAGCTCAACAAAGCTTACGAAGCCTATCGCCAAGCGTGCATGGATAGGGACTATGCTATGAAAGAGCTGCAGCAAAAAGTAGGTGTTGGGTCCTGAATCGTGGCTTTAGAGCCTTTCTGCACCTGGAGGGTCGTGGTAGATGCAGATTTGGTTTCACTTTAGCTGTGCACACTCTGGTGCATCTGCTGCAGTTGGAATTGCTGCTATGAAACCAGGCCAGTGCACTGCAGAGTAACTCCTTGGGCTGTGAATGGAGTAGGAGGGTTTCAGCTTTTTGACCTTTAATTGTTTTTGTGGGTTTAAAGGTGAGAAAAGTGTTGTCTGGTTTGGAGGATTAAGGAAGTCTTTTAATGTAAACAGCAAAGATATCTATCAGATGTAGCTTTAATGAAGTACTTCCTGAAATTTAATTTGCTTTATTAAAAAATACTTTTTCAATTACTAGTGTAAATAGCTTAAAATAATTTTTATGTTAATAGGATGGTAGGCCATATGAATTGCTAGTTTACTTGATGTGAAGGTCAAAGACTCTATTAGGTTAATTACTGTGCAAGCTATTAGAAAAACAAGTTTGTGTTGAAACATTTACAGCAAACATTCCTTAAAATTATTATAATAAGTATTGATTATTTTAATAATAATAATCTGTACAATTATTCTTTAATTATGAAGTGACAGAAAGATTCTGGAGGCATTCTGACCAGTAAGGAGGAGGACCTTTGAATTTTTAGGCTGTTGTAGGGGTGGAGTTAGTAGTGTTGTGTTGAAGGTTGGATACTTCCATAGAACTGGGACTTTGTTCGGGGGGGGTTTGTTCTGTTCGCAAGGGCTTGTAGTGACAGGCCAAGGGATAATGGGGTTAAGCTAGAAAAGGGGAGATTTAGATTGGACATTAGGAAAAAGTTCTTTACTCTGAGGGTGGTTGATCAGTGGAACAGGCTGCCCAGAGAGGTGGTGGAGGCCCCATCCCTGGAGACATTCAAGGTGAGGCTTGATGGGGCTCTGAGCAGCCTGCCCTAGGTAGAGATGTCTCTGCTTCTTGTAGAGGGATTAGATTAGATGACCTTTAGAGATCCCTTCCAACCCGAACCATTCTATGATTCTATGAAATGAACCCTACTCGATGCCAAGTTATGGAAGCAGGAGTAGAACTGGAACAGGGAAAAATCTACTGGAGAACATTGTGATATCTAGGCACAATCTTGCCATCATCCTTGCCTGGCAAAATAAACCAGTGGTGTGCAGTTAGCCCCTCTGCAGTCCTGGCTGCATCCATAGTGTGTTGCACCAGTGCTGGTGTGAATCTGTAGCAGTTTCTGTACTCAGCAAGCACAAGTAGCATTTCAATGCATTTTATGCTGAAGTTGAAACTAACTTAACAAAAGGCAACACATTTTAGAATGTTTGGGAATCTTTTAAATTCTCTTACAATGAGCACTATAATTATTTGAAGGAAAACCAGTCAAGTTAATACTCCTGGGTCATCTAACAGTGCATGAAAGCAACTTCTGCCCAAGAAACAAGGCATCAAATGCAAGGTCAGGTGGCCCTTCTAAGATCTATGGAAGAAAACCAGAGGAGTGTGTGAGATCATCAGTGTCAAGTGAAGTAAATACTTGCAAGGTTTCTCTGTGCATTTGCTCTGGTCCAGAAATGAAAATCAAAAGCCTTTCACAAAGGATTCTTGCCACTTCAAAACTTTGTCCTAATCAAACTTTCAGGAGTTGGATTTCATGACCTGAAAAGAGAACAAAACTCTTTTCCCAAGAAGCGTTGATACTATAATTAGTTGGGGTTTTTTTGTTTGTGGTGGTTGTTTTTTTTAAAATCAAATCCCTTGGCTTTGAATGACCTTTGTACCATGCTTTACTCCAGTAAGTTCCTCTGTTCATGGTGTGGCCTTCACACAGTGTTGGATTGTCCAGCATTCTGTTGTTAACAGTTTACTAGTGAAGTTACGGATAGGCCACTTGTTTTGCCAGTCTCTAGAGCTGGGAGCCATGTCAAGCACACAGAAGCCAGAGTCATCTCGGCCAGATGGTGTTTGATACAGATGGATGCTTGGTTGTCATGCAGATCTTCTAGTTGGTAACTTGTTGCTGCCATCTGACTCAAGGAATAATTTGTGCACACTGGCTGTCAAAAGCATCTTCTCTTCTGTCTGTTTTAGCTGTCATGTCTGTGCTCTGTACAGAAGTGTTGACAAGACATTGCTGTTGTACATTTTCAATTTGGTTCTCAGTGATTTTTCTGCTTCATGAGGTCTCTTCTAGCTGCTGGAGTGTACTGCTCTTTGATCACTGTTTTGTTTTTGTTGGGTTTTTTTTTTAATAAACTCTCATAGTCCAACTACTACCTGGCCTTTTAAAATAAATTTTGCTTGTAGAGATTTTTTTTTTCCCCACTAGCTTTACAAACTCTTTGAGCAGTAGGGGGGGGTGGAATTAAAATGTGATTGAGATTTGAGGATAGATTTGAGAATTAGATAGCAATGTGGGTAGGCTATGAACAGACATGAAAACAATGTCTAGTTCTGTCCCAAGTCTTGACCTGTTCAGTAATAGGCATATTCTTAATTTCAGCAAAATTCAGTGCATTCCTAGAAGTTTCCTTGCTGGGACTTTGCAAGTTTTCTTGCTGGTTTTTAGCCCTGCTGTAGCTCCAACACTAGGCATGTGCTAATGAAATAATAGGGCTTGAATATTAGCATCTTCCTGCCACCAGACCATTTGTTCAATTAACTGGCTGTCTAACAATATTTTGATACCCTGTGGTGAAATGTGAGTGGTCTCATTAGGCTCTATATGGTTGTTTATAGCATGAGGTGGAGTGTAGCTAGATGAAGGATGGGGCTGCTTGCCTGGTTTCTCCCCCCCTGTTTTCTAGGTTAGAAAAACAAGCCTACTGCATTCAAAGGAACAGGCTAAATAGGCAGGGAAAGTTATTTACAAAATACCTGTTGGATGAAATAAGCAATGTTGTTGTTTCCCATTTAAAATCTAAGCCTATTTTTGTATAATTTATTTGTTGTCATTTTTTTCCCCTGTATTTTCTTTCTATAGATAAACTAACTGACCAGCATTTTGAAGAATACTAAAATTCTAATTTTAAACCTTCTATGGCTGTGAGGGAAGAATCCTAGCTTAAAAGTTATCCTATCCAACTACCACAGTTGAAATACAGGATTTATTTCCTATAATACCTTTTCTAATTAGTGCAGTCTCAAAACTCCAGCCTTGCCAAAAGTGACTGCAGTTGGGTTTTCATGTAGAGGTCCACAACTACAGTCATCTTCAAAATCCGAGCTACTTTTTATATGCCAAATAGGAGATCCCTAGTCAAAACAGAGTAAGATTAATGCTAATTAAATTATATTTGCAGACAGAAAACTACATGCAGCAAATACGTGAACAGCAGGAAAAGATAGAGCTTCAGAACAGCATTATTGCAAAGCTGAAATCACAGTTGGCTGCTCTGAATGCTAATAGAGGTATGTACTCCACTTTGCACGTTATTTCTTTCTCTGCTGTGTTGCATTGATGAATAGTTCTGACTTTGTTGCTTCTGTTTTTACAATATATGTCTCTCCGAGCAGCATCCTACTTTGCTGTGAACGTGAGAGTTAACACAAATGTGCAGTCTCCAAAGCTATTTATAAAAGGCAACACTTCTGAGGTCTCTATCTTCCAGAAATGGTGAGATTTTCTTTAGAGGTAGAACCTGCTCACACTGAAGCCAAGGAAAGTTATGAAAATACGGGTTCAAATCGTTCACTAGAACTAAAAAAAAATTCCATATTAATCTTGCAATCCTGTTAAGTTTAGCTGAGGTTGTTCTAGATGTGGGTGAAATGTTTCTAAGTCCTTTCTTTTAGCTGATCTTAGTGGATAACCAGAGCTTTATAAGCAGGTAATTCTTTTTCAAAGCCAATAGTCATAGATGGATAATCTTCCACCGTTTGACTGCATTACATAAATAAGAGAAGAGAGTCAAAGTAAGCATGTGTTAATCTGCCATGCTCATTAAATATTTACTCACACTAGCCTAACACTCCTGGCTTTCATAAATACCAGTGAAGTGCTTGGCTTTTCTTTGTAAGAGTACATGGACATTCTTTATTGCTGGTTTAGTTTTGCATTGTCTCAAAGCACAAAATTGGGCTTCTCTTGCTTGTTTAATACAAAGGCTTGCTCAGAATAAAGAAGGTAATAGAAGCCTGGCTTCTTTTTGCTTGTACTTAGCAGCTGGTTGGGGAGAATGCAGTGACAATCAGCTGGGTTTTTGTTTTGTTGTTTTTTAAGGTGTCCCACATCCCTGCATTCTGATGCATGAAGATGTTGAAAGCTCCAACTTACCCTTCAGCCAGCTCTTTGAAAAACTGAACATGGCAAAGCACAGAGAAAAACTCTTAAAGGTATGGTCACCTGCAGAGTGTTTGACATAAAATGACTTTTGTGCTCTGATTATAGGATGAGAAGCTGAAGAGAGAAGTGAGGTTTTTCCTGGTGCCTTTGAACTGCCCTTCTTCTAATACACAGCCCTCACCTGAAGTGCACGAGTGTTGTGCTGCTCAGTCTGTTTAGGTGAACCAAGCATCTATCCCTGACCCTTCCCAGGGCAAGCACTGTTTGGCCATCGAGCTCCCTACATTTTGATCATAAAGTAGGAACTTCATTGCTTATTTATTTCTTAACCTGCCCAAACCAGTGGTCAAGAAGGGCCTTTCTCTTCCTCCCGCAAAAGCTTTTCACATTGCAGCCAGTCTGTGTAATTTTTGCAAGAAATGGAGAATCTGCACTAAAAATGGAGTGGAACGTGAACTCTCCTTGCTCTGTAGATGCTGATAATCTGTTTGGGGTTTTTTAAATACCCAGATTTAATGTGATGTCTCTTCACTGAAGTAACACTGAGATTTTCACTACAGCCTGTTGAGAGTAGCAGGAATAAGAGTAAAGCAAGAGTGCAGAATAGATGGGAAATACCTGGAATGGATTTTGCACATTAAGACAGTGACAGAGATGCACAAGTTGCATTGTTCTTATCCTAAGTCACCCGACTGTGTTTTTTGAGAATGGTCTTGTAACCGAAAATCTTATTTTTTGAATATGAATCTCCATAGCAGGGACCCCATATGGGTCATAAAAAGACCCTTGTACAAAATCAGGCATTGGATTTAAAAAAAAATAAATTCAGTATTTGTTTCCTGAACCTGAGCTATAAACAAATTAATAATGCTAAATTCATATAAATGCTTTTTAAATCAGAAATGTTGATTTAAAAATTATTTCTTCAGTTTACTGTGAAGATGTTTGCTTGATTACCTTGAAGGAATCTCATTTGAGACTAAGCCTTTGCAAACATTTTAAATGTACTGTTACCAATGATTTATATATGCTCCTTTTTTATTTAAAAATGTCTTTATAGAATTTTTCTACACTAGAATCTGTACTCACAAGATGTCATTTCTTTCCTGATCTTTGCATTTGTTTGGAATTCAGCACAGCTGAAGGGTTAATTCTTCAGTGGAACACCTTTGCATATTTTTGCATTTCTCTGTCTTGAGTTGGATAAAAATTGTCTTCCAGTTGCACAAGGAGACCTGACCAAGTCTGATATTTCATACTCTTGTTTCTGAACGCTCAAAGTTAATAGTTTTAAGTAACTTAGTCATATAATGAGTAGGAGAAACAAAGCTGTGTTATCTGCTCTTCTCATGGGGAAAGACTGAGAAATTACGTGATCTATACAGAAGTTTACATGCAATGCATGAGAAGCTGGAATCATTATTTCAGGGGTTGTTTTCTTAATAGCATGTAAGTTATTTGTCTTTATCTACGTTTTTTTCTGTAGTCAGTTATTGCAGTTACCTCTCAGCAATGGATAGTTCATCTGGATTTTGCTGTATCTGTGTCGTGAACAGAAAACACATTTCTAGCAGAAATATAGTCCAGTAAAGTTAGTAGAAATCCTGAACTGATTGCAATAGGTGCATGGTTAGAACTTAAATTTCTGAGATTTAAAATGAGGGAGGGGTTGGCTTTTCTGTGTTTTCTAGGAGGTGGCCATACTTGTGTCTTTTACCTCCTGTTGTCAGATTTTGTTGCCAGCACGTCATAAAATGTTCACATTCATCTTCACTGAACGAGGTGAGTGGCCTGGATTGCCCTGGTGGTCAGTACCAAACTAGGTACAAGATCAGCTGATTTTTTGCAGTCCTCTGCTTGAGGAGACCAAAGGGACCTGAATTGCTGCCTGGTTTTGAGTACAGCCTGGCTAAACTTTCTTATCTAGGAAGGATGTGGATCCAGTTGCTGTTTCAGAGCCAAAGCTGCCCAGCAAACAGAAAACCATAGTGAGCAAGATTAGACAACGTCAAGTAAAGCAGCTTCTGCTATTTCTAGTACAGTCAGACACCAGAATCCATGTAAATTCCCTAAAAGATGAAGCTAAAGTCAATACCTGTAGCAGGAAAACATGCCTACATTGATATTTTCCTTGGTCAAGAACCTCAGTAGTGAACACCATGGGGAGTTTGTAGATCAGAATTTCTTGGGCCATGAAAAAGAGGAGGAAACTGTGTCAGGAATGAATGATGCATATGGTACACAAAACTGGTCATCCTGCAGGAAATGTTTAGGGGTTTTTTGTGCAGAGGAATGGTAGTCATCCTTGTGCTCAAAAGTATGGTGTTAAAATGCTACATCCAGTTTGGGGACCTCAGGTACAGGAAAGACACTGATAAGCTGGAGTGAGTTCAACAGAAGCCTCACTGAGATAGCTGGGGCCTGAGGCCATACCCATGAGGAGGAGCTGCAGAAAGTGGATCTGTCCAGCCTGGAGATCAAGGTGGCTTCAGCAGAAGCTAACAGCTTTCCAGTGCCTACATTGAGGTTATCAGGCAGATGGAGCCAGGCTCTTAATGATGGTGCATGGAAAGAGGATAAGACAGTGGGCAGCTGAAACATGAAAGGTTCAGCCTGAAAGTAAGGGAAAACTTTTCCCCATGAGGACAGCCAGGCATGGGAAAAGGTTGCCCAGAGAGGATGTGTAGTGTCCACCCTTGGGCAATTCAAGACCAAACTGGGAACCTGATCAGACATCATAACTGACCCTGCTATGATTTGGAGCTAGAGAACCCTTGAGGTCCTTTCCAACTTGAATTATGCTCTGGTCTTTTACAGCCTCTCCACAAGAAAAGCTAGTGCTCTGTTCATAACACAGATGTAACCTTTGCTGGCTGCTAATACCAGCGTGCTTCAAAGACCCATTGTGTGGCCAGATACTTCAGTGGAGTCTGACCTGTGTGATGTCATACTCATTTGTCATGACATAAGCTTTAGAAACTTCAGCCAGTTTATAAATGTGACCACATTGTTGCAAACACCCAAACTCACTCAGGAGGCTTCTCACTCCAAGAACATTGAAGGGCTGGAACATGTCCAGGGAAGGGCAATGAAGCTGGGGAAGGGTCCAGAGCAGAAGTCTGGTGAGGAGCAGCTGAGGGACCTGGGGTCATTTAGCCTGGAGAAACGGAGGTTTAGGGGAGACTTTATCCCTCTCTACAAGTACCTGAAAGGAGGTTGTAGCACAGTGTAGGTGTGTTCTCCCAAATAACAAGTGATAGGACAAGAGGAGATACTCTCAAGTTGTGCCAGGGGAGGTTTAGGTTGGACATTAGGGAAAATTTCTTCCCTGAAAGGGTTGTTAAGCACTGGGACAGGCTGCCCAGGGCAGTGGTGGAGTCCCCATCCCTGGAGGTATTTAAAAGACATGTAGATGTGGCGCTTAGTGCCATGGTTGACTTGGCAGTGCTGGGTTAGCAGTTGGACTGGATGATCTTTTCCAACCTGAATAATTCTTTGGTTTTCAAAGGAAAATACAGGAGGAGCTGCACCCCATTGGCTTTTTAAATGGGAAATGGAATTTGGCCATGGAATGGTAAGACTAGATATGAGGAAGAAGCTTTTTTATGAGGGTGGTGAACCACTGGAAGAGGTTGCCCAGTGAGGTGGTAGATGCCCCCTCTCTGGAAACATTCATGGTCAGGTTGGATGGGACTCTGAGCAACCTGATGTAGTTGAAGGTATGTCTCCATCTCTTCTTAACGCAACTTGTTATTTTTTTCCCACCCACCAGAGATGATTGTGTTTTCTCATTCATCAGATACTTCCTTAACTTGCTTTGCACTTTCTGTGCTTCATGGTGCTGTAATTCTTCCTAGTGTTCTTGTGCCATTGAAGAAAATTCAACCTAGCTGCTGTAGCATCAGTTATAGAAGATGATTTATGGGTTCTTTAGCCTTAAGTCTTTGGCCTTCTTGTTTGGTTGTTTTGTTGTTGGGGTTTTTTCTAGAACTATTAAAAAAATTCTTTCTCCTTTTTTTTCTCTTTTACTGTTTGGTTGGGTTTTTTTCATTTGCTTCCCTGGATTCTTATCTACCATGGTGGATACAGATTCCATACTAGAAGAGAGCAGAAGGTGTTTCATGATCTGTCCTAGGACTATATATACATTCCCCACCCCACCTGCCAGAAATGCAAAGCATGGAAGAAGGGTTAGGATAAAGGAGGTTTGCTGGGATAGAAGCATTCTACTTTTAGCTAACATTTTGAACCCACTGAGCAGAAGAGGCTTAATCTGGATCCCTGAGATACCATCCAAGTCTGGAGTTGCATTGAAGCTCTTACTGAAAGTTTACTAGTCAGTCACAATTGAAAGTAAAGGAAAAAAAACAATGCCTTCAAAGCCAATATTCTCTCCACTCTTCTTAGGTCCCATGTGTAAATAAAACAAATGTTGTTGAAAAAGCACTTCTCTGCTTCTTTTCTCTTCACCTTGTCTACAGACATCTCACTGCATTTCATTTATCACTTCTTGCAGAGTTCGCCCTTTGGGCTTCCTTCTCTTGCAGAGACAGACATGGGGCTTCAGGCCACTTTTGTGACACTGGATAAACTTCAAGATCAGTGTTTCTATAGATAACCTTGTAGTTGTCGGTTTATGAATTCATAGCCACGGTTTTTAACCATAGGTTGTTTCTTGAGAATTACCCAAGGATTGTCTTGCTGCATATAAAAAATTGTTTGTTGTATTCTTCATTCCACCAAAAAGCCCACCTAAAAATTCCATGAATTACTAGCTGGATAGTTTAAGTGGGGCCAGCCACTGGTTTTTATTTCTCAAATCTTTATAGCATTGCAATATTTGCAATGTAACCTTGGTTATACAGAGAAATTGAGGGGCAAGAGGCTGAAGAGCAGCCCCATGGAAAGAGATCTGGGGGTTTGGGTTGATGGCAAGTTGATGGGAGACAAGAGAGTGCCAAAAGGGCCGACCATGTCCTGGGGTGCATATCTGGACAGTTGAGGGAGGTCCCACTCTACACTGCACTGATGCAGCCCCACCTCAAGGGGCACATCAAGGCAAGAAGGACATCAGACTATTGGAGTGTGTCCAGAGGAGGGTGAGCAAGATGATGAAAGGCCTTGAGTGCAAGAGGAGAACAGACAGCTGAGGGGGGACCTCATCACAGTCTACAACTGAGAGGGTGGTTGGTCACTGGAACAAGCTCCCCAGGGAAGTGGTGATGGCACCAAACCTGTCAGAGTTTAAGGAGCATGTGGATGATGCCCTTAGTCACACGCCCTTTAGTTTTATGTAGTCCTGTGACTAGGGAGTTGATCCTTATGGGTCTTTTCAACTTGAGATATTCCATGATTCTGTGATTCTATGATTCTTTTTTTGGATCTGCACGAAAATTAAGGTAGCTGCAGAATAGCACCTTCTTCAAAATTGTTTAAGATTGAAATTAATGAACTGTTATTTTATATATTGGACATACAATATATTGCACATAAAATGTTTATGTAACAATATAGTGAGTGAACCAAGAGAGTGTCTTTACTTTTTATAAACACTATTACAACTTTGAGAAATTCAGACCATGCAGATGTTTTGAGTGATCATCTATGATGAGTTACATCTATGTGTAGTGATAGAAGGTCTTTACTATTAGTTTAAAATTAATAATGTAGTAAATAAGACTGATCCTTATTTATATTGCAGAAGCATAATTGTGCTTATTCCAACTGCTGAGTGGTGATACTCCACAGGACTTCATGGTATTAATTGTGCTGGTGTTTCTACAATTATTTTTTAGGAGCAGTTAGAAAGTGAGAGCATGAAATTGAAGCACCTTGAGGACAAGAACAATCAAAAGGAAAGGAAGCTTATGTCTATTATTTCCAACCAAGAAGATAAAATAAGAACTCTGAAAAGCAAATTGAAAGAATTAAATGAAGCCCAAGCAGGCATACAGATGCCAATGTATAAAAGAGAGGTAAGAGGAGAAACCAAGTAGACATATAATGAAAAATCCAAACATTTCTAAATTATTACTTTTCAAACGTGTTTATACTAATTATTGTAAGAAACTGGTTTTAAATTTTAAAATTCATTCTAGAATTACAAGGGAGTAGTTAAAGTAAATAAAGCACATAGGGAACATCAAACTATTAAATACGTATTGGTTGGTTTGTGTGTTAATTATCTTATGCCATTAAAATTTCAGTAGTTGTGAAAAGTTCAGATTAGTGTTTCTGTTTTATAAAATTTCAAGTATCTAAAGTACATGGGCAACATCAAACTATTAAATACATATTGGTTGGTTTGTGTGTTAATTACGTTACATCATGAAAATTCTGGTAGTTGTGAAAACTTCAGATGAAGTTTCTGGTGTAGAAATTTCAGTTGGAAGTTTTCAGCAAGATTGAGCTGATTTTATGCCACACCTCTTGACTACAGAACAGCATCCACCGTGCTTGTGGGATAGCTGGGGTGCTATCAGATCAATCTAACCATGTAAACATATTTTAACTCACTCATTCACAGTGACCACAGGAATGTAAAGGAGCCCAGCACATAACTTCTTGCTGTTAGACTTCTCCAGCCTTGCTTCACTTAGTGTGCTGAGCATTTGTAACCACGTTGCTGGGCATAAAGCAGCTCAAATGTGTCTGGGGGAGCTGCAGTTGCACTTCAGTGCAAGGTAAAACAGACCTGTGGGCTGGGGAGCTGTGGTTATAAACAGTAGATCATTGAAATCAGCTGGTCTGGCAGACATATGATCAAGTTGTGTGTCTGATTTGGAGCACATATGAACTCCCCAGGCCATCTGGTCATGTAGATCTAGTGGAGCTGCAGCTTAATGACTGGTTATTAGGAAAACTCTCCTAAATGCCTGGCAGATATAAAACTATGTAATACTAGAGTGAACCACACGGTGGTAGTCGAAGTTAATAACTTATTTAAAATGTGCTAGAACTCTTTGACATACTAGCTTGTGATGTGTTCATTGAAAATTTCAGTGAATAAATTGCTTTTTAAGAGCTCAAATAGCTGGATACCTCGCTAACAAGCTTATACACAATACATAATCTTACCTTATCCATGATTCAAACAGAATTACAGTCAAGGAACGTTCTTAGAGCCAGTTTCCTTTCAGGGGAGTATGAGCAAAGGAATGCCACACTGAGCTGCTAAGTTAAACTAAAAATAGGAATTTCACACAAAGAGGAAAAAACTGGTTTTGTCATTTTGTGAATGTTTTGAGAGCTCCCAGAAGCATGAGATGAAGGAGCCCATTATTCATCTCACAGTGAAGAGCAAAATTAATATGCTAATGTGATGAATATTTTAATATTTTTCTTCCAGGTGAAAAGTAAGAAAGTTGTTCCAGATAAGCCTGAATTAGCTGTAGGGATCTCTGGTGTTTCATCTATGCCTGAGAGGTAAATACTTTTGCAGCTTTTTTTACATTTGCTTTTAATTGTCTATTCTGCCACTAAGTAAGACCAGCTATTCCCCTCTTTTCTACACGGTACCTTACAAATGGATGAGGGAGGGGAGGGAGCAGGGGTCGAAGGGCTGATGTGGGGAGGTGATCAAGCCAGCAACTACGTGGAGTCATAGCTGGGGCTTTGGAAGGATGGAGGGATATGTTGGAAGGAAGAAAAATAGCCACTTAGTTCAGTGGGAGGTGGGAACCAGCAGTGGATGTTAATGCTGGGGTTTGGCTCAGCAGTAACTCCCTTGCATTAGCTCTCTTGAGAAGAGGGACGTACACCCAGAATGGCTTAACTGATGGCAGCCCAGCAGAGGATCCTGCTGCACTGCTGGGGGGGCTGATAGGCGGCACAAGGAGATAGTTCTTGGCCTGACCCCCCCCTAAATGGGAGGATTTGAAAGCAGGTTTATCTAAGCTGAAGCCAGCCAGCCCTCGCTAGGACCGAGAGACCTAAAGCAGCATATTTCCTAAGCAAGTATTCCCTCTTCTGCCAGGGTTTTGGGAGAAATACTGACCAGAGTCTCAGATTTGCATTTTTCCCAGGATAGACAGGAATAGCGCTTGAACTATTTTGATGAGGTCAAGTAGGTGCTCTGAGGTGAAGCTCAGAGGGTATTAGGGAAAAGTATCATCAATTCTTGATATCTTCTTATACTCTTGCCTGGGCATCTGCTTTTACCCACTCTCAGACACAGGCTACATGATCTACGGGGGTCTTCAGTCCAGCTCCCTACTGCTTTATGATAAGAAAGAGAGGAAATAAGACTGATGTGATAAAGACTTTTTTGTCTGTAGTGATTTATATCTGAAAAATGAAAAATCCTTACCTGTCTTCTGTCTCCCTGCTCTCAAATAGCTCCCTTACTTTACTGTTTTCTTGGAAAGAGGTATGTGACTGGTAAGATCACTGGTAATCTTACACTGGGAAGATTTTAGTATCAGAAATGTCTCACAAATTAACATTGATTCAGGTTACCATATATATTTTAAAGCTTCAATTAGAAACTTGTGTTAAGAGGCTTTTTAAATTTTTTATTTATTAAAACACCTGAAAAATAGCCAGAATGTGTTAGCAGTAGTAACTTTAACTCCTGTAGATTTATTTTTTTTTCAAATGAGATACAAATAGTCATTTCTGTCTTTGAAAAGTGGAGCACACAGAAGTAGGAACATAGCTCATGACACTCCTGATTGCTATATGAATAAGAATAAAAAAGAAAACAATTCACTGGATTAAAGAAAAACTCCTTTTGATACACAGATGCAAAAGAGAACACAAATCCAGTTTGTCACCAACTTCAACTTTTTCATCCTTGAAGTTCATTTTATAAGATCCATGATATTTCTGCTTAGAAATACAGATTACTCAGCAACTTCATAAACATTTCAAAAAGGACTTTTACAGATGCATCCAGAACTGAATAATGTAGTGCCTTTGTGCAAGTAAAACATCAGCATGAAGAACTATTTTTACCATTCTCAGTGCAGATAACTAAATATTGGATGGCCGTACGATACTCTGGAAAAGATATAATTGTTTTAATTCCTCAAAATAAAAGGCAAAGTCTTGTGATATTGTATAAAACAGGGAAGGAATGAGTTCACGAGCCCCTCTCCAAAATATGAGGTAGACAAAGAAGTGCACAGAAAACAATGACAAACAGTTCATGTTCACAGCAGCATCTTCTTTTCCCTCGACTGAGCTGGAAACAGCACCCTTGAGAAAGAGAAGCTGTTCTACAAAATGCCTGAGGGAGCTGAAAGAAATGGAAAGGCTGGATTTTTTTTGGGGGGGTGGTCCTTGCAGGCCTTAAGCTCAAATGTATGTGTGTATGATATGACTAAACAGCTCTTTGATAATGGTTTTTTTTCCCTTTTCTGCTTGCTTTACTGAGGAGAACAAAAATCTGTATACGTACACTGAGGAACAAGGTATCCCAGACAAGTAGCTTACACTGTTGTTTTTCTTTGCTTTGGAGGTGTTACTAGATTAAAGGTCACAACAAGCTGAATTGGTTATTCTTTAATTTACAATTTTGATCTTCCAGAGAGAATCTGGAGACTCTTTTCCAGGACATGAAAGAAGAGTGTCATCGAATATGTGTGCTAGCCAGAGAACAAACAGACCAACTGAGCAAATTTAAGATCAAGCCAGAACCTGAAACTGGTAATATCATACTTCAGCTCTTATTGTGATTCAACTGTTTGAAAGCTTTGCTTTATATTTGAAAATACTGTAAATTACACATACATAGAAGTACTTGCACTGTTTACCATCTGCCTTTTTCAAGTCTGTTCACATGGTGCTCAGCATTTCACCACGAAAAGGCACAGCCAGTTTGGGGATTCTATGAGGAGTGCTCCAAATCCCAGGCTGTAGAAGCCAGTGCCCATCACAGCCATGGCTCTTGTCATTGTTCTGTCCCTTGGAGTGAGAGGCAGGCACTCCCTGCATGTGCTATCCCATCACACGGTGTGAATGGCAGCGCTCGCTTGCTCTTAATGTAGCTGTCAGTTCCAGAGGTGTCTGGGATGAATGTCTCTAGCCCCATGTCTGCTAGAGGAAAACTGCTGGACTGAGGACAGTTAGAGGATTTACTCTCTAGACTTCCTTGGGCAGACTTTTGAATAGAGTTTTGTTATATGGGACAAGAGCTTAATGCAGCACTTCCTGAAAACAAAAGAAAGGTTTGATTTTTGTGGCAACTGGAAGAGATCCTGAATGTCCAGCCCTGCTGATGCTTACACTCCATATAATGTAAACTACTGTGGGTGTACCCTACTAGCTTTTCTTAAGAGTGGCCTCAGACTCTAAAATGATGTCAAAAACATCTGTTAAGCTTACACAGTTAAAGCAAAAGACGCTGATTTCAGCACTTGTTCCTAGTTTAGGTTAGACCATTGCTGAAGTTTTGTTACACAAAGTGCTAGTGGGTACCTTGGGGCTTCCAATTGCTCTGCCTGGAACTACGTTGTTATATTCTGATAACTTTGTTATCTGGGGGGATCTGTGCTTGGCAACTTATTTCAGAGTGGACTTGTTTCCCTTAAATAAGTGCCTAACTCAACTGGGTGAAAAGCTATACATGATATAGATCTAATCTGCTTGATTTCTCTTAATTCTATGGCCCACTTTACTACAACATCTGAGTGATGTCAGAAGGCTGCCATAAAATCAATGTACTGAAGTTATTCTCTCACTCAATTAGGAGTAACCGTGTATATTATGATGATTTCTGTTAATAAAGTGCTGAAAATGAAGGGGGAGTTCTCAAAACAAAGGGAAAATATGCTCCCGCTTCTAAATAGTTAATAATTTAAAATATATACCTATTTTGGAAACCAATGGGTGTTTGGTACCTGAATACCTTCTAAAATCCTGCTCATGGTGCTGAGCATGTTCTTGGCACCGAGCAAAATGGTTTTGGTTCCAGCTTCTATTTCTGCCAGAACACTTCAGTAAATATATGCAACTATGTGTTAAGAGTATGGGACAACATAATTTTCAAGAAAATGAAAATGTTTATAGCCAGAAATAAAAGAGAGAAGTAGATTTATCTGAACAGAATTATTTCCTTTTATTTCTGTTCTGATACTTTTTGTGTTAGAGCTCATGTTGGTGAAAGAGAATACGCCTCAAATTGATTTCAGAGAGAAAAAATAAAGGTTCAAAAGCCAGGAAGGAAGCTCAAAAACCTCTCAGGAAAAATACCCCAACAGCACATCTTTAATAACTCTACTTCAGTGGATTATTTAATGTTCTCTTGGTTCTTTCTTCACAGAAATACAGTTTTCCATGCCCATACAGTGCACTGATAAAACTGATGAACAAGCAGAAGAGCTTTTTAAGCCTCGGGTTATAACGGATATAAATAGAGGTGCATCATGCATCACATCTATCACACCAAGAGGAGTGGGCCAAGATGAGGACAACAACTTTGTAGAATCACTTTCTAAATTTAATGTCAAGTTTCCACCTACAGACAATGACTCTGCTTTCTTGCACAGCACTCAGGAAAAAACAACAGTTCCTTGTATTGGTCTAGCTGAAAACATGCTTCAGGATCATCATTTTAACCTGGAGCACAGAGACCGGGCTGTTAACCTCAGTAAATTGGAACCTAACTCATTTGAACCTCATGGAATTGATCTCATGACCTCAGCTTTACAAAACTTAACTGCTGTTGACAAAATAAACCCTCCAAACGTGCCCGTAGAAAATACCTGTGACAACACAGACACTGGCTTCACCTTTGTACCTAAGCACACAAACCAGGGGGTACCTGAAGTAAATTTCCCTTCTTTGGAAACCACAGGGACAACCATCAGAGGCCCTCATCAGGTATCTCTCTATAAATATGTGCATTTCAAAAAATGGTGATGGTTCAGAGAAGCACTTTGCAAAGATCTCTGAGGCAGGATTCATGTTTTCTATGAGGTATCTTCTCAGGGGTTTTTTAAGACAGTATCTCCTGTTGGTTCTTCTTCATGATACTAAAATATGTGCAGTGGAAAGGCAGGAGTTTAAGCAGATGTAAGCACTGGATGTGCTCACACAACTTTCAGTTCATCTAGATATTAATTGCTTCTGTATCTATTTGAAAGCTGTCATGAATCTAAGTTGCCCCCTAGATTGCTTGCTTTCTACCCTTGATCTCAGTTGAATAGGGCACATAATTGTTTTAATTATTTTTAATGTACAGCAGAGAATATGACAAATGGACTAATTGAAAAGCTGGACAGATAAATATTTCACCGTGGAAAAATTATCTATTTTTTACCTTGCTCTGAGGTATAGACAGCACCCTATTCCTCCCCTTAAGGAAATTTTTTTTCTTTGTAGTTTAAGCAGCCAAGGAGAAAAGCATATTTAATTTTTCAAATGAAAGGAAGTTCACTATAATATTTTTTTTAGGTTTATGTAGGTGCTTTGGGATTGAATTTCTGTTATAGCTACTTGAAGTGCATGAGAGCTTCTGAAAGCAAGGTCCAGTTGCTGTAATGCAGAAAAAAACATTTCAGCAGGTTCTGACAGTCACATCTCTGAATACTTTGCTGCTTTTGTCTAATATCTCAACCGAAATTGCTGGCAAAAATTATTAGGGACCTTTACAGACTGATATTTTTACCTTTTTGTGGCTTTTCTCCCCTCCTCGTGAGAGGACAGCTTTTCAAGAAAGAGCAAATAATGATCTTTAGGAATAGTGTGATGGTGGATTTGGCTTATTTTTGCTATTTATGTTGATGCATTTTTATGTTCTTTACTAATGACAAGATACATGCATCAGAAGAGCTTTACTACTCAATTTGGCCACTGCATGACATACAAAACTAGCGTTTGGAAAGCCTTGGTAGGACGTGGTAGCTTTGATATTTTCTTCTCCTAAAACATACCCAGTCTAGTTTAATTTTCCATCGCAAACCAGTTTGGGATGAGAATTTTCAAGCATGGAAAGTTTTCTGTTCTTCATCACTCTATTTTAAAGCCTAAGCCAGATTTTACAAAATGTATTTTAAATAGCTATTTATCACATAGGCAATCTCAATTCCATACCAACTTATAATCACAGTTTTTATTGTGCTTTATTTTTGATTGACTCCTCAGTTGAAGTTGTGAGTGAGTTAAATTAAACCGTTTATTTTCTCACTAGTAGAAGTCCTGGGGAGCTGTGAAGCATTCACTCCATTGCTTGTTACTATCCTCTTTTTCTGTGTTCCCTCTCCAGCTTGTTCTTTTACTAGTTAGTCTGTGTATTCCTTTTTCAATAGATGGCACCCTGCATTGGGTATTACAGCAAGGGAAACAACTGGTGCTGAGTATAAATTGATAGGGGAGGCTGCTGCTGAAAATGTAGAGGAGAATTGCAGCTGAATAGCAATAAGCCCTTGGTTTGATCATTGGTATTTCTGCAAAAGAAGGAAGATCATTTGGAGCCATCACTTAAAATGTAAATGATCTGCTTTGTGGATCAAAATGTTATAATGCTAATGCTTGGAGAAAAGAAACCTCATAGTGTGCTCTTCCAGTATGTGTAAGTCCTCTCCACAATAGCACCGTAGAACATGCAGGACATGGATTAAAATGTTATCTCTTATCCAGAAGCTTGTTTGAAACGAGCCAGGATTACTTTAGAGCCCATTAAATATAAATCTGTGTATATCAATAGATTTAAATACCCATCACCTTTACTCAGCTGCCTTCAAAAGAAGAGTTTATGTATTTTTCCCAATGAATTGGACTCAGCTTTAGAGGTTTTTTCTGAATGTTAATTTTTGTAAAGATTTGATTCACATATATGTAGATTAATATAGTAATTTTTTTTAAGCTACTTGCATACATGCCCTTTTGACTGTATTAACCTTAGCAAAATTTATGCATAAACTTGTCCTTAGTATTTTTACTCCCTTTCCAAGGGGAAGTTACATTGCTTAGAGCTTCCATCATCCCTGACACTGGTGAAGCTCCAATAAGGAGGAATTATATACCTGATTTTTTTTTCCCTAGTGTAGATAAAACTTTCAACTATTTACTACATATGTTAACTTACAAAATGGAAAACCCCATAAATGCAATAGATTTGGCAACGGTAAGTTCTTGGAACTGCTCTCAGTTGCTGTAATAAATTTAGCTCTTTCCTTCTATGTGGATACTAAATGTGAAAACTCAGCACTGTTTTCTTAGCATGTAACTTTTAAAAAAAAAACATGTGACTGAAAAGAGCAGCAGATTAAAATAAACATGGATATTAGTGGACCTAGGATTTTACAGGCTACATTTAACCGAGCCTTGCATATAGATGCGTGTGTTTATTGGTAGTCACAGTTTGAGGGGGTTGTTTCCACCAAAAATATTTCTAAGAACGTTCATGATTTTAAAAGCAAATTGCAAAGTCTATTGATCTTAAGCTGAATATTAATGGGTTTGAAATGGAACATCTGCTTAAATAGATGCCTGTTCTGAGAAGCTTCCTTCGCAGGGTTTTGGCAATAGTAGTTAATCTTTTTTCAAATGGTGCTTTACATCCTAAGGTATTACAAACAAGTAATTCTAAACACATTGCTGTAGGGATGTTTAAGTGTGTCAGTGTCTAGATAGATTTAATATGCAATTTACACCAGCAACATACAATAAGTAGACTCTTTGAGTTGAAAAACGTGGTGTGATTGCACTTAATTGCTAATTAGTCAATTTAATTATATGGATTGCTGACCATAATGAAAGGCAGGAAATCTGCTATTGCTATCTGATAAGCTAAACACTGTTTAAATAGGGAATGGACGGGAAATTGACTCCAACAAGTTTAGCTGGTTTAAAAAGGAGGTTTAACCACGATGAAAGCCCAGGTTAGCTGTACAGAGTTACCACGGGAGGCACAAACAATAGATTTCTTTGGCGTGATGAAATGTGAATAAGAGATGAAAAAGAAAACTCTTGGGTAAGTAGCAATAGCAGGAAATTTAAAACTTCCAAAGAAACTCCTTTAAAGTAAAGTCTTCTTGCTTGCCTTCCCATGTGTGAGTGAAGCAAGAGAGAAGAAAACAGAGCCAAAAAAACCTGTAGGGCTCTCTCCTCCACTGGGTTCCATCCCCACATGGAGCTCGTCCCAGCTTGCTGCCATTCTGGCTGCCTTGCAGTCACAGCAGTGTGCATTTAGTTTGCAATTTACTGCAAACCTAATTGTCCGGGCCATATAACATATGGATTCACCTCGTGTTGCTAATACTAAAGTAGGGAAACTTAATCTTTAACTTTACTTTGAAAACTGGTAGAAGACTTAATCCTTGGTTGGTATGATGCTAAATAATCAGCGTACACTGACTTAAAGTCTTCATCAGGCTGGAGTCCCTGGAACTCCAGTGTCAGGTAAACAGACTTGATGGCTTTAAACTAGCTCAGGGACCAGGAATTAGCAAATTCCTTGAACCAGATTTAGCATAGTTTACAGAATTACCTGAATGTATGGATAGATAGGCAGATGGCCCCATTGAGTTTGGTGCTGTCATGGCAGAAAGAATCCCAAAATTTGAGACATATTTACAATAGCAGGTAGAGCAAAGAAGTAACTTAAGCCCTATGACATTGCTCTAGGCATTTTGTAAGTAAACTGGAAACTAGTTATGTGTCAATAAGAATAGAAATAAAATGTGATTTATATAAATTAATATTAACTCTGTACAAGAAACATTTTCTTCTAAGGTAAAAAGTGTATTCTTATTTCTTTTAAATGGCTATTAGGTACTATGACTTCTACAGTAAAATACTGAAATGCAGTATTTAGAAAAGCCTTAAAATGTATCAGGCTGCTATTACAGACTTTTGCTCATAGCAGTATTTGTCATTAATAGATACCAAGGCATTTTAAGTGTTTGCAAGAATAGGATGTTTATAGAACTTTACAAAATCCAAGCCCTCTCTTGCTTTTCTTCAGTGAGAACTCTCTGGTTAATGTCTCTGGCCAGGCAGGTGTAAAGGACACCTGGTTTAAAGAGGCAGGTATATTTTACTGTAAATATAAACCACAGCATCATGTAAAGCACAGCAATAATGCTTCTCTGTTTCTTTTAGCTCATTTGGCAGCCTCGAGACAATGATTTGCTGGCACAAGCTTATACAGACCCTGAACTGAACCAGTATGGATTATGTGAATTCTATCGAGAAGTTTTCTCACCGTCCATCACATCGAAGGAGGATTTCTTTGGCATCTGAATTCCCACCTTAAAGTACAGTCCTAATGGTTGAGAATTCAATGCATCACTGGGTTTGCATACATCTGATTTTTTTTTTTTTATTCAATAGATGTGCTAAGAATTTAAGAATTAAGACTTCTTGCAACAAGAACTCATGACTGAAATTATTTGTCACATAAGCACATTTTTAATTGTCCTTTGACAAGGTAAAGTGAAACTGTAAGTCAGTACTGTAATTCACATTTTTGCTTGTTATGCTTCAATATTACCTTTGAGAGTGATGTTAAACACCTTTTTTTTTCTTGTTTCCTTTTTTTTCTTTTTTTTTTTTTTTTTTTTTTTGCAATTAATCATTACCTGAATAGGCCCAAAGTCATGATTATATTTATGAGTATAGACTTGCAGGATTAATGCCTTAATCTGACTGGGGAAATTGGTGTAATGCTAGCATTTTTTTTCTCACTATCCTGAAGTAAACAGGAAGAGAAGTAGGCTCTCATTTTTCATTTCTATTATAAAAATTCCAAATCTAACTTGCAATAGTGAACCTCTTAATTGAGATTCTTGTAAAATCATCACAGTAACTCCATGCCAGGTACACCAAAATTAGGATGGGCTTCTTCAATAGTAATATAAATGACTGGTTGACTTTCCCAGGCAAATTGTTTTACTAGATAATCAAACAGCACATAAGTGACCCTTTTGCCAAAATGTAACGGCAGCAATTTTATGGGTATCTGTTACATGTTATTAAAAAACAATATTCATGTACTTTTCTAGCGTTAATAATTAGTGAAAATACTTTGACAGGAAAGGTTATATTGGTATGAAGTATAGAGGGAGAAAAGGTTAAACTTTCTCTAAAACTAATACCAGCCTTTCATTGTGGTCTGCTGTGAAGGATTGCTCAAATCTGGTACAGCCTGGAAGGGAAAGGGGGAAACCTAATCGTCCAAATCTCTGTGGCTTGATTTTTAATCTGTTCATGCTTAGTGGCTTTCTCAATGCAGTTTAAATTAGTGTTTAGTTGCAACATTGCATTCTGATAAAAGTTTGCACATTTGCTGGATTTATTTGGATCAAACTAAACAGTGGGAGAAGGAGGCACTAAGTAATTTAAATTAATGATAAAGGGTGACTTGGAGATTTTGCATTTGAGCCAAATATAGGTTTTAGCCCTGGTATTTGATAATTAGCATTAATCTTTTCACAGCAACGAAGCACAGCAGTTTCTCTTTGTAAAGATTTGTTCGCAGGTGACCGATTTTTGGAAGAATTAACACCTGCATCGTGTTTAGAAACGGATTTTTCTGCATTTCTTTTCTCTATTTGAAACATGTCATGTTGGTGACTGGCTGTCAACAGAGGGTACTGTAATAAACAGGAGTGTTCAGTGCATGGCTGCAGCGTGACCTGGAGAAAGAGTCTGTAACTCTGAAGAGCTGGAAGCCCCCGGTGGCAGCCAGCGGGTGTTCAGCCCTGGACTCACCATGTGAAGAACCTCCCCAGAGAGCAGGGCTGGGGGTGGTTCCTGGGAGAGGCAGAAGTTCCAGGATTGGGAGGAGAGAAGGGGATTCGCACATCTCCAGCCAGCCCAACACAAACCCGACTTGTCCTCTCAAGCGTGAAATTCGAGCTCGGGAGCTCATGTTATTAAGAGCTGGACAAACTGCGAATCACCTTTAAAGCAAATAAAGTCATCTGTTGTTCCTCCCCTCCCTGTGCAGGGCCGGTTTCCCCGCGGGATCCGCTGGTGCCAGAGCCCAGGCCCGGCGCTGGGACGAGGCTCTTTGTTAGCGGGAGCAGCCCCGCAGCCCTGCTCCGCCTGCGGCACCCAGGGCAGGGCGGGGGGGGGACACGGTTGTCCAAAGCCTCGTTGACCAGCAAAGCCCACCCAGAGGTGCGCCGTCCTGGGAAGCTGGACGACTGCCCCTGCGAGGGGCACCAAAGAACAGCTCTCCTGGGCGGGGGCTGCTGCTGCCAGGACGGACATCTGCTTTATTGCACTCCCCAGAGCGTCCCTCCCCTCCGCCCCCCCCTCCTGCACCAGCTCAACTCAGCAGAGGAGCTTGAATCCAAATGGGAAGTGGGATTTAAATCAAAATAATAATAATAATAAATCTGGGGGAAGGAAGTGGAACTTGGGAGAGTGAGCAGCAGTACGTGTACTACCCAATTCCTCCTCCAGCGGGGTCCCTGCCCCTGGGGACCGAAGCTGAGACTACGGGTCCGGTTGTCCGGACCTGACCCCCCCTGCTCCCAGGCAGTGCTCCCCAGAACGCTGGCTCTGCCTGGAGGGCAGGGAAGCCTAGCGCTGCCCCGGGGGTGGGGGAGGTTTCTGGGGCCGTGCGGAGCCTCAGCCCGGGCAGGACACATGTAGCTCCGCTGTCTCTCTAGCTAACTCGACAGCTGCTCGTAGCTCCAGTAATTAGACTGTCACTGCTTGTTAGAGGAGAGGAAAACGCTCCTATGACAGATTCCACGAGTCCTCTGGTTTTTAAGATCTCACGGAAATCACCAGAGCATTGACTGAGATCTCTTCTTTCTCTGGAAGCAGAAGGGAAGAAGTTCCCTCTGCCAACTCGCACTCCAATCAGAGCTCTCTTCCGACTCCTATGAAACAGTGAATTCACTCCTTTAAGAGGTTCAGGAGAAGTTACCTTCCTGCCTTGCCTACCCAGGAGGAAAAGAGCTTCCTGGTCGTGTGAACTTACTTTTAAATTCACCTTCTCACATTGCTGAATTTAACTAAAGAGCTAAGTACATGGAAATGCAGCCTTTTCTCCATTAACTGAGCGGAGGAGTCGCTCCACACGCGATCCTTCCCCATCCGAGATAATGTTAATTCAGGGGATGCTCAGGAGAGGCTGTTCCCCCTTACGAACAAAAGCACTGGAGGATCAAGTCGAGATGCTCCTACCCCCACCCAGGGTTCACTCAGCAGCTGAGACTCAGAGGAGGCGATTTCTTCTCCTCCCTACCGTACATTCCCCTTTCCCCCGCAATCATACAAGGTTAACTCAACAGAGGAGGCTCAATCCAAATGGCAACTGGGATTGCATTATAAAAAAAAAAAGGAGAGACCAAAAAACAAAAAAACACTGAAGGAAGGGGGAGAAAAAAAATCAGAAATAGGGAAAGAAAAGAGAAAAAGCAGCAGGCTGATTACGAGGTGTCAAAACTGCCAGGAGCAAGAAGGTGATAGCAATCAGGGGTGAGAAGAGTGCGCCATTCGTGCGGGGCAGCTAATTATCCGTCTCATTTGAGAAGAGCAGCATTCGAGGCAGCAGCGTTCGCCTGCTGAACGGTGACAGATTGGCGCGGAGGAGAGGGGAGGTGTTAAAACAATGGAGCCGGGCTTGCGAGCGCTGCTGCATGCTAATCAGCCCGACCTCCTTCCTTCCTTCCTTCCCTCCTTCCTTCCTTTCTTCCTCCCTCCCTTCCTTCCTTCCTTTCCTCCCTCCCTCCTCCTGCCGCGATCCCTCCTTCTCGCCGGCCGCACGGCCAGCCCAGCACCCCTGGGCCCGTCGGCAGCAGGCAGCCTCACACCGGTACCGGCAGTGCCCGCAACACGGCCCGGGGGGGCGGACAGCGCCCGGGGGCCCCGGCACCTGGCGGGGGTCACTAGTAGATTTCACACCTCTCGCCCTTGGTGCCCAGGCTCCCAGGAGCCCGTCAGTGCGCGTCCCCGCCAAGGGCTCGTCCTACAAGTCCTGGGGGTTCTTGATGTTGACATCCCGGCTCCTTCCCCCCGCAGGAGGACAGTGTTGCCTAGGAAGGGACAACCCGCCGCCGAAGCCCCAGACCAGGCCCGCAAAGATTAGGGAAAGGCAGAGCTGTGCCAGTTACTGATGGGCTCCGGGGGCTCCGCTGCCCTCTGAGCTCTGCACACTCACTAAAGCCCGGAACGCTCCACATGTTGTAAGCGAGCTGTACGGCCTCCCTTCCACCGCTGCCTTGCGCCTCTTGGATTGCTTGGCCTGGCACCCTGGGACGAGATACAAAAAGGGCTGCCCTTCCTCGGACCAGGAGCGACCCTCCCCATTTACAAAGAGTGAGACGGAGAGAGGAGAACCGCTTTGTGGGGGTCTCCTTGGCGCTGGCTTTCCCAGGAAGCCCCCGGGCCGGGGGGCTCCCGGGGCAGCCCCCAGCACCGCAGCATGAGCAGCCCAGCCGCAGCGAGGGCTGGGCTCTGCCAGGGAGAAGCAGAGGAATGAGCGTTGGAATGTTTACTCTCCAATATTTCTCAGTTTCCATTCCATCCTGCCCTGAAAGATTTCTGATTACTATACACTTCAAAATAGTATTTATTACAGATTTACATAATCTGTATGTTTTATGTTAAGGGAATAACACATTGATGCTGTACAACTGAAAGGAGTTAATCTAAACTATGTAGTGTCTGCTAGAACAGAGTTCCAACTCAAACATATCCCTCTTTCCTGGCACTGACAAGTAACACATCTCCAGAAGGACACTGCCCGGCACATTAGGTAAGCTGCCAGGTGAAGCCATTGCTCGAATCCTGAACCTTCCCTGGGTTATGGCTCAGAATTAAATCATATGCGTCTCTGTGTAATCTCCCAGTTAATTTACCAAGTGTTATTTCAAATAGCGTGTGCCTGTTTTACGACAGGATTCATGCGGGTAAGCAAACGCTGGAAGGGGCTGAACTGCTCCAGGCCTGAGGTAAGCAGCATATGATAGCTCAGGTCGACTGCTATTTAAAATAGACTGGAGTGCCTGTATGGCTAGGCAGTAGTAATAGCATTTAAATTTTGTTATTCTAAGTCTGTCGTTGGGTGTACTTGATGAGATTGTCCATGAGCATACAGATGGTGAGATTTTCATGCTTCTGTGGCATACTGACATCTCAGGCTGTAAAAATAAATTCCCAGATCGCTGCAATACCTAAGAAGTAGAAAAATACAGTCCACTTTACTGCTCAACATTCGGGTGCCTTACATTTTAAGAGATTTTATAACACTAGATACACACGTTTGTGCAAATGGAGAATAATGATTTAATAGATTTACAGTTTAAAGCAAAATTCAAGATAACTTCTGTGCTCTTTTTTTAAGGACTTTTTTTTCCTGTGCTTTTGAATTTTGAGATATGGGGGTGGAGATAAAATCTTGCCTTTCGTTGCTATTATCTGTAATAATTTTTTTAACTGTACATAAGGATGAAAGGAGGAGCCGACTTTTCATTAGGTCAAGCTTACTTTTCATTAAAAGATTCTTGGATTGTTTCTCGATTTCACATAGTTTTCCAAACGGTAACAAATTATTTTATCTATTTTGATGATTTACCCTGCACTAAAAAGATATTTGCGTCAAAAACAAATGCTGAGATATTTTCTCGAATATAATAATCACTTTTTTTCCTGCCTAGGAAGCCATGGTGTGGACTGCTCCGTGCATCAGCCTGGAAAGCAACACTGATAATGCTCATAAACAGCTGGGGCAGGGCACCCCTGTTGGTTAATGTCTGGCCGTAGACAAGGTGCTGTGCTTATCAAGGTCTCTGAGCTGCCCGAATTAAAAATTTTAAATAGATATCTATAGCAGTATGATATGGCGAAAATGAGCTCGAAGAAAAACATTTTGCAGAGACAAGTACCTACTTCAAAAAGGTTTAAAATATTCAATTGATGGAAAAAATAACTACTTGTAAAAACGTGTGTATTTTCATTATGCTTAATTTGCCATTCAAAACAAGTTTTTCTTAATAAGCTCTATTGTTTCTCTCTGTTTTGTGAAATGTAATACGTGTGAGACAGAAAGCAGACTCAGAATGTGAATGAGTCCTATTTTCTCTTCCTCTCTTTCTTTCTATCGTTTTTTAAAGGCAACTTTATTCATATTCCCAGACATCTTTAAGTCGAGGAAAGGATTAATGGAAGGGGCAAGGCATTCCAGAGGTCGCGGGCTGAGAAGATGAAACACGAAATCTTAGCTGCCAGCCTTTTCCTATCTCTTATTTCTGTGCACTAGAGAAGTCTCCATAAGCAGAACACTCTGGTTAATGGTTGTGTTTTCGCTCTCAGCAGTGACACGAGCTTTGTCAGGTTCTCGCTGTTTGCATAGTTCATTAAAATACTTTAATAAATGACTCATTGTTTTAAAAAATCACCGCACTATCACCCGAGTAAAAACATCTATATCCTCCCAATCCTGCAGTGTCAAAACGGAGAGTCTCTCAGGGCAAAAGGTTACGGAGCCTTCATAAAGGTTTCCCATCTGTCACCAAGCGCGACATCAAGCCCTCTAGGTGCTGTGAAAATGATTTTCTCCGGAATTCTCCAGCCCAAAGATGCCATCCTCTTAATTACAAGCTTTGAGATCAGGAACGCCACTGAATCCCCTGGAGATTCACAGAAGATATGCAAAAATAATCTCTCCTCTTACTTGCCTTCCAGGGCTCCTGTACCTGCCCACAAGCTCTTCGGCTCATGTGCTGGGTAGCGCTGGCTGAACCAAGGCGGCTCCACCGCCATCCTCCTCACCTTACTGGTGTGCTGCCATGCAAAACTGCTGCGTAACGACGGCCGGCAAAGGAGGCACTAATAATGTTCTGATTTTAAAAAATTATTATTATTAACTGCCCTTCTCGCCATCATAAGGCTCCTGTACCCGGGTTGCTCACCTAGAGGGGATAACGGAATGAAACAAGTCGTTGAGATGGCGAACTGGGAGACTTGTCAGGACATCTGGTTACAAGAGGTGCCCTGAAAAAGCACAGGAACTCTTGCTGGGGTCAGTGTGCGCGGAAAAGAGCACACGGGCAGGCAGGGTGTGGAGAGCAGCCTTTGTGTGACGAGCCCGTGCCTGCCCGGCAGAGACTGAGCCTCTGCTCGGCAGAGAACCCCATCTCCCAGTGTCCATTAGCGCTTCTCCCAGCGGTGCCAGCCGGGGGAAAGGCCACCCGACCCACCCATTTAGCAACAGGCGAGCTTGGGGGGTTCTGGTGGGTCAAAGGGATTATAGCAGTTGGACGTGGAAGTACAGAACGCGATGTGAGCAGGAGAAAAATGGTATTGTAGACTGATGCCCTTTCAGTACAGAACCAGCCCAGTGGAACTACCTGGCGTAAGTGATCCCGTTCAAAGCGCACACAGCCCTGGTGATGGAGACGTCTGGAGAGGCTCTGATGGTGTTGTCAATCCGAGCAGCGTAGACTACATTTTTAATATGTGGGAACATGTATAGAACTCTGGACATAAGGGTGGGGGCGTAAAAAAGCCACGTCCAAGCTCAATAGGAGCACGGGAGAGAAACCTCGGGCTCCATGCCATCCGAGATGTGAAAGCCCACGGAGAATCAGCAGCCAAAATCGCATACACTGATTTTTTAATAGAGTTCTCATCCATGTGTCCATTTAACTGCAGTTGATACAGATCAAATAAGCTTGTTACTTATAGATTCCCAGTTGCCTCAAGTGATACAAGACAGTAGCAACAGGAATATCCCTAATTAGAACGGATTCATCTGATTTCTTTATTCAGGGAGTTTAGTGTCCCTAAGTATGCAAAGAATGATAAAAGTCTTCCAGCATAAAGCCGCCAGGTTTAGTCCTCCTGCCCAAGGAACAGGAACAGAGGGTTTCCTTCTACCATTGAAACTTCCTTTCATTCTTTTGTATCATTTCGGAAATCTCCTTCAGCATATTACTTCCTACATTTCTTCGAAGTTTTTATTCCTCATAGTTTTGTCCATATATGTACACACACACGCATTTCAGGCAAGATAAGTCCCAGAAGAATACGTAGTTGGAAAGTAATACGAAATATTATATCAGATAGTCACGAAATAGCCTCCTACACATTAGCAAGGTTTAAAGAGCCGTCCTTTTAATATTTACTTTGTGTCCTGCTAACTTGGCATTATCTGGCGTGATTGCGATTGCAGCTCTTTGAAGACAGGTGTAGTAATCTGCGAACACCTCTCCTAAGAGAACACAATGCCGCATGCTTTACAAATTCTTTTAAAGTTACTTTAGTTTTACATTTATTTTTTATTATTATTTAAATGCGTGCATGTTTCTCCTTTATATAAGTCTTGCCGATCGTCTAATGACAAAGTACAATATAAGCGACACCCGCACAGAGAACCTGGGACTGGAAACCTCGTGTGCCCCAAGTTAGGACCCGGTGCTGGAAACCTTGTGTGTCCCAAGTTCCACCCAAAGCTCTGGCGTGGCCGGGGATGGACGGTCAAGTGTGAAAAAAGATATAAATAACCATATAGATGTTATTAGCGGGGAGCTTGTAGTCATGCATCCAAGACCACAAGCCCATTAAAACGTAATGGGTGTTAACTGCGGTGAGCATTTATGAGCTGCCCTCGCTTTTTATTTAATGTAGAATATCGGGAAAGCCAAGAAGCACCCACCCGACACGAAGATGCTACAAACACAGAGAGCAAAGACAATCCCTTCAGCCCTTTTCGACCCCACCATCCGGTGGAAAATGGATGCAAGACCTGGAACGTGATGCGATTCTCAGAACTGTCAAATCTCTCAGGGGCTTAAAGGGAATCGTCTGGCCAACAACTCCAGCTTCACTTTGATTTTAATCAGTCTATCAAAGCGAAGAGATTCCCAGAATGGCAGAACAGCAATTACCCAGCCCTTTGCGTCAGGGTAACAAGAGGATGATAAGACTCCCACAGAATTTCAGAAGGTCCGTATTTCCCACTGGGCCTAAGTGACTTTCCCATTAAAGGGCTAAGAAAACGGCTATTATAAGAAATTGTTACTATACAACGGGCTGGTTGCGTCTTTTGATAACGAGTTTGTGGGAAATAACACAGGGAGTGGACTTACTGGTTTGCTGTCCTCAAAACCGGCCCTTCCTTTTGTGATGTTTCCGAGGCAAATCTAAAAGGGCATTAACTTACTTTTAAACAAAAAGTTCGTGGCGTGTGTGGGTGTGTTTGTGTTGGGAGGGGAAGTTTCTTTCTTTAAAAATAAAACTGTTCCTTGGACCTTTTTTTTTTTTTTTATCAAGGCTAAAGGGACACGTCCCCTTCTTTGTCTTTCGAAGAAATGGCAGAAAGTTCGAATCTTCTCGCTTTCTCTTCCCAAAATAAACGCCTTGTTACGATTAGATGTGCGGTGCCCTAAAAAAATGAGCAACAGCTTCCAGGTCCAAGCATGTAAAAAAAAAAATTCAAACCCAACCAAAGCAAATCCCAAACAAAAAACCCAAATCTTGTTGAAGAAACAGACTGATCTCAGTCTTTAGAGTCGCAAAGCTGCGGTCAAATAGCGTTAAACTGGGTTCTTAAAGTTTTCTTTGGTGGCAGTTCCTTGGGCTAAGTGTGTTCGCGCTGCTGAGATGCTGTGAGCAATAAGGCGGCTCCCAGAGGGACCCAAGACTGGGAGCGCTGGGATGAGCTGAGCTGCCATGGCTGGGCTACCAGAGCCTGGGCTGTACACTGGACTGGCTTTACCATCTGATTTAAATGGGACGCTTTTCTCATTTGTTGCATTGTTTGTATTAATACGAATATCTTGTTATGTTTGTTTTGTCTCCTGGGAGCCAATAAAGCTGTGAAGTTTTTCTTTACACCAAATGCAGCTCTACGGGCGATCAATCAATGGGTAGTTTTTGGATAATCTGCGAGAGTGAGAAATCTAATAAAGCAAGCAACTAAAAAAGGAAAACAAAGTCTATTTTCTGTTAGGTTAGCTACGTCAGGAGTCAGGCTTTCCACCATGTCTCCATAAGATATTTAAACAGCTACATCTAACTGCCAGGGCAGCACCTCGCTAAATTAACTTGATGGCACATAAAGGGAAAAGTTTAGACATCACGACCCCGCAGCAATGTGGGTGACTTACTCTAACAATTAAATTTACTTTGACACTTGCTTTTCGCCCCACCTCCTCCTCCGCAGTGGTACATGAGAACACACCAAGGTGCAACAGGGACCAATCACGAAGCGAGAGAACAAACAAGTAAAATTTTAAAATTACTATTGCTTTGCTAAACCAGGTACAATCTTAAGAAACAGGTAGACAAAGACGATATAGTTAGCTCCTAGGTCGCAACAAGGTCCATAGGAAATCGTGCCATTTAATTTCAAGGCAGCAGTTCTCTTATCACAACAAAATGAGTTATAAACAGATCAAAATAACAATCTGAATTATCTAGCATTAGTGGCTGATCTGAACAGCCCCGGATTACGTGATGAATTGTTAAATTGCAGTAGCATTGTTTTGGAATTGCTAATTAAAAAATAAGTAAACCCCCATGACTCTGGATATGACAACTGAAAATATCCACAAATTATTTAATAAATGAAGCGTCTAACAACTCTAACACTTCCTGCTCGCCTTGTTAATAAATGTAATTTGAGGTAGATTTAAAAAATCTCCCATCTAAACAGTGAATTCATTACGCTCCGTTCAGATCTCCAGATGCCTATGGACTCCTCGGAATTAGGTGTTAAATAGACAAAAGTGAACCAAACTGCCTTTAAAAGCACAGCATGACCATGTAATTCTTTTTCCAGTTTGTGGTAAAAAATGATGAAACTTCTTTCCAAGTAGCTATCACCCAGATTTAGTGTGAAAAGTAGTGTAATTGTAATTCACGCCATCAGGGTCTATCACTGATAGACTATCAGCTGTTCTGTAGTTAGGAAGGCTTTCTTTTCAAATAGGAAAGCTGCCAAGTGCTCTGTGATACCTCCAGCAAGCTTATCGGATGGAAGATCGGAGCCAAAACAGCAGCTGCACACATATGCAAATTGGCAATTAATAGTATAACATTCTGGGGAGGATTTTTTTTTTTTTTTTTTTAATATGGGGCAGTATAACGGAGCTACCTTAATATTAACCTTAACAGTGACAGGGAACTTCTTGCCTGAGCGGCCAAAGAATAATTACCCTCTGGAGAGACTTTCACTCTATTACTTTCTTCCTTCACACAAAGATCAAAGCTTTGTTATCCTGCCGAGTTTGTCTCCATCATGAAAGTTAACTTCAGGCGATTAAAAAAAAATGGGGGGATACCTTGTAGCTTCAGCTCTCGAAAGCAGGGAATCGTGGCAATTGGCGCTTCCCTCCGCCTCCGCTCCCTCAAATGACCAAAAAAAAAAAAAGGTTTGGTCATTTTGTTTTAGTTTAGGATGCTTATCCTTGTTCCCTGAAAAGATGTTCCGTGCTACGAGGAACTCTTCGGACTGTGCAGTTGTTACGGATACTCTAATCAACGACAAAGTAATTGAAAGGATTAGGTTTATGTCTTTTCAGCAGCCTGCTGCAGCAAACCAGCTTGCTTTCTTTAGCCCAGCGTGTATGAATACAAGACTCCCAATTAATGCAGTGGCTTGCTTTAGTCGGAACATTGCCTTTCAAAGGATCCTCACATGATCCTTTTTTGTACTCGCAGGCTGGAGCTGGAAAGGCTTTGCAAGGCTGCTGATTTCACACCAGCCCGTCCCCAGCGCCTTCCCCAGCGCCTGTCTGTCTCTTTTAGGACAGGCGTGGGGTGATTAGCTAATGTTTTCGATAATCTGTGAATTCTTAATAGTCGTATTTTCACGGATAAAGCTTTCGGCGTGTTCAGGATCTGGAAGAGCGAGCGGGCTGCGCTCGGAGGCAGGCCGGGCAGTTCTCTCCTCGCCGGGGGCAGGTGCCTCGGGAAGGGCCCCGCTGCTTGTACCGCAGCCTCGCCGAGCGCCTNCAGCCTTTCCCTACCCGAGCCCAACGGCCGCTTGCTAAATAGCACCCGAGAATTCAGCCAGACAAAGAGAAGAGATTTAGATTTAGAAGGGAATTCTTCCCCGTTCTGTTCCATCATCAAATCGATATTTCACACGAGTTAGAGCAAAGTGGGGCTATAAACAGATCCATACGTGCTGGTTTTCCGCTGGAGCGGGAATACGGACACACATACCTTCACAGAGAGTTACAATGACACATCTTGGAGAAGGACAATTTCTCTGGAAATACTAGGGTCCCAAAGGCAGAATGACACAAATCCTGACCTAAAGCCGACTACAGCAAAAGGAAGACTGGCTTGGCTAAAATATTAACTCGGCCGGACACAGCGAGGAAAATCTGCCTGGAAAACATTCAACAAGCAGGGTTTACATTCGGATGAGTTTCCTGCCTCCTTGCTTGCCTGGATTGTTTGTGATGCATTTTCCAGATTGAAAACACCTCTGTTGAGCCACTCTTTTTATTTTTCCCAGTGTCTCATAAACACATAGAACATGAGCGTTCTTTAGAAGTGCTGCGGTTGAAGTACGTGTTAAAGTTTCATACCATTTACCCACACCAGTATCCCAGTGTTTAGATAAAATAGCACAGGATCTGATAATTTCTCCCATTAAAGAATTTGCTTTCCAAACTTTAATTTGGACAAAGAATGGCCTTCAAGCCTTCTCATTAATATATATATGTGTGTGTGTATATATATATATATGTAATATTTTGCATTCACACAACTCCTTTGCTTCTTCTGTTCTCATGATGATATAAATCTCCTTAATCAGCAAATTAAAGAACAGGCTCAGATAACATTAAACATTTAATCTCAAACAATGTAAGGCACAACCTAATAAAAAGAATCCTGATGTTTACAGTTTCATGTAAACCATCTGTGTCCAGGAAACCCAGAACAAAACTAATGGGATTATTTTCATTAAGAAGAACAGGGTTTGGGCCTTCATCTTCAGTTCACTTAATAAAAACCGGAAACCCTGGGTGCTGTGTAACTGCACACACTGCTTGGAGAGTTCTGTGACATCTGGAATTGTAGAACATGATCTCTGTCTCTCAGTTTTCTATATAATTATTATCTAGGAACCTTTACATCAGATATAGGTATACATATAAAGTCTGCAAACAGTATAAATTTATTTTTTTTTCTCAGTACTATGATACTCAGACATTTTAATGTGTTCATTTATCCTGCTTTATGAGATAATGTGGTGGTGTTTAAATTCTGGTCTCCAGAGAAAATGAGGAAAAAAGAATGGTTAGGGGTTTATGGCCTACCTCCAAATAATTTTTAAATCTGTTGGCAAAGTTCATCCAAGTTTGACTGAGAAATATATAATAAGATATTGATTATTTTTCTAAATTGTTATGAATAAGAATAAGCCTGTTAATATCAGGGAAAAGGCATGAAGAAGCCAATCATTATTTGCTCNGCCCCCGCTGCTTGTCCCGCGCCCTCGCCGAGCGCCTCGCCCCCCGCCGCTTCTGCCGCCTCTCTCCGCTGCCCCTTCCGCTCCCCTACTCCCCCTTTGCCATTTTACTACTCAGCAATTGCCTTTCCAGCTGAAACTCCTCCGTGTTCCTCGCCCGCAGCTCTGTTGCGCTCAGGAGCGGAGGCTGGTTCGGAGCGCGGGGCCGCCGCTGGCAGGCGCGGCTCGCAGCTCCCTCCGCTCGGCGGGCACGGCCGCCGGCCCCGCTCCGAGCCTCGGCCCCGCACCGAGCTCCGCTGCCTGCACCGAGCCCTGTCCCGCACCG